>BMAO01018777.1:0-366763 GCA_019973975.1 Trichonephila clavata | reverse complement strand
TGACAGCCATTCCACGGCGTGCTCAGCCTACCTCGACATGCACGGTGACATTTGAACATCTGCCTTAAATTGTGCATATACTGCTGTTGATATGTTCAATAAAGTGTTTTTTTCTTCACCGGAAGTGACATCATACTTTGTTTTTCGTATTTTTCTCGTAAACTATGAATCGTACAGGAACGCTTCTTTGGGCAGTTTTTATGAACTTCCAACGAGGAATTTAGCTGAGCAGAGTTTATGCGGTCGTTTTTGGGACACCTATATTTATGAACTGTTCTACCATTGTTTTTGATTTAGCTCAGCAGTTCTTAAACTGTTGACAGTGGACCCTGGTAATCCCCAGTTCTTTTCAGTGTCTCTCTTTTAGAGACTCTGAAAGGCCTTGTGGAAAAACTGAAAGCTGCTCAAGCCTAGACTAGATCATTAAACTTTCCCCAATGAAAACCTCTACTAGAACATGTACTATTTTGATGAAAAATATTAATTCAGTTTTTTTATTATTGACAACTACATAGACATTACTACAACGTAATATTTTTAATTGGATGTTGTCTGTTTTCTTAAAGAAAAAGGAAGAGTTAAAAAAACCTCTATAAGTAGCAGAGGCAACCTTATATAGCAGCGTTTTCTCAAACTGGAAGAGGAGGCTTAGGGGGTGTGATGACTCTACAAGAGGCGTGAGTATATCAAAAAGTCGAAAACAAAAATTTATTTTTAAAAATGATTAACTTACTGAGAAGCAACAAAATACATTCCAACATAATAAAAACTAAAATACACACGTTTACACTGACATAGTACACTTATAAATGTATCAGTACTGTACACAATGTATTTCATAATCAATTTAACAGTACCAAATTTAGAACAAGTTTATTAATTACAAGTGTCCTGGCATGCCATAAAATTATACCAAATTTAATACTTATCTAAATATATTTGTACGGTTTATAATTAAAGTGGTATTGTAGCCTTACTTCAAAGTATATTAATCTTGAATTCAATACATTGTTTTTGTATGGAGGAGGGCGTGATGAAAATTATGATTGAAAATTGGGTCGCAAATATAGAAAGTTTGAGAAGCACTGTTATATAGGATTATACAGAAATCTTCAAATCTCTTAGTCATGTGTTGGGTGTCAGGGAGGAGTGTTCAAATTTTGCGACTCCGCGATGTCGGGCTAATACTTAAAGGGGGCTGGGGCGATTGAAATTTTAAAAACCGCTGATTTAGTTGATAATACCACAAATAAGAAGAAAAGTAGAAGAGCTATTTTAAAGGCGTGGGTGGATCAATTATAAAAGGTACTCTTCTTTGAAATATATTTTCTGGAATATTACTTTACTAAAACAACACCAATATTTTCCTTTTACAAGTCTGTCTTCAACATTAGCACATTTTTCATAACGTATAGTGATTTTTTTTCCAAGTCCTGTATTGTAAAAAAAAAAAAAGTCGTATGTATACGAAACCAACTGCGCATAACTTCTTGTATTTTTACTTATTCAATAAAAATATTCGACTTCCAAAAAGTTTTTGAAGGCTTCATTCCCGGGGTGCTACAGTTCCAGTATTGTCCATTGAAGATTCTGTAATTTCTCTTACGTTAAACCAGTTACGCAAGATCTTGCATTACCCTGGAAAAGGAAAGCATTGCGGATGGAATGGATGTCTTTTAAACCTTGATACATCACAAGTGACTGGACTGTGGACGCAGCCCTTTGCTCTCTACGTGGAACTGCGATACAGCTGATGTTGTAAGTTTAACTTGGAGGAAGGAGGTATGGCTACTTGAGGAAGGGACCAATGGGGTGGCTTGAGAGAGAGGAAGCTTCGACGACTTGAATTGAGGGTTGCTATTGCTTGTAATGAGAAAGCTTACGGAGTTTGCCCTTTTCAGAAAAAAAAATTAATTATTGAGATACGAGGACTATTGAAATTAAAAAATCTTAGTCATTTCTTAGTAAAAAAATCTTAGTATCTTTTAGAACAATATGTTCCTTTTATGCACTTGAATCCAATCGGTTCCGGTGGCTTAGAGATAGCATGCCACCTTCGTAAGTCCAAGATTGCGGGTTCAACCCCGACTCAACTCGACAGATTTTCTGGATGCGAACATCGTAGTCACGCATGTCATATGATTATGTGGCATGCAAAAAGTCAAATTATGTGGCATTAAATCACGCCAATATTTAGATTCCGACAAGAGCTTGAATTAAAAAATTAATTCAATGGTCGAAATTCGATAACGAGGCCACCACTAGATGTAGCCACGATGAAATTGTCGTGGAACATAACCTCCCTAAGATTATCATCCCCTCGTCTAATGTTACTCGTTTCTGGACGTGTACCTGAGTTAATGAATTCAAAAGACATCTTTACAAATCACTATATTTATTGATATTTCTTAATCAAGGAAGGTTATATATACACTATTCAAATATAAGAACAATAAAACACAGTGGAGAATGAGAAGGGGTCACTAATTGCGGAACTACGAAATCTAAACTGAATCCACGAAAGATCAGAGCGTACAATTACAGCTAACACAAGTACACGTATTTACAATTTTTAAATCCCTAACCTGATTCTTAAACTTGGACAGGTCCGTCTTGTTAAGTTTTTTGGTTCAGGTTCGATTAGATAAAAGCTAAACTTCACTCTTGACTTTATAAATTCAATCTTTAGCTCTTCAGCTTTGCTTATAACTTTACTACGACTAAATTCGTCAACGACTGCGAGTTGATTTTTCCGATGCTTCGATTCACTTTACTTTAAAAATCTACTTCTTTACTTTACAACTCTTCCTCATTTCATTTCATTCTCTCTCGTTAACTCGCGAAACCTGAACTTATATAAAATATCTCATTTGCATAAATCACGCTTTGGCTCCCGGTGGAGATTGGTTGAAATAAATAAAATTTGAAAGAATATTTAGAGGATTAGTGAAGTACCGTACAGATCCTTCACAAAATGGTTCTCGCGTTTCCGGACTTGTTGTGTCTGCAAAGGCTAAGCTGCACAAAATGCAGCCCCACTGGAAAAAATTACTTAAATCATGTTTGAAAATTCACAGTAATATGTATTGCATTAATTATGCGTATTACAAAAAAGAAATACGATGTACAAAGAATTTTGAGAATTTCTAAAAAGAGTAGCAATGTTTTTTTTTAGCACATAAAAGGGACCTAAGCTTTTCCCATCATATATTGCCACACAAATGTGGGGTAACAATAACAACAACGACGCAGAGGCATTCGTTCAGGGGTGTATTAAGCACCCAACTTCGGTCACAAATTAAAAACTTTCAGGTATATAGCTGAACAGTGCGACGTTAATATACACTCAAGCGGTCACAAATTAAAATTCGCGTCAAAGAAAGCTATCCTTCTTACTAATAGTAATTCAAATGTATTGAAAAAATTGCTGTTCTTATTAATTTCTAATTTAAATCAAAATTTGCAGCAACTATCTTGCTGTTGTTTTACAATGTCCTCCTCACTTGACCGTGACTCAAAATTACGAGATCCGTCGCCAATAGCCATTGTGTTGCTTTAAGCGCGACGCTAATAAGCACTCACTCATCGTGTCAGAAAACTTCTTACACCAACCTCGTATGTTCAAATGAAAGCTTGAACGATACACTGCCTATTCATAAACTTTTAAGTAATGATGCGTTCATATGGATTTAAGCATATTTCTATTCATGACTCCAGACTTTTCTGTGTATATTTATACTAGCCGTAACCCACCGGCTTCAATGGATATTTCATGACGTTCAATGACTGTTTACTGCTTTTAAGAAATCCAGGATATCACACATTCAAAAAATCGAATTTTCAAATTTAGTATTAAAAAATATGGCCTATTTTTCTGAATCTAAAAAGGTATAACGCTTATATGTTCGTTGATAAAATAACCTGAAAATATGGGAAAAGTAACTGACAAAAATGTAAACAAACATTTACAAAAGTTTGGTTTTTTCACTTTTTCTCCAAAGCATATTTTTTTGTTTTGTTTTTGGTACACTATTGTACCAAGAAAATAAACTATTGCACTGTATGATTTTAAATTTTCTATACTTCTATACAGGATACCTGTCTTTTTATTTGAAGTAGTACATAGTTTCTTAAAAAATAGTTTATGTTCAATAAAGGGAGAAAAAATTGAGATGTTTTCAATGTTTCAAACAATCATAATTTTTTTAAAGAAACTATCTTAATATTTTACTAAAAAAATAGCTTTACTATATTTTAGTGTATTGTTTTGTATATTTGTGCAAAAGATATTTTATATATTTAAACATACTTTTTTTTAAAAATAGTACCTAAACATAAACATGTATTATGAGATCTCAAACATTATGCCCAACTTATATTAAACAGAAAAAAATTTGTTTCAACTAAAAAAATTTATTTGTATTTCTACAGAATGATTAAAATATTTTTATGAAGATCATAAAGAATCTAAGATACATTGGAAATTTTTAAAGATATATGTCCTATGAGCAAAAAATCTTATTTTTAGCATTTTACTCTTTTTAGCACGTGTCTCGGAACTTTTAAGTTACTGCTATCTAAACCCTCGCATTGAGCTTCCGATTGTACATAAAAAAACATTCTTACTACCCTCGAATTTTCACTTAAAGAACACAGGATTTGAATTTCCAAAGCGGAGATTTATTTATCCTTCATTCCTCTGTAATCCTCCTTTTGAATGATTTCCGCAAAAGAATGTTTTTAGCCGACACTAAACAAAATTTTGTCATATTTAAAGTCTGTAGATCAAGTAACTCATAAAAGCGAATTTTCATCTATATTTTCCCAGTAACCCTGTTTTGGAGTCGATTTCCACAATACCTATTCTTATCAGATCTTATCCTACAAAAGGCACATTCCTGCCTAATTTCAAGTCTGTAAGCCTAATAGTTCCCGCAATCTCAAGATGACTGAATGAGTCGTCTTTCTCCTGTTATAGAGTTAAGAAAATTCTTTAATCAATAATATCAATTTTTTTAAAAGTAACGATTTAATAAGTTTGAACTAATTTTATCGAATTATGTTAAAGTGCTCTAAAAGTACTTAACATTTAAAAATTAACATAAGATATGATTTACTTAGATGTGTTTCATTTTTTTAAATCAGAATTTTATTTTTAAAAAAAAATAGCATTGCTTCTCAAAATTGAGAAAGAAAACTTTCTTTCCACGTCTTACGAAAAAGCGAATTAGAACAGATTTTGTTGTGCCTATGGAATTAAACTTAATGGTTTGGGTTCTAATTATAAAAATAAGACTAATAAATAACTTTCTAATGCTAATTGCTTTACCTGTTAATACTTTTAACATAATTAATAGATTAAAAGTAAAGAAAAGGAAGAAGACAATTTCATAATATGTATATGTTAGGAAAGATCATATTTTTGTCTTTTTCTTCTCCTGAAGGGTTTGTGCAATTTGAATATTATTTGGATTGTTATCTTTCTCAATTTGTCTTTTTTAAAATCTTTTAGTACGCATTAATTAGAATGTATCAATATATTTTTTTAATTATAAATACAAATAATTAAGAGCAAATGCAAAGTATTAATATTCAGATTAATATAAACACAAATAAAAACTTTTCAAAGAAGAAATAAAAGGTTTGATAAAAATATATAGTATTTAAAAATAACTACTTTAAACAAAATATCAGTTTTTGCTTTTTATGTAAATTTCTTGTACATAATTATTTTTCTTAAGAATATAAATTCTTAATTAGAAATATATATATGCTTCCATTTCTTTAGATATTCAAATGCAGTAGAAAAATGTAAAAGTGATAGCATATTTAAATTTTCAAAAAATAATTCAATAGAAGCGTATATTTAATAAATTAAGTTATTATTTTTAAAGTAAAATTTATTAAATTTTTAAGGAAAAAAATTACCATTTTAAAACATTTTTATAAACAAAAATAAATAAAATAAAATAATTTTTATATTTCAAAGAACATTTTGTAAATTCAACTAGAATCATTTCCAGATTCCAGTTTGAAAATAGGTAAATTGAAATAAATTTCTTATTAAATCTCACGGTTTTTTATTTATCAAAAAATATTTCATTCGCACTATTACACAAGAAACACCGTGATATGTTTTTAAAAAAAAAACTAAGCTGTACCTCATTTTTATTTTATAAATCCATTTTTCTGTGCTTGTGTGTGTAGAGCGCATTTGATTAAACATTTTAAATTAATTTTCTCGAAAACGAGTTCTTCGAAAAATGGACATTATTTTAATTTTCAAAAAAAAGGGACAAAATTAAAACAGCGTAAAACTTGTTTTAGAACTCGTTTTCCAAACAAAAAAAAAAATTAATTTAAATTCTTAGTAGCGAATATTTTTGAGTGTTCTTTTTCTTGACATTCTCATCAGATGATATTTATTCTTTCTCCTTCGCTTGAAAAAAATAAAAAAAATGAAAATTGTTTATTTTGAAGTTGGCAACGTTTTCTGTTATTATTATTATTCTTTTTCGGAGAGAATAAAAGAGCAAAATGAAATTGTTTTCATAACAATGGGAAAAAGAAGCTGTAAATGTGAAAAGCATTATTTGAGAGCTTTTGTATTAGAAATTGAGACGGAAAACTGTTTTCGGTGTTGGGAGGGAAAAAAAGAAGAGAGATCCAATGAAGAGATAGCGCATTTTGTCGAAGAAACTAAGTGGTTATTACTTATCTTACCATCGTTCCTTTCACAAACAATCTTGCATCTGAATTTTGACTCTGACAAACATATTGATTCTATTCAAGATAGTTAGAAACAAATATTGTATGCAAATGAAAGAATTGTTTCCTTTCAAATACATTTTTCCTCGTTTTATATTTCAATTAGGAACATTATATACAAATGCAAAAATTGCTCGCGATCTGATGATTTTTTTACCTTTATTTATATTTAAATATTCTTAATATTCTTCGTAAAATTTATAACCTATATATATATATAGGTTGATGATATGATTAAAACACTTGTAAAATTACATAAAGATAATTTGTTCAAAAATGTCAAATCTGATAGATTTGTTCTCTACTTAGGTTAGTTCTAAAAGAAAACTATGTTTGTCATAATGGTAATTATTTTTATCCACAGATTAAGGGTCTGCTACAAGGTGGCCCTGCTAGTAACTGTCTTGCCAATTTATATTACATTATTTTGAAAATAGTTTCACAGACACAACTTGGAATATTACTTTTTTCGCTATATAGATGATTTAATCATTTTTGGCAAGCAAGACAACTTTAAACCTAACATTAATTTTTATCCACTATATCTTAATTTAATTCAGACAAATACTAACAATTATGAAGCAAATTTTCTTGATATAGAAATTAAATTAAAAGATAATAAAATAGTCACTAATATTTATGATAAACGAGAAGACTTTAATTTCAATATTATAAAAGTACCGTATTGGGAGAGTAATGTGCATGTTTCTATATTCAGAAATATTGCTATTAAATACACACAACGCAATAAATTTCGAGTTTCAAATAAATCAGAAAAAATAAACTATAAACATTTTACGTATAATTCAAAAATACCCAATTAATTTTATTACTAGATATTTGAATAAAGAAATTCTAAATAGTTAGGCTTAAATTTCCATAGTTTTAACAAGTTATTATTTTAAATTTATTATTCTTCCTAGGTAGTTTTAGGTACCCTCCTTTTCTAATTTTAGATAAAATTACTTTTTTAAAATTTATTATAATTTTTAAATCATATAATCTTAGAGTCCCTAAGATAATGGTGGTATGTTTACAATTCTCAATTTATTATTTCTATTCTTTTCATACTTTTGCTAAGTGCTAATTTTCAGCCATTGCTTTGCTTTGAATTTGTATTAGGGTCCAGAATCTGGCAATAACTTGTTTATTGTACTCAGATTTAGTGCGGGCTCTGCATATCTGTATGCAATTTTTAGGTAAGTTACCTTTTTCTCATAATGGATTTAGATTTCCCATCCATTATTTTAAATAGGTGTTTGCTCAGTATTATTAACAGAAAGGGGGAAGATTGGCTGGCCACAAAACATGTTCAACCCCACTTTTATATAAAAAAAAATTTATATATAAGCTGTCCTAAGTCAGCAATGTTGATAATACTGTAGCATCCATTCTTTTATATTTAACTCTATTATTTTAATTTTTCATATCTCCTTTTAAATTCTGTTGTCTGGTTATCTTGCAATTTCTATTCTTTTCAGTTTTAATCATATTTATTCATCTCTCTCTTGTAGAGAAATTTTGATTATATATATACAGGTTGTATAATACCAGGTCATCCAAAAGTCCGTTAACATCTGGAAATCCAGTAATGTTGGTGAAGAGGTAAAAATTGACATACATGCTTGAAGTGACATGACATTATATTGAAATCTCCCCCCTCCCTAAAGAAAGTTGGCGTTGGACATCAAAACGTCAAAAACGTCTCATGAAAACGTGTATAAAATGAGTTGTAGTCAGCAAGGAAACAGATAGATGCACTAGCAATTACGGCATGTTGACTTTACCAGAAAACGCATTTACTACAGCTGTACGTTTACATTGGACTTCCTTTGCTATTTTATCGTAATAAGAAGGGTGTGAAAGATCTTTTGCCTACATTATTTGTTGAGGATCGCGTGCTGAGCCGCCACTTCCACCATACTTGGCCTCACAGGACAAGAAACGCATTAACTATCTTGCAGATAAATCCTGGAATAGAATTCATTTAGTCATCTCCCTTATTGGAAGAAGGTCACCTCTAGCTCTAGAAAACAAAGTAATCTTGTACAAGCAAATTTTGCGCCCAGTGCTTATGCTGCTCACATTTGGGGTGTAGAAGTCACCATCCACATGAAGAAAATTTAAGTAGTACAAAATAAAATTCTTTGCATCATAACAAACGCACCTTGATACGTTAGAAATGATGTGATACACAACGATCTGTACATGGAGCCGATATCTAGTTACATCGCTAGGCTAACTAAAAATGTTTTCAATTCTATTGACTAACACAACCATTCAAAAATCAAAACACAAACATTGTTCACTTATCCACATCTTAAACATAATTATTCTTACTCTACGACAAAGTGGAGAATCCCACTTAAACCACCCTATCACAACAATTAACACATCTACACCCACGTAAACAACACAATCAGCTTCTAAACGCATCTAGACTGGGTAAGTTGGGCTAAACAGTCACCGATCTGCTCCGTCCTGATTGATTGCCTCGGCAAGCCCCTTCCTGTGCAATTCCTCTCTTCGAACCCTCAAAGGCACTCCCACTTCGTTGGACTGCCATGCTTGGATTGAACTTCATCCCTTCCTTCTCGTCAGGGAGTCCTTGATTTGTTTTGTTCCGTCATGGATTTTTTTTACTCCATTTCACTGGACATAAGCACTCGCGTGCTGGCACCCACTTAATCTAACTTACGTACGTGGGCTCTCAAGTCCCCAGACCTTTATCTGTGTGATTATTTGTGTGAGGTTACATGAAGTCACATATCTACCGCGATCATCCGACCCCATCAGGGATCCTAAAATACAACGTCCAATGGCAGTTTCTCACAAAAGTTACAGATATGCTGTACAGTGATGTTCTTAAAATTGTCTCTCGAAGACAGGTATTGTTGATGAATGATGGCCTACATATTGAACAATTGTTATAAGGAACATCATTTATTGCTAAAAATCAATTGTTATACTAATTAATCGTTTATTATATAAAGCGCCATCTGTTGACTATTTTCTGCACTTTTTTCTATACCCCCCCCCTGGTTTTTTAAGAAGCATCTGTGTCAATTTTTGCCTCTTTCTCTACATCAGTGGTCCCCAACTCCCGGGCCACCCAAGAAACATTAAACTATCTATATTTTATTTACGGTGGTGTATTGTGTAGCGTCTCAGTTGTGTTGGGTCTAATCCTCTTGGGGTAAATTTATTTCTTTTTAATTGTATGTTCTATTGAAAACTTTATCCCGAAGAAGAAGACTGGATTTATGCAAATGAGTCGTTATATTTAAGCGTGGACATTTAGATACGCAAAGAGAGTCGAAAGTTAGTCGATGGATAGTCACTGCATGTTCAATTATTCATGTCTGATGAATAAACTACAAGACTGAGCTAGAGAATTACGACCATAGGTCGTACCAGTAAGAGATTTGTCGTGAAGTCCAGGGTAGAAGGCCAGAGTGCTCCAAGAGTAAGTGGAGCAGATTAAACTCACATTTGTTAAGCATCCTTTAACCATGTGATTGCTCTTCTAATTAGTTGCGTAGTGCCTTTCTTACCTTTAGGTGCTTTAGTTTAAGTAAGGGGCATAATAAATCTGAATTTGAAACTGGTTATGGCTGATCTTTACTTGAAACCCCAAACACCAACAACCTTTAAAAGTTTGTTACTTAAGTAAGTTCGTTACGTAAAAGTTTGTTTAAAACGATCTAAAATATACATAATCAACGACCTCTTCCCCCCTCGGTGTGGTCTACGGTAAAATTACCAAACGTAGACCGACCGGTCTGTGGTGATAAAAGGGTTGGTTAACACTGACCTACATTATTCCATGAATTATTGAATTTTCAAATGTTAACAGAGGAAGGACATCAAGTAGTATGCAGGATATTGCAAAAATTATTGTTGAGCAATTTTTTTTTCATAATCAATTCCCTTTTTATTGTAAAAGAGAACATTTCATTAAATGTTTTATGATACAATGTATTTTTTAAATATATTTTGAATGTACTCACATTTCTTTTATTTAACTTGATATCTGCGTGCTATTTTTTTTTTTTTCATCCTCAAGAGTTTCTGTAATCAAGTTTTTTTTTATGTAAAAATAACAAAGAAGAGACCTCATTTGAATAATTACTCTCGTTGCACAGCAGCCGTTTCTCATTTAATATTTATTTCTCCGGGATAATACTATCGCTTCATCAACTTAATTGAAACGAAACTAGAAGAAACTAATTATTTGTCAAAAGAGGTAAAAAAAGAAGTAAAAACAGGTTTCTTTTTTTTCTTTCCTTTTGCTCCTTTGTGATGTATTAAAGAGTTATTTATGTAATGAAAATAGTTTGAAGTTATTATCAAATGTTTTTATGGCTCTTTATGAATGTCTTATGCCCCTTAATTAAATTAATTGCTTCAAGTATTTGTTTACTGTAACCTGCTATGAGTTAAATACATCGATTCCAGATTTTAGTACTGAAACAGATTCATACATTTAAAACTAGCTACATTTAGCCCAAACAAAAGAAATAAAAAGTTAAAATATTATCGAAATAAAGTAAAGGAAATGTAAGTATAAGATATTATTTGCTCAAAGGACTTTATAAATTCAGTAAAAAAGAAAGTAAATAGTTATGTATAAAACTCAAAACAAAGAATAGATCAAATGGAAACTAAAGTAAAATCCTAAGAAATAAATAAATCATTTAAACTACGTTGATTGATTATTTATTACTGTAGCTTATAATTCAATTCTATTTTTTCAATTCCTACTATTAGTTCACACTCTCCCTACACACACACACACACACACACACACACACACATATATATATATATATATATATATATATAGCATCCACTCGTCACAATAGGCTGTAATTTTAACCGTTTGATCTTTGTACAATATGTTATCTGGCAAATTAATATCGCTGTAATATCTTAGGTGTTGCATTTTGTGTGGCCGGCAGTGTAGAATTCATGGACTATCGATTAATCATTTTTCAATGAACGTATGGATGAGTTGATTATATCGAGAACTTGAGGTCAGCGGGTTCGAGTCCTCGCACCCCCAAAGACCTGTCGTGTAGAATGACTGATGCGCATTATATACGTAGAGGTTCCAAGTCTTTATATTGGCAGGGGATGAAAGATTGAGTGCCGTCCACTTCATTTGACCGAGTTTCAAACTAACGAGTTCGTCGTCAATATTCATCGTGTTCCTTCGAACTGTGACGTTAGTAAGCAATCATTCAATCGATTAAAATAATCGATATCTGATGTTAGTAATTCTTTCAATTCAATGTACATTCTAAAACGAATTTCACTGGACAAAGCTCGAACAAAAGAAGTACGAACTTTTTATTCGATTTAAACTTGTATCATTAGGCATTTTGAAACCTTTTTTGAAAGTAGTGGGAGTAATATGAATAAAATTCTTTAATGTAACAATGAATCAGGGTTTATACGTGTTAAGGGAACCAGGATATGCTCGAATGTGTAAAATGTCAAAAATAAAACTATTTGTTCATGGGACATACGAGTATATCTTTAAGAATATCCAATAGAGCTTAGATTTTTTTGTGATAATAAAAACATTTTAATCATAATGTATAATTACAAAAATAATTTTTTAGTTTAAAAAATTTTGTTTCTGTTTAATTTAACATTATGTTTAAGATCTCAAATACATACTTATCTTTAGGTACCATTTTTTTTTTTTAAAAAGTGTCTCTTAGATATGTAAAATATCTTTTGCACACATATATAAAATAATACACAAAATATAGTGAGCCTATTTTTTTAGTAAAAATGATTATATTATTTAGTTTTGTTAAAAAATTATGAAACTTCGTAATTTTGAAAATATTTATTTTCCCCTCTTTTATACAAAAACCATTTTAAAAAACTATGTACTACCTTGACTAAAAACAGAATTATGCTCAGGTATCCTGTACAGAAGTATAAAAAAATTTTAATCATATAGTGCAATAGTTTTTTTTTTTACTGTACCTAAAAGCAAAAAATTATGCTTTGGAGAAAAAGTGAAAACACTAGACACTTATAAACATTTGCTTATATTTTTGTCAATACAATTGTCTTCATATTTTAAGGTTGCTTTATCAACGAACATATAAGTGCTTTCATTTTTGGATTCAGAAAAATAGGCACTATTTTTTAGTACTAAAATTGAAAAATTGATTTTTTGAGTGTGCATGATGTCCTTGTTCCTTTTAAAGTCAATTGCACAACTTTATTTGATTGTTTATTTACAGCGCATTCAGTTGTGAAACAAGGGTTATTGGCAGTGAACTTCGTTATTTTGAACTTCTTTTAAGTGACGAGGATGACACCTAATTAAGCACCCAACACTCTAGACTTCCACACCAACGCAAGGACTGAGAGCCTCGATAGCTTTACTGTATATCAGTTTCTCCTCAAAGTGCATATTCAGTGACACCCAATCACGAACCAACGACTCTATAGAAATAACGACAGCCATTGAGTTCGTGACTTTGACCACTTAGTTAGTGTAGCCATAAATCCTAAAATAGCTTAAGGCTTTAGAACCATGTTTTAAATTCGTGAACGAATGTTAACGACTCAACTCAGTGGAGCAACATCACTTGTGGGACCATTTCAGTTATTGTGACCTTGGAAACTGGGGTGGACGAGCATATGTTCCGGTCAAGCAGTCAGTCTGACGTCAATATTAAATCTAATACAGTGCTTCTTAAACTTTCAATAATTGCGACCAATTTTCCAATCATAATTTTCATCATCCTCCCTCCAAACAATAACAATATATTGAATGCAATAAAAATATACTTTGACGTAAAGCTACAATATGACTTTAATTATAAACTATACAATCTATCAAGATAAGAATTAAATTTTGCACATGACAAGCTCGTGGGAGGGGTACTAGTAATTATTAAACTTTATTTTTATTTAGTATTGATAAATTAATTATCAAAAACCTTGCGCAGTATTGATTAATTTTTATAAGTATATTATATCTGTGTAAATCTGTATTTAATTTTTACTATGTCAGAATATATTTTGGTTTACTTTTAAGTAAATTAATGCTTGTTTTAAATCTTTTATTTTCGCCTTGAATAAGCTCGCTCCCCCCACGTATGGATACCACGTCCCCAAAGGGGGTGCGTCCCACAGTTTGAGAAGCGGTGACCTTATGGAACGTCTAATTCTCTTTTAAAAACTAGTTTTTTGTATCTGTTGGACTTGGATGGACTGCATGGAAACATGAAAGACACAAATAAATGTTACATATATCGGTAAATGTTTACTATATTTTATTCATTCGGATGCATTTTACCGCTTCAAATAAAACGAACTGTTTATTTATGTTCAAGTAGGAGAGTATGGATTTTTGGCGTTGGATTTTTTTTTTGCAAAGTTATCTATTACTTCTAAAGAAGATGTTTGGCATGGTATGAAGTATAGCCATGGTAGCTCATTGGTCGAACTCGTTGCAGGTTTTACTACTGTCAAATCCCGAATTCGAATCGAGGTGCTTTAAGAAACCTGGTGTGAAGAAGAGTTAAAATACGTTAAATCCATCGATGGTTTAAGTCGTTCCGTTGGTGAGTGAGTGAGTGAATATTTACGTCGCACTGTTCAGCTACACAAGGGTTTTTGGTGACGGTCCGCGTCATTTTGAACCATGGTGAAGTGACGCGGACGACACCTGAGCTGGCACCCCCTCTCCTAACAACCACACCACACCAACGGGAGGACGTTTGAGCTCTCGACAGATTTAGCGTGCATCGTACCCCTACACGGGTACGATGCACGGTACTGTGTACACGGTACTCTTCAGTGGTACTGGAATCGAACTCATGACACGCTAGCCATGATCCGATGCCTAGACCACTTGGCTACCGTGGCCACCTTCCGTTGGTGAGACATGGATGTTAGGAGAGTGGGGTGGCAGAGTAGTTGTCATCCTCGTCTCCTGATTGAGATTCATCACTTTTAGCCTCGTATACTTTGGTTTTGAGATTTTATTAATAAAATTTTAAAAAATGAAGTAGTTTCGAACCATAATTCAGCAACACAAGATTCTGACCCCTCCCCCCAAAAGAGCCCTTGTATCAATATACAACAAGAACTCTTATTAGGCAGAATTAATAATGAGCAGGCACCCTACTCTCCAAACTTCCACTAAACGCCAACGAGAGTACGTTGCGTCTCTACATATTTAATGTGCATCATCACCTCTACACGGTGGATTTTAAGTGGCGATAGGACTTCAATTTCAAAACAACAGAATAAATATGGTCCACGAGTTCACGACTTTGACCCACTCTCGTCCGTTCCAGTCGGCGAGATAAAAAATTAGGTACGACTAATTGACTCATTCCTAATTCATAAGTAACAGTAATGAGGATTTTGCTTATGGTCCTTTCAAATTTGAACGTTGTTCAAGAGATGAGGACAACATCTGAATCTGCGTTCCATCATCCTAACGTACACAATTTATAAGGGAACAATTTTGAGACACAGAATATTTTGCTTGCATGAACTCGCAGCGCAATGAGTCTTTACGGGATTCAGCATTTGAACACCTCGATCGACTTAAGCACTGCCCTCCACTGGCTCGTCCCCCGTGACCACTCAGCCAGCACGTTCGCATCTTTTGATTCAAACATTATCATTAGCCTACTGTGACGGCAAACTTCAGAAATCAAAGTGGCAGCGGTAGCCTTGTGGTCAAGGTAACGGACTTGTGACTGGCGTGTCATGAATTCGAGCTTTGTACCATTGAAGACCCGCCATGCTGAGGGAGTCGATGCTCGTTACTCTTTCGGAGCTCATACATCCACCTGTTGATGAGATGTGGTAGTTAGAAGAGGGGTGCTTACTCAGGTGTCGTCCTCGTCACTTGCCCATGGTTCAAAATTTCAAAGTCCGTCACCCAAAGCCCTCAAGTAGCTGAATAGTGCGACGTTAATATTCACTCAGAAATGAAAACAATCCCATACTTCTTTGACCTGTCATGTATAGAGGGGCGGATGCACGTTTTATCTGTTGAGACTCCAATTCATTATATTGGCCTGTTTGTGAAAGATGCCAACTCAGATTCTCTTGCGTCACTTGCGCGAGATACAAAATTAGGGGATTCATTGCCCTTAGCCCTCGTGTTTCTTTGAAGTTCTACGTTAATAAGAAATCCATCATCACACATTAACCTGAAGATTGTAAAAAGAACTTCTAAAGAACCTCCTGCTGAGTAAAAGTTAATAATCTTAAAAATGGTTAAATACATGAAACGAGATGCGGCCGTTGTAACTGAGTGGTCAAAATCTTAAACTCGTCATCGAACTTGTTTTTATCAGTGGATACGAATATCCTGATTCCAGTAAATACTCTCCGAGCAGCAAGGTTGACACAAATAAATCTATTGAATCTCAATTTGATTTAACTATTATTGCCTCGTGTTTGTGAACCTTGATCAACTCTGCGAGAATTGAGCCGGCACCTCATTCTTCAATCTTCTATGTGGCCGCGATAGCCTAGTGGTCAAAGTCATGGACTCAATTGCTGGCGTGTCATGAGTTGGAACCTAGTGTCATGGAAGAACCACCGTGAAGAGGGGGTTAACGGCATGTTTAATTAGTCGAAGCTCAAACGTCCTACCGTTGGCAATGTGTTGATGTTAAGAAAGGGGTGGGTGCTAGCTCAGGTGTGGTCCTCGTCACTTTGTCGCGACCCGTCGGACGCGGATGTGAAAGGGCTCGAGTAAGAAATAGACATCATCTAAAGTTAACTACTTTTTATTCAGCTTTTAGCATTTATGAAAATTTAAGGAAATGCACTCTGGTAACTAAATCCAAGAAGCAATAAAATTTATTAATTCTATAAGGTAGATAGAATCACTGATCTTAATTTTTCTTTTGAACGCTTCTGTTTTCAACTTTCTAATTTTTAAGTGGACGTCTTCCACCTTTCAATGAATCTTTCCCCCCAGATTTAATATTACGAAGTGCCACCACACTCATGGTCACTCACACTATGCTTTCCGCTTAGGATCAGCTTTCAAACAACTCATCACCTACTCAACGACTAGCACTTAAATAGAAGTATGCAAAAATCATGTCTTCTCTACGGAAAGTGGTTTTCATCTAAGATCACAGTTAAAAAGAATGTTTTCCGTAAGAGGATTAGTAGAACCCGTAACAACGTGACCATGGTTCCAAAGTTACAAGGTCCACTACCAAAAACCCTCGTGTAGCTGGACAATGTGACATAAATATTCACTTCAAACTCTCTCTCTTCCATACAATGCCAAAGTAAGGACTCTCTAGGTTTGACTTCCACATCTCACGAATGTTTTATCCCAAAGTTTTCACATAGGATGTGAAAGTTAGCGGAAGCTAGGACATTGGAATGTCAGCTCAGACATCAGATAAAGTAATGCTCTTTATATCTATCAAATTATACAATTGTTCCTCACGGAAACTGGGGTGGTGTTAAAGTTTGGAAGAGTAGGGTGTTTGCTCTGATACTGTTCTCATCACTTCATTGTTTATCAGAGTTACGGAATCCACAACACCAATATATCTCGTGCTGTTTCTCAGTGCAATGTTATTAAACAATCTTTATGAAAAAACATGACGTGATTTTCTTAATTCATAATAAATTTTTTCAGATTTGAAAACTAAGTATATGTTTTCCTCATTCAAAGTTAAATACAAAATAGTAAAAAATTCACGATCAAGTGCATCGAAAATCGATGGAAGAAACTGTATAAAATTCCATAACTTTTCAAACATCGAAGAAGGATTAAAATTTTTGTACTAATTTTTCTGTAACATAAGACACAATATTTATGTTTATTTTTTTAATTTTCATTAAATATTTTCTCATAAAATTTTGAATATGTCTTTGTTTGAATCTCTAAATACATAATTTTCTGTGTGTAAAAAGAAATTTAAAAAAATGTTAATTGTATTTAGCTTGTTACAATAAGGCTTGAGAGTCCTTTGTTTTATAAGATGCTTGGATTTCGTTTTCTCTGTTTATTTTAATTTAAATAAACATTATAATTTTGACCCTCTCTCTATGATTTATAACCCATTACTGTAACCCCAATGAAGGTTAACTTTGATAAAGTTATATTTTGTTAATTTTGTACTTCAAAGCATTACGAGGTCTATTGACGAAGGAACTCGAATTTGTGAACCTTGATCAACTGGATGAGACTTCATCTCGCACCTCATTCTCCAAACTTCTATACCTTGCCAACGTGAGGACTTTCAAATTTCGATAAATTTAATTTGTATCAGTCCCTCTACTCAGTGGGTTTTTAATAGCATCTGGATTCGAACCCATGACTCAAAAGAAATATTGCCGCACACACGTTCATGACCACTAGGCTATTGTGGACCTAAAGTTGATTAATATTAGGATTGTAAATATATGTAATCAAATGGGATAATAGCCTTTGTTGTTCGATATCCCACAAAAACCATTCAACCATTGTAATCAGTGGTCAATGATTAATCGTGAAAATTAAATAATTAAAAATTAATGTAATGAATTGAATATTTTACCAGTCGCATGTT
Source organism: Trichonephila clavata (assembly GCA_019973975.1). Taxonomy (NCBI): domain Eukaryota; kingdom Metazoa; phylum Arthropoda; class Arachnida; order Araneae; family Nephilidae; genus Trichonephila; species Trichonephila clavata. Next base: position 348,413 of record BMAO01018777.1, on the reverse strand, counting down.
TAATAGAACATTTTCCTCTTATTATCAATAGTTGCATTTTACTAAATAAATAGCCTCTGTAGAAAAAAAATTTCAATTTGCTGATTACTGCATACGGGAATGATGGAATAGAAACGAGAAAATCTTTCCGTCGCCACGGCTTCCAAAACCTAGCAGTATGTAAAAACAAAAACCCGACCTCCAAATCAACGTATTTGTGCTCAAAGCAAGATCGTATCATCCCCCTATCTGCTCTTATCGACATACCCGTCCGTTCAGGTGGACCCTCACTTTCACAGACCAAGTATCGACGCGCCTCGAAAAGTCGCTGCTCTTCCACCCTCTTCCCCAATAAGTAACTCACTCCTACACTTCTTTCGCTACTTCGCCAGTTTGGCGCTTCATCGCCCCACTTGGCGATCCTCCTTGGCGACTCCAACCTCTGGCAACCCCAGTTTCCTACGTTTGCATCAACTGCCATTCGGAGGAAAGTAAAGAAAGCCCCGCGTGGACCAACACTTCGAGTGCCTCCCGTGTGTGAGTGTGTTCGAAGAATCAAATAATTATCGTTTGGCGTGTGAAAGTGAAGGAATTATTACTCCTACTCCTCGTCTATTGCTTCAACCCCTTGAGTTTTTTGGAATAAAATCGAACGAAATGGAATAAAATGTGTGTGAGTTCGACACCCCCCGACAGTGAGGGCTTCAAATTGATTAGATAATAATTAAAATCGTTTCGCCATGAATGACGGCAGACGATTGCGGCTGAGGGAGCAAGGGACCACCAAGGGCCCGGTGAGGGCCCAAAGGAAGGCCCGGAACCGTCTGGGGTCGGTGAGTTGTAGTAATGAGGAGAGCACGGAGGGGGAGGATGATTCGGTGGGGTGTGCCAAGAAAATTAGTGGTGTTAATAATCGCAATCGTGCGGATCGTTCTAAAGATAGTGATTCCAAAGATCGTGGATTACGAGCGGGTACGAGGAGAAGTAACAGAAGCAGTGGAATACCTTCATCTGCAGGTGAAGAGGATGTCATTGATGGATTTATGATTCTTAGTTTTATGACCTTTCAGGAGTTGGAGGTAAGTAATTTTTTTTAAAAAAATTAGTTTTTATTTAAAAAAAAAACTTTGGGTTATTATTTTTTAACTTTTGGCTCAGTTTTGATTGGTTAAATAGAGGTTAGCTGACATTGGTTACAAAGAGTTCGTTTAAATTAAGAATCTGGTTTCAAGCAAAAGGTAAAAAGTTTTGTAGGATTTAATGTTTTAGTCGTCCTTTAAGATTATTATTTTTTGTCATGATGAAGTTAAAGCATGAAAATTCTTTTTTTCGAAGAATTTTATTTAATCTATGTTTATTGACGGTCGTTTTAATTTCAAATGTTTTAATTCTAAACAGCATATTTTCTTTTCTTAATTTTTTATCAGTGCTCCAACACTTCCTGGTTACTGTTAAAAAATTATTAGGACCATCTTGTAAACACAGATGACTTCATTTTTAAACATAAACTTATTTCCTCTCCCCCCACCCCGCCGTATTCATTTCCGAAATCATTCTAAATAAATCCCCTCTCCCTTATTTTAAATAGATTTTTCATCAATAAATACAGTTTCCATCTGAATATTCAAAAATAAAAACCGATGTAAAAAAGTACAATTTTTTCGACATGTCCAAGTTTACATGTCGGAAGTACAACTTTAAATGTTGCTTTTAAGATTTAAATCGACTTCAGTATAGTGCAACTTTAAACTATTAAAACAAACAATTTGATCTTTAAATGCGCAGTTAAAAATTCAGATTGTTATTCACTTTTACTGACTTGTTAAACTAATATTTCAACATATTTACTTTCTAAACTATTATCATATATTTAGAAGATAACTTTTAAAAACAAGTTATTACACTGAATAATTTGTTGAGGGAAATTATCCTAGCTGTAATTAAATAATAAAGTCAACCTAGCTAAGTCAAGCTAACTATAATAAAATAATACATCCAATCCGAATTTATTATTTTGGAAAGTTTTGGCATTCAAATACGGATTTAATATTTTTAATCCATTAAACCCCTCGCTCAATAACCAGATTTTTATAAAATTGAGACTTGATGTAGCCAATGTCGACTGTGTGAGTGTATTTTTCCTTTCAGTATGGATTTTTATCACTCAATTTTCCTTTTCGTAAAACTCTGTGGACTTTTCTTTTCGCGTACGGTTTTTTAGTGTAATCACCTTCTGATGTGCCTGTGGTGTGTGTCCTTGACATCTTTCTGTTGATTACTTTTCAGCTCTGGTTCTGTTGGAATATTTTTATCCCTTATTTATTTATTTTCTGCTTATTGAATGCGAATTACCACTTTCGCTATGTAGTTTGTATGGTGTGGTTTGTTTATTGTCGTCTTTGACGGATTGCTTAAAATAAGAATTTAATTTGTGTTGTGCGTGATAGTCTTAATTCGTGATGGGAGAAGTTATCTAGTTTCGTTATTGAAAAAAAAAGTAAACATTTGCTTGATTCATTGCTTCTTAAAGTAAACATTACTTTTCTATCTTATTGGTTTGCTGTAATTTTTTTGGGGGGGGGGATATCTTGATAAACTTGTTGTATTGAGTAATCGATCGATTTTGTGGAAGAAGAATTTTCTGTTATGTTTGTTGAAAGGTGTTGGTATGGAATTCGCTGAAAATCTTTTGGTACTTTGCTTTTGGAAATAAAAATAGAATTGTTTGTAATTCATTACTTCTTAATTTTCAGGTTAATGAGGCTTCTTAATGTAAACAATCTAAAATTGTTTTTTTCTGATTCTTTATTGATATTTAAATTAAATTAGGCGAATATAGAATTAATTGAAAACAGTTACAAAATGGTGGTTGGATTACAAAGTGTGTGCAATAACAAAAGCTTAACTTTTACATAATGATTTTTCGCTTTTCTGTTTATACTTTAACCGATCCTAATTATGGCTGTTATGTGAGCAGATTTGATAATTTCCTTGAAGTTAAATAATCCTGGATAATTTTCCTTGATGTTCTCTACGTTGAGAAACAATAACTTCATACTGTAACTTGGATAAGATCTGTTTTTTGAATAATTTTCAAACTAAGTCTTTTGGTATACGTGCTCCATGTCAATGATGGGGAATCGACAAAATAAGGTTGCCATATCGAATGCATTTATATTATTTAAAGGTACAGCTTCACTTCAGTTTACTTACAAGAATAAAACCAGTTCAGTTAGAAATTTTTTAAAAAATCTAGAAAAGTGCATTCCGTATGTTTTAGATGGATTAATAGTGTAATTGATTGAGAATTCTCTGGAATTAATACGATTTTATTTTATTTCCAAATATTTTTCCAGTTTTGTCATATTTGTGTAAATTAGCACAGTGCAGATCACGTATTTTTCTTGTGTATTGGTTTAATATTGTATCTTACTGTGATATAAATGAGATTTTTCATATGGTTACTTTTTATAAATATCTCCTTACTAGTGTTTTTAAAACTTTATATTTTTAATATTTTAATTAGAATTTTGACTTTTCTTAAAATAAAATCAAAACTTATTCTTAATAAATTTAAATAATGTCCAGTCTCGAATTCTTTTTACATGACTTAGCAAGTTAGCGTTTCCTTCTTTTGATGCATATTTTTTCTCTTGTATAAAATAAGGTTATATTTTAATGTGCTTCCCCCTCCCCCATTTGTTTCAGGATTATAATAAAAAAAAAATTTTCTTTAAACAATACAAAGCTTTTGTGATAAATATATGTAAATTTACGTAAAAGTTTATCCTGATGAATCTTCTAACACTAATTAACTCGCTTTCACAATATTCGAATTCGGTAGCTGCAAACTAATTCTAATAATGATTCAATTATAATGAACGAAGTCTGGATGTTTCGAAATTGCGTGGATTGTTATTTCTTTATTTGTCAGTTTTCCGTGTACTTTTAAACAAATAGTTGTCTGAATTTCTTCAAATTTTAAACTGTTGCAACACAAACTAAAATTACGATTTCAGGAATCAAAATAGTTTGTCTCAAGAAATTGTTTTTTAAGTAACCATTAAATGTGAAGTTTTAGTTTCTTTATTACGTCTTTAAACTCGGCAATGTTTGGATTTCTCAACGAAACTAGGATTTGATTAGTCATATTCAAGAATAAATTCTTTCATATGTCTTAAGTTTATTTTTTCTGTCTCAAATTTAAAGATAGGCGTAATTTACATGTTTTCCTACCTTACCTGTTTATCATACCTAACGAAATATTTGATTTGTAGTGAGAATTAATTTACTTGCATTAAACTTAGAAACCCTTTGAGGTTTAAATCCTAGTACCCGTTTTAGCGTTCATTTATTAGCTTATTAAATACATGTATCTAGTTGACGGATTAAGTTATTAAAAATATGTAATCCCATCTATTTTGAACCGTTACTGAGTATTTTATTTTTAACCGATTTAAATTGAATGGAACATTTAATAAAATATAAATAGCATGTATGTTTTTTTAAGGTGGCTATAAAATCGATATTGATGAAATTGATTCGTTTTTCAATGTTGATTTCAAAATGTACCATAAGAATTTAAATATATTATTCGGGATTATTTACTTTCGAAACCATTTTTAACTTTTAAAAAAAAATCTAAATTTCAAAAAAATATGTAAGATAGTTAATTTTAAAATATATTGGATTTTTGAAAAATATATATAGGATTTTTTCATTATTTACAGCCAAATTATGTTGAGATTTATTTCGCTAATAAAAATAATTTACATTAAATTAGTTCCAAAACAGCCCGGATGTTACTCCCAAGATTCACCGCGAAGTTTTTAGAATGTTCCAGAACATGTCATGATATATTATTAAATTTTTTAAAACTTGTTAAACTTTCGAGAATTTGATATTTATACTTCAGAAATAAAATCGAAGGTAGGAATTTTTTTCAATCGAATGAATTTATCGCCTTTTCTAAAATTTATCGATCATTAAGTTTTTTCCCTTGCTATTATTTCTGTGCAGTTTGTCAAATTTGCGCCAACTGAATTTTCACTTGGCGTCATTTTTATTCGGATTTATTTATCCATGTAAGGAAAGAGAAGACAGGTTGCAATAAATTAATGATAATTCTCTTGTCTTTTTTATAAGCATTGTCTTTGTTATAAAATAATATAAATGGGGTAACTTTTGTGTAAAATAACTTCCTGTATTTTCAGCGCTAGTAAAAGGAAAATTTTCCTTTTTCTTTAGCAAGTGTTGTAAATATGTATCTTTTATTTTACACGATAAAATTAATGTATTTTACTTTTCTGATCATAACTAATTTAGGAATATTATTTTCTGTTTGTTACTTTGTGGGTTGGGGGGTGGGAGTGACGACAATTTGATTTTTTGATTCATAAAGCCTTTAATGGTCATTAACTGAATCTATTCCATTTTCCCTCATTTCTTATTTTATGGTTTACAAGTTAGCTTTTTCAGCTCGGTATGTAAAAACTATCAAATATTTGTGTTTTAATTTTTTTTTAATCACCTACTTTTAAAAACACTTGGAAATTGTTATGATTATTTTTAAAATATAAAATCTTAAAAGATAATTCATTTTAAAATAATATATATTTATTAAGAGAGGAACTTAAGTGTTTAACTGGTTATTCTATAATAATTACTAAAAAAAACAGGTTAGAATTATTCTATGTGTGGTAATAATTCTTTGTAGTGGACTTTTCTATTTCGGTTTGTGTTTTATCTTTATTTCTTAATAAAGTTATAAGTTTAACTTGTGTGAGGCTTCGATACAGTGCTATTGAACAAGCCTCGTTATTTATTATTTTTTTTAACTTTTTATTTATCGTCTGCTTATTTTTATTCATTTTTCAATTAATTATATCGTTTGGTTAACATGTGACTGATCTCGCGAGTAGAATAAAGTTATTAGAATTCCATTTGGATGTAATAAATTTGGTGTTCTATTTTATCATTTCTTCTACAATTTATTCATACCAGCTTCGACAGAATAAATCCAAACTTAACTAATAAATGGTATAAATGAATTCATTAGATGAATTTGTGTGGTAAGGTTGAATCGATTAAGCAGTTGAGAGAGTTTACTAATATGTTTAACTTTAAATGGAAACATGAGCTTTTGAAAAGCTTCATATTTCAAATCAGAAGATTAATAATTTACGTTAAATATGAACTAGGAAATAAATCAAACATGATATGTACAGTAATCTAGCATACGGAATTCATTTTGTAATTCTTAACATTGAAAGAGTTTTCACAGAGGTTTAATATAAATCTTGGAGGAAGAAAATTTCTTTTAAAATAGCATGGAGCAAAATAATAAACATTTTTACTGCTTTGATCATTTCGTTCAATATTTATGAATGACTTAAAATTTATGATAAGAATTTATTGCCAAGGAAATTAAAATTTATGATAAGAATTTATTGACAAGGAAATTTAAAAAGCTATGTGATGAAAGACAAAAAAAAAATTATAACTTAACAGAAATAATCATTTGTTAACATTTTAAACATTTTTAAAATTCTGAGGATTTTCTATTAATACTGTTTTCATTTAATTTAAAATGAAATGATAAATAGGCTGTCGGAATATATTTAGTACTGAAAAATTTTTCTAAAAAATGTATATATTTTTTTTCTTTTGGGTACTCGCATAAAAGTTAAAAATGCAACATGGAGTTCGTTTTTTTGTTTGTTTTTTTTAGTTTTTTTTTTAATTATTGTTAATTTTTTTTGTTTTGTGACATTATTTGTTCTTGGTCTGAGCTATTTTTGTGTTCTTTGGTTTTTATATTGCCAAAAATATTTAAAATAATACTTATAAATAATGTCTTAAGGAATTTGGTATTAGTTAAAAGTTACATATCTTTAATTTAAACAAAAACAAGTTGTTTTTTTTTGAAAAATTCGTGTGTTTTTTTAAGTTTTATATGTAAGAAACCATATTTTTAAATCTATTAAAAGTATATTTATTATAAAATGCATAGTAAAGTTGTTGTTACCTTTAATTATATAAGTAAAGACATTAGTCGACGTAGGACTTAAAGTACTTGATCAAACAAGATTTATTTTTGAAAGAAAGCGTTAAACAAGTGTCAGCGACTTGGTGCCGCGAATTTTTATTAGCAGTTAAAGAACAAAACTTATAAAATTCTATTAACTCTTTTTTTAAAAAAAAAAGAAGAAAAATGTACTTGTTCTTCGTTATTCATACAAGACATGACCGATACAAAAGTTTGCACAAGAACTAAAGAAATTAAACCCAAGAAATGGTTTCTAGTAAATATAATTTTATATTATTCAAATGAACATTTATCTACATAATGCTTTTTTATAATTTTTATACTTTCTTATGAAATAAACTTTGCTAGTTTGATAAATTGGATTTTATACAGTTACATATATTCGGTAACTTGGTTTGTAACCATGATTTTTCTTAGGTGTGTTTGATTTTTAAACCAAGTAAATGTATATGAGGCTCTGTTGTACCCAGTAGATTTCCAACCTATTGATAAAATTCTTCAAAAATATTTTTGGTGTTTCTTACCTACTTTCGCATTTAATTTATCATAATTTAAAGTTATCTTTGGATTTTGAGTACTTTTTGGATATGCAAATATAAATTACTCCACCCCTGAAATGTAAGTTTGTGACGGGTCCTTACGCGTTTCACTAACCTTTTCATATATTATTTAATGTTTTATTTATTTCAACCAATCTCCACCGGGAGCCAAAGCGTGATTTGTGCAAATGAGATATTTCATATAAGTTTGAGTTTAGCGAGTTAGAAGAGAGAATGAAATGAAATGAGAAAGTGTTTTCATGTGTAAACGTAGTTGTGAATAGAACCGTTGGGAATCCAACTCACCGTTGTGGAGAAAATTAGTTCGTAGAAGAACTGCGGGAATAGCTGAGAATATAAGTCGCCTCTTAAAGAAAGAATCCTGACCTTAAGTTGACCCAATCAAGATCCTAAAGAACTAACTAGACGAACCTGCCATAGCATAAGAAATCAGGTTAGTTATAGATTTCAATTAAGTATAAGTGTGTAGCTGTAATTGTACGCGTCAATTTTTCGTAGATTCAGATCGGATTCCGTCTTTCACGATTACTGAACCCTTCTCATTCTCCACTGTGTTTTATTGTTCTTAAAATTGAATAGTATTTGTGTAATCTCTTTAATTAAGAAAAATCAATAAATAAGATTGATTTGTTAAAATGACTACTGAATTATTTAACCAGTCAACACGTTCAGATTCGTGTAATACCCGAAGGGGAGTTGAGAATCTTAGGGGTAGCGAGAGGCTACGACAAGTTCATTGGTTGTTTTTCCTTTGCCGAAGATGAGGCTTTTTATTTTGTGTTCTGTGATTGGGGGGTTGTTATATTTTCTTTATAAAGTTATAGTTGCCCGCTTTTGCAAAGATAGAAAATAGTAGAAATATAATTACGCCAGTCTTATAACTTTATCATTAAAATAATTTTTTTTAAAACTCCCAATATATATCTGCTTGAAAAAATATGCACAATTACTCAACAATAGGTTTTGGTACTTAGTTCTTTTTATCAAGCACCTATTTTAAATAATATTGTTTTTGTCTGTTATGTTTGTTAAGCTGAAAACAAACTGAGTTTACTGAAATTTATTCATTTGTTTTCTAAAGTTGAAAGATTCTGTTGTAATTGCGCGATATGGAAACAAAATATATATGGAATTTCTAATTAATCGTGATGTTTGTCGGAACTTTGCAGTTGGTGAAGGAAAAAAATCCTTGTTCAGGTAAAAAGCTACCGAAAAACAGATTCGAGAGGAATCAAATATGTTATGCTACGATTTATTTAGCTGAAAAATAAATTCTTCCATAAATTCGGAACAGCGCAGATGATGGAACAAGCATGGATGTTTTGGTATCTTCGATCTAACTTCAAGAGCAAGATTAGCAGTTTTAATAGATGAAATGCATATAATGTGTAAATTCCTCTCTTCAAAGAGAAATAAATAAAAGGCTCTGATTGCTGTCGGGCCCTTCAAAACAATTTAATCAATACAAGAAAAATAGAAATTTGAAGTGAATGGAACAGTTTTTTTTTTAATATTATTATTGCAAAGGATGCGTGGAATCCCAATGTTTCAAGAAGCAAGCTTTAGTTTCTGAACTTTCTCTCTTTGGGATTATTTGGTCAGTCGGAGCTTTTGCAATATCTAAGAATGTAGAACAATATCTAGTCCATTTTGCAGCCCTTCTAATGCCTGTTTAGAATGAAACTGGCTTAAGAACTTCTAGAAACTTTCAGCCACCTAAACATTACTTGAGCATAAGAACACATGTGAAGTAAAATGGGTAGGTGATAATGGCTATTAAAGATGTTACGGAAAACATATAAATTATTCTAAAATATTTTCTTTCTAAGTTTTCTAATCTAACAAGTAGAGATAGATCTAAAATAAATTGGGAAAAGAATATGCAAATGTTTCTCTAACAATATTTTTGTGATTGATTTTCAACTAGGAAAATGTGCATATAATATATGGTTATCCTTTTTTAGAAAATAGAATGCACATACATGTTTAAATTTAAATCCAATTTTCAAAAGATTGTCGTGTTAATATTCCTGTGATTAAAGGTATGAGTAAAAATCAACTTCTCAGTGAAAGGATTAGAAAATATAAATATTTAAAGGAAGTCCAGCCATGCATAGCGCACAGGTACAGTTACAGAAACAGTGAAATGATTTTAAGTTTAATACTTTTAGTTTGTTTACATAGTAAAGCCGTACTTAATGTTTCTGGTATTGAATATTTAATGAACCTTGTTTGATAAAAAATAATCAGCGTTATTTTATTTTAAATATAACACGGTATTTAGCAATTTTAACTTTTATTTAAAGCAATTAAATATAGAACATGTATTAATTACACATGCTAGAAAAATCAACAAAAAGCTCTCACAATTTTTTTTTCCTTAAAAAAAAACCACCTTTCTTAAAAACCTTAAATTATCCCCAAAGACTCTTTTCTCCAAATAGATTAATTGGCAGAGAGTCGGGTTACTTAAAAAATAATTAACATTTTTTTTCTAACTTTTATTTTTTTTTAATGTTAGGATAAGGTCAAGAAAAAAAGTTCAAGGTAAACTCTCGAAAGAAAAGATTTGAAGAGGGGAAAAAATAGGTTACATTTTAGCCACAAAACCACAACGAGATCTTTTGTTGGTGGAAGAAAGCGCGTTGTGTTTCTAAAAAAGAAAAGATAAAAGAATTCTAACTGTGCAGGTAAGTAAAAGAAGTTGGATCATAAAAAAAATAAACAATGAAAAATTTGTTGAGAGCTTTTCTCCAAAGAGGCGAGCGATCTTTTCCCCCTTCCCTCCCGGGTTCGTCGATTTTATTGACTTTTGTGTTTGCAACTGCTACGTATCATTTTTTTTTTTAATCGCTAGACCTGATACGTGTAAAAGGCGACGTGAAGACATTTTTTAAACGTTTTACTTTTTATTTTATAATCAAAACTGTAAACAAGTGATTGAAAAAAAAATTATTTTTGGTGTTTTATGAAATTATTTTAACTGCTTTGTAAAGTAATCAATAAAAAAAGCTAACCATATTTTTACACTACAAAATGTTGGCACTGTTGAGCATTAAAGGATAATAACTATTCGTCATTTTTATTAATTAAAATTGAGATTTCATTTTAATGTGAAACGAGACAATTTAACCCCCCTCTCCCTTATAATCTTAAAACGAAATAAACATACTTGCTGAAACTAAGGATGAGAATTGTAAGAAATACTATGTGTTCCGATGTTCAAATTTATGCTAAAAATGCTTTAAATCACAACGAGAGCGTAGATCATTCGAGCAATTTTTTTACTTGATGATTAAAAATTATGAGCATTAAGATAGTGGGTCGTGAATTCGAGTCCTGATGTTGAAGAACCAAGCCCTTAAAGTTTTCATGTATATGTATGAACAATCAATTAAAATTTTTTTTGAAAGAGGGCCACAAAAAAAAAATTAATTTTTGACAGTGCTGTATAATTTTTATTACAAAGTGTAGTTTTGACTAAAAAAAATAGAGTATTTTTTATTCATTGGGCAAAATAAGGCCACAGACACAGCAACACTTAGAAAATACTGCGAATTCTTATATTCGCACCCTTTAAGCATGCATATTAAAGTGAACCGTTTATAATTTTGTTTGCTGTAGGGATTAAAGTAATGCCAATGTTCGTGTTGTCGACGACTCAGAAAACCAATCGCCAATCCTTGATCCTTATAACTGATAAGTTCATAAAAGAGTGTTATTGATAAATTATTTAATATTAATGCGATGTGTGTGGGGGAAGGAGGGACTGGAGTCAAATTGTCTTTTGTCAATTTTTTTTCAACTTGAAATCGAATAAGCTTTTCTTTTTATAATTTTATGCTTATTCCACATTCTTTACATGCATGTAGTTGCTTATATAAATTTTTATATAAATCCTCCTAAGTATGTATGTAAAAAGTATTCACTTTTTTTAGAGGAAATTTGTTGCATCTCTAAAACGAAGAACATGCCAGAAAATCAATTTTTAAAAATATCGAAATTTATTTTGTTACATGTTTTAAGATAAATATTTTTTAACTAATTAAAAGTTCTTAGTGCGGATTTTTTATTAAAAGTTTGTGTTTAAATTATCGATTATTTGAATGAATGTTGAGTTGTTGAAATATATTTCAAACAACCAAACAATTCATTTATCTCGCCTACTTTCAATTTTCTTTCTCAACTTTTTTCCCTCTCAGCTAAACCGAGTTCTCAAACTTTGGCCAACCGTCCTGATAACCCTATGTTATTTAATTAAATATAAATCAATTCTCACCTCAAGTGGAAAAAAACAAAAAAATCATCGGAGGAAAAAACAACAGCAACAACTAATGCACAGAAGGAAAACTCCATTAAAACAGATAGATAACAGTTTATCCCGAAACAAGGACTGAAAAAAATGCCTAAGCAACAGCAGTCTAAAACTATGTATTTCATGGGGATAAGCATCAGCTTGCGGTGCTTTTTATCCCTATATTCTACTTAAGGATAGGGAAACCTGTTTAAACAAAAACGTTAAGTGCTCTGATGAGATTCATATACACACGATAGAAGCGAGAGCATTTTTTTATGTTGTTTGAACTAGAATTAACAATGGCGGAGCTAAAAGTTGCCAATAATGGAAGATTTATTTATAAAATTTTGGGTTAATTTTCTGATATGTACGTTGTTTTTGTGGAATTTGAGGGGATTAATTGTAGTTTGTTTTAAATATGTTCTTATCATGATTATTTACTTAAGACACGGTTTTATTTACATTTAGGTTGGATGGTTTGATTTGATGTTAAGGCTTTTATTGCATTTGTGGGGAAAAGTGTAAAAGGAATTAGATGTCTTGGCATTTTCCGTACAGTTTAAACTTTTGACTTCTGTAACAAAAGTTTATGAACAAATTTTCAATTTTTCAATTCTGATGTATTGCTATATGTTATTCATTTTTGAAGTAACCTTCAGGATAAGAGATTTTAATTTTTACAAAAACTAGAGCACTTTATCTAATTTATTATATGAAATTGCTTAAAATAACACAGGGATTATATTAACATAAGGGACTGAAAATTTTGTAATAAAACAGTGATTGATAAATCTGAAGGTTAAAATATTTCTACTATTATACAGGACATACACAAAAAAATTCTGTTAATTATTTTCAAAACTTTTTGAGCAATCGCAGTCCTTGTTTGAGCGTTTTCAAAAAAACGCATTTCGAGTAAAACGCGTTTTAAAGTATGACATCTTGCTTAAAGTAATGTCATTTGTTTTTACTAAAACGCTTGCAATTTTTGTTCTAGTGAACGGAAAATAATAAACTTGGTATATTTATAAAGCTAATAAGATGGTTTGTAAAATAAAATCATAAAAAAATTGTGAATTTTTGGCAAAATTCACAATTTTAGGGTAGTCGAATACCTTAAATCGATTTCTTACTGTCTTTATGGTGTTTGAAATTCAACGCACTGCATCTTTGATTCCCTAAATTTTTCCCTTTCATCTCACAAATCCAAAAATTTAACAGTAAGAAAAATAGATTAATAGTGTAATAAGTAGCATATAATACTATGCATTGACTTTCGCAGAATCTTATCAAGTGGTCGTATGAAAATAATCTATGAGAATTTTTGAATTTCTTATGACGCTTGCGAAATGAGAGGGTTTCCTCCAATTGATTAGAAACAACATTCAGACTGAAATTCTTGGGGTACCTGAAGGAAAGATCAAAATTTCGAATGGTAAGTGAAGTTGCCTTTTACGTGGGACTTGTGGATATTAATTAAGCGATACATCGTATAGGTTTCAAGTAGCTTAAAATTATGACATTTTATCATTGCACTACATTGTTGTATTACTATTCTAATCCAAATCAACCAAGAAAAGTCAGCCCTTCTCTGCACTGTTTGATCTTGATTCGAAAACAAATCTGTTTTTCCGACATCTTTTTCTTTCTCTCCGGTGCATATAAATTACATTTTTCCCCAACCGAACTCTTCGAATTCTTGTTTCCTAAACTCGTATTGTTTTACGGATATTGCTTATACTTCGGAGAACTTTATATGAGAAATTTTCGGCGAAGTTTTGTAAAATGCCGCCTCGAGGAAAAGTCGATGAAGTTTATTTCGAAATGTCTTCTAAGAAATTGAGAATGAATTTTGAGATGCGCCGTCTGCAGTAAAATAGTTTTGTCAATCAAATATTAAGGTGCTTCGGGAAAGAAATATCTCGCGTGCTTCCTTATGGTATAGGATGCTAGAAGATGGAAAATAAAATGGGGGGAGAATTTTTTATGCATTCTTTTTCCACTCCCACCTCTAATAAATAGCTTCACAATTGTATTTTTAAAAATAAACTAGGCATGTGGTGATGTGTTTTGTATTGAAGGGGGGGGGGGTAAACTTGTATCTCTGTAGAGAAATTTTGTTATGCAGCTATAATTATCAAAATCTCGTTTCATTTGTAACTTTGTTAAAATATTTAAAAACATGCATTTTTTTAAATATTTTAACATTTGATGTTAAACTTTTATTTTGAATTAATTCGTAAGGAGTGAAATACGAAACATATTTTCCTTCCTTTGCCGTATTGTGGAAGTTTGGATACTGGGGGTCAGCTCAGTCTTCGACCCATGGCCATAGTTCAAAATTACGAGGTCCGTAGCCAATAGCCCCTTTTGTTTCTTTATAGTGAGGGCGTTAATAATAAACACTTACTCACGGAACATATATTGTACGATGAGGAAAATTGATAAATTTATGTAATAATGAATAGGATAGTGAAAAAAAATTTGATTAGAAATGTATAAAAAGATATCCAATTTTTATTTACAAAATGTGCTCATTTTCATATACAACTCGTTTTCTTTAAAATCAATCCAAAGCATCCCCGTAGATTTCTACCTCTTCCCATAACGGTTTTGACATTTTCAAAAGTACCACAGGAATATCTTTTCTGAGATGACATGCAACTGGTACCCACGGGTTCTACACATCTTTTCTTGACTAGGTGTCTCTAAAACTTTTTGGTCGTAAACCTTTAAAACGAAAATAAATATAAGTAACACACACATATTATATATATAATCAATTCTTAAAATCTCTACTTTAGTATTCAAAAATTTGTTTGACTTAAGATTCATATGGATAATTGGAAATTTGGAAAATACAAAGACATCGGGGGGGGGGATGCCTCAATATTGTAAATATTGCAGACTGAGAACTGCTATATATAAAAATGGAGTTTAATTAATTTTATGACTAGTCACAGCGTTTCCCCGTTTTGCTTATAATACTGATCGAAATTCTATGGAATATAAAATGGATAGAAGTTCTCAATGTATAATGAATAAAAATATGACATACTTACAGCATTCTAAAATGCTTACATCATGTTCGAATCAAAGAACAACTTACAGCTATTGCTATATTCCGTGATCCAAGTACAAATTCAAAATTTGAAAGAAAAAAAAGGCTGATTAGAAGTATTATCATTTACAAATTTTTATGTTAAAAAAGTGGACTCACATGATCTATGTCTTTCATGAACTTACTACTTTACCCCTGGGATTCGCGTACCACACTTTTGAAACCCTGATTCCATTTCTGAATTATTATTTTTTTTGTTTCTGTTTTTCGGACGCCTGAGAAAGCAGAAGAAAAAACAAGTTTTACACAAAATTTAAAGCAGCTTTGTCACTCAGGTTTCTCTGTTGTCAAACTTAAAACAAAACTCTGACTGTGCTCAGTTACATTTTATCCTTCATCGGTAATATATTGGTGAATTTCAGCTTCTACAGGTAAGAAAATATTTAAGCAAGGATATTAGGAACCTACCCTTTATGCTTTAGACACAAATTATGGTCGCATATCTGTTAACAACGCCTCTTACTTAAAAATAAACAACACAACCCTCATATATGCTAATAAACTATTTAAAATATTTTTTGAACAAAACCCCTCTTTAGTGTTTTGCATTTGTATTGCATATCAATGCATGTAGCTTCAATTGATTAATAAGTATTGAAATATATATATACACGGACTAATACTCGTCATATAACATGACATAAATCTCTTACCTTATTTTGAATCTATGGCGAGTATTATTTGGAAAATGCAACCCTCCGCTCATTTAGAAGTCAGATGTTAATGACATCTCTGGTGCATTGCGAAACTCTATTGGAGAATGAATTCTTGGCGAAATTCGCTTCCTTAGCAATTGCTTTTATGAAGCTTTCCGATTGCATATTTGTTCCTTGCGCATTGTACTTAAATGTTGCAATTTACATTTGATACATCGCATAAGGATTACTAGAATTAAGTAATTCTATTTAAAACTTAAATAGAGTTTCTTTGATGATAATAATGCATAGTTGTGGATAAAATGTTAGTTTTAAGGGAACCAGGACATGCTCGGAAGTGTAAAATGCCAAAATTAAGACCCTTTGTTTATGAGACATATATCTTTTAAAATTTTCAATACAGCTTAGATATTTTACGTTCTTAATATAAAGATAATTTAATTATTCTGTAGAACTAAAAAAATAACTTTTTAGTTCAAAAGATTTTTTTCCTACTTAATTTAAGTAATACATTACTTTTGAGAACTCATAATACATACTTATGTTTAGGTACCATTTTTTTTTTAAAGTATATTTTTTTTATGCAAAATATTTTTTACACGTATATAAACAATACACAAAAGACAGTGAACCTATTTTTTTTAGTGAAATTTTAGTATAGTTTCTTTAAAAAAATTATGAAACTTTGAAATTTGGAAATTTTTATTTTTTTTGCTGTTTTTTATGCATAAAACCATTTTTAAGAATTTAGGCACTATTTTAATAGAAAAAAAATTAGGTTCACTATTTGCATAGTCATCTTGTATAAAAGTATAAAAAATCTGGAATCTTATAGTGCAAAAGTTTTTTTTTTAAATGTACCTAAATGCAAAAAAAAATATGCTTTTGAGAAAAAGTAAAAAAACTAAGAGTCAAAAGGGGCCTGGTCATTTTTTTGCATTTTTATTTTTCATATTTTAGGGCTATTTTATCAACAAACATATAACTTTTTTCATTTTTAGGTTCAGAAAAATATGCACTATTTTTTAGAACTAAAATTGAAAAATCGATTTTTTGAAAGTATATGATGTCCTGGTTCCCTTACTAAAATCTCCTCAAAATATTACCTTTTTTTTTTAGGAACGTCGATTTCTTATTAGCATCACCCTTTGATGTTATACGAGCCAGTGCTGTGGGCGACAAACCTTTTAATGTTAAACCAGGGATGAACAACTCGGGGTTGCGTGCCACAGTGTGACACGATGGAGTTCTAGCAGTGGCAAGCGGGGTCTTAAACAAATTTTAAAAATTTTTAAAAAGATAATTAATTATTTTTTTACAATTTTATTGAACTGGGGTTGTATCAGACAAAAAACCTCAAACTTTGGATCAAAATATGTTTTCGAATAAGTGTTTTCTACTGTGAACATAATAAAATATCAATCAAACTAGCTAATGTACACCTATAATAACCTAATTTTGTTAGCATTTGTGAGAGATAATCCTAATATAGATGGTTTAGTAAAAATAAAGTAGTAATTCAAAAACCACATTAAGTAGATACTGAGCGTTTAATAATTATTTTGAATTGAATAATTCAAGTTACTTATTTTTATTTAAAACCTAACCTAGTTGATTTAGTCTGTAAAAAGTTAAGTAACAATAAAACCTAAGTTTGTATTTTCGTCTTATTTCTTATATTTTTAAATTTCGACTACACAGACTTGCATTAAAAAATGTGCTGTTTGCCCATAATAAGCTTATAAGTGCCTATAAAGAATACTATAATAATATTTTAAGTAGAATTTTTTCACTTTTTCATATTAGTTTGTTGGAAAAATTGAAGTGGCACGTTTAATTATTTCTCTTATCAAATAGTTGTACTCTTCCCAAAAAGGTTGGCCACCGCTTTGTTAAACCATAGTAAAAAAGGGACATCTTAGCTAGCACTTAACTCTCCAATCCTCTCTTCATGATCCAATCCTCCAACATGAAGACTTTGAGTCTCAAAATATTTTACGTGCATTATAACATGTATACGGAGGGTCTTTAGTGGGGCAAAGCCTTGAACCCATGACTCGGCAGGAACAAAGTTGACCACGAGCTCGAGACCAGGGCACGGTCACGCTAGAAGTATATAATTTGAGTCATCTTTCGAGTACTGACTCCAGAAAATAACTAGGGATGTTAATTAAATAAACGAGGGCCTCCATTTTGTGACGGATCTATACGGTTCCTTCTATTAACCTCTGGGGAATTCTTTTTGGGGAAACATTTTTTCAACCAACTTTTTCCGAAGACAGAAAGTGTTATTATGCAAATTAAGTCTAATATATATATTCTGTATTCGCGAGTTTGAGAGTTAGTGAAGTGAGAATAGTTTAGAAGTGAAGTGAATTGTGGATATATGAGAAGTGTGGTAAATCGGCAGTGAAGTTCAACTGTTGGAGCCGTGTTACAGTAAACGCAAGGATTAGAAGACCGCTAGAGTTCAGATACTGTGATCCTCAGTCAAGTTCATGTTAGAGAGTTAAATTATTAGTGAGGTCATCAATTAAACAAGCTAAAGTTATCTTAAAGATAGATCTGCGTGCTTGTATATATTCTCCCCACGCATCTCGTCTTACCTCGTGCTCTGACTGATCAAGTTATCTTATTTAGAGTGTTATTTGTATCTGAGTTGAATATAGTGATAAATAAATAATTGAAGTTCATCATGTCGTCTGATCATTTACATCCTCCCACACCTCTAGCCGAGTCACAGAAAAGAAGGGAGGTAAATTCTTTATAATTTCATCACATGGTGTTGTGTGGACTTTAGGAGGAGTATTTCAAGTGTCGTTCTTTCCTCATTCAAGGATGATTTATAATTGAGAATGGTTGCAATATTGGAAGGGTCAAGGTCATGCACCAGTGGCCGCCGTTGATTCCATCCAGTCTAAGGTTCAACTCCTGATCGGTGGCAGCGGTTATCGAATGACTCTGATCTCCAACTCGTGATCAATGTGAGTTGTATTTAGTTTGAGGTTTGATTCCTGGTGCCGCTAAAAATGGATGATTTTATGCACGTCAAATCTGTGAAGGATCAAAACTACGAGGTCCATTGCCCGCGCTACTTCAAAGTGCAACGTTAATAAATAATCAAAATTAAGAGAATTATTACAAGTAACGATGATTTTGATAAAAGAAACAAGCGAACCCCACTATAAAATAACACGTTGCAGAGATCTTAAGTACGATACCAATTACAATAAATATGTTTATTATTACTTGAAACTACAGATTGGAATTTTTTATATTGGAATATTCGCTTTTGTGTGTTAATGAACACTGGATGTTCCATAACATACATATTTCATTAAGTAACAGAAAAATCAATTGTGTGAGCTGAAAAGAAAAGATAGAATCCTTGTGTGCCAAGAAAAATATAATTATTCTGTTGCTATGGGCATTTAAAATTTGAATATGTTGATTATTAAATTTCTGGAGTGAACTTATAGTTGAGTAAGATTCAATTTTTATTAATTTGTAAAAGCGCAGCTTTTTAACCTTTTTTTTAAGGAAAAAAATGTAAAATGGTTTTAAAATAGCTTCCCTGAAATTCAATACAAAATATTGATTTAAATGTATATAAATTCACCCTATACATTTTTTTTTCTTTTTTTTTTCTCTTTTTTTTTGAAGTGGCTGCTTTAACTGAAAATTTAGATCATATTAAATACTTTTATGTTTATTATATTATTTTTGTTTCATTTTGTAAAATATTGAAATAAAAATACTAAAAATAATTGTCAATTGTCCTTGTTACTTTACCATGGTTCAAAATTACAGGGTCTGGCGCGTCTGTAATTCTCGTTTTCTACAATCAGCGTAACATTTATAAAACTGTTTTGGTATTTAAATATTAAAAAAAAGAATTAGACGAAAGAATTTTAAAATTGTCTTATAAATGAAGTAAAAAATAGCTCGTTGTATTGGAATTTTTTTCAAAAAGATCGAATAATTTTTTTTGGCTTAAAGTTTTTTTAATAAGCTATCAAAAAAAATTTATCTATTTGTTCCATTCTTTTTATTGTAACAGAAATATATGCAAGTAGTTTATAGTTGTATAGTTTTCGTGTAAAATTTAAATTGTATTTTGAATTTAAAAAAACTTAAATTGGAATTAAGTGAATATAAAATCGAAAAGCCATTGAAAAGTACAGAGCTCCTCAATACAACAAGTAACATTGAAAAAAAAATTTCCAAGTCAATTCCTACACATGTCAACAAAGAGAAATTTTATTTTAGTTACATTTAATATAAATATGTATATACATGACACGGAATCGCAATATTAAGTGGCAAAATAGAAAGATTTTTCCTTTTTATATATGGTGTTGGATTATTATTTTTGCTTGTTACTATTTATTCATTTATTAAATTTAATTATTCGAATAAAAAAGTATAGTAAAAAAAAAACACTTCCTAAGAAATTAGGCCATCCCATGTAGAATTCGAGCCCACTACCTTTGGATTAGTATTCCAACGCGCTATCCATTGTGCTACAGGGATAAAACGAGTGGTTATTCTTTCTATGTATTGCGCTGGACTGTTATTTTTGCGTGTTGCTATTTAGTCATTTTTTAATTTAATTAATGAATTAATATTTGAAAAAACTGTATTAATATCATGTGTCATTGACACACACTACAAGTTTAAAAAATGTATTTGAACAATGTATTTTATTAATGATTGAAAATTTGAACAAGATATATAAATATATATAGGGAGAAAGTGAACTAATAGTAGGAATTGAAAAGGAGGGGGCACAAAGCAAAAATCTAAAAATATTTATTCATTAGTATGTTGTTGTTTACCTCGTGTCCTCTTGAATCGTAACAAAATTTCATCATCCATTACATTATTTAATCATTCCATACCAGACAAATCCACATCTTTCTCAGAAATCTCTGGAAATGGCTTTGCACCCCTCCCCCCTTCAAAAGACCCCGTCCTCTGAGAGCAGACAGTTTAATCGAATGAAGTGACCATATTCAGTGGCGTAATTTATGTTTACTTCAGGTTTAGTCTGAGCAGGAAGAGAGAATAAACAGATTTCATTGTGAATATCGATCCTTCCTCTCTCTCTCTAGCATTGAGCCTCCGGAGTACCTTCAGTGGTTTCTGGTATGCTTTGAATAGTCTTTATTTTGCCATTCTCCAGGAAAATGATCGTGATTTGGATGGTGGGGGGTTCTTTAGGGAAGGGGGTAAAGATACTTTGCGGAATGGGAGTGTAGCATGTTTTGAATTCGAAGGCGTTAGTATGGGATTTGAAACAGTTTATCGGACTGGGTTTGTGTGAAATAGAGATTTTTATGGCATTAAGAATTGCTGGATATTTTAAAAAAGTTTATGGATGTATATTATAGATTATAAAAATGTTTTTCCCCGTCTAATGGGCAGCAAATTAGTAACTGAGCCTTTTGCAGACTCGGCAAGTCCCCAAATGTGAGATCCTTTTCAATGGGGGCGCCATCTAGTGGTGACTCTCGCTACCAAATTTGGGCGCTTGAATTAATTCAAACTCTCGTCGGATGCTGAATATTGATGAGATAAAATTTTCCTGAGTGTTCCAGATCCAAATTGATACTCAAAGGCATCCTTTGCATGCAACATAATCATATGACATGCTTGCCTACAATTTTCACATCCAGAAAATTTATCGACTCTAGTTGGGGTCGAACAACAAGCCTTACCTCTGAGCCACTGAACCAACGATTATAAAAATGTGGTCAGCGGAGTATAATGTGATTGAATGGAAACAGGATTTCAGTAAACGAAATCTTATTTTACCCAATCATTATTTCGAGTAATTTGCAATATCTTGAACGCGTTTGTGGAAAAAAAATTTTTTTTAAAGAAGTGAATTTTTTTATAATATGCATACAATGTAAAATCATTTATAGTATATTAAATTACTATAAATCTAACAAAATAAAGTTATAAGCAAGAAAATAGCTGGACAGTACTGGAGTAAATAAAATAACCACTATACTACATTGTCAGATTCCTAGGGTTTGAGACAAGATTTGAAGGTCAGAGTATTGTATTGTCCCTTGAGTGTAATTTAAAATATTTTCTTATAATTAACATTTATGTTAAACTATCAAATAAAAGTATTTGACTTACAGATTCTTGAATTGAATTATTCAATAAGAATTATTTTAAATGTTTTTTTACGACATTTTAAATACGCAAGCCGTTCTTTAAAAATGGTTATATTAGTCAATTAAATTTTAATTTTTTTAAATATAAATTTAATTGGTATAAATCCTCTTCCCATAGGTATTTAGCTCAAATGTTATTCTACGTTATTTCTCCATTTCAGAATTATATGTGTGGCAACACTGCTAATGACATAAAAAAAATTCATTCGTTCGCTTGAAATTTCGGTGAATATTGTGATGAAAATTAAACATGGCGTTTTAATATGGAATACTTTAAATGACATTACTCTAAGAAATACTAAGATAAAACCTTATATTTTTGACATATTTAATAAATTATTAAAAAAATGGTTTAAAAATTCCATGTTTAATATTTTATTAAATGTATCATTTTCACATTTTTGGTTGACTTTGAAAGTGGTGCAAGTCCTTTAAAGTCGTTAAAAGTATAAACTTCTTTTAATTAATACTTTAAAAACGATCACATTATAAACTTAAATGAATTTAATATTTTAAAAAAAACACGAATAAGAACATTTACGAATATTTCTCAAACCATTCAAATACGAACTCTTATATATCTTATGTAATATAAAATGCACTTTAAAAAAAAAGATAATTCAATGCATTATATTCAGACAGCGGTTATATAAACAGAACACCACTGCGCTCAAAAATAAAAAGATTTATCCATTAGGCATGTTTCATAGCAAACTACAAGCTACGGTTGAATAACTCCCAGTAAACATGTTTAGTACACTGCCCTTAATGTCGTTCACAATCATTAAAAAAAATCTTTCTCGTCACAGGGAAGTGGCGATACAAGCACTAAGAAAATATTCAATGGATGGTTTTGCGAACCAATTCACATCAAATGCATCATGTAAAATAAATAATATGAGGTGTTATTTCGACTAAAATATCCTAATCGAATAGAACCCGTCCAATACATTACTCACTGATGTCAAATCAGATGTGATCTATCTCTTCTATTTATTTGTCATTTTTTTTTATCTCTTTAAGCATTTCTTCCTCCTTATTCTGCTCTCTACTCGAATGTGGTAGTTATTCTCACTTTTACCCCTATCCCCTCTTTCTCTGCGATTCTAAGTAAAACTGACTCTACTGCTGTATCTCTTAGAGCAGTGATTCCCAAAGTGGTCTATATAGACCCCCAGGGGTCTATGACAACATGCAGGGGGTCCACGTCAGCGAAAAAATAGTTTGGGGGTCCATGAGGTGTAAAATGGGTTCTACGGTAGATTACTGGATCATGACTTTAATTTTAAAAGAAAATTTAATCAAGTGGAAACCAGATTTACCTGTTTAACAGATTTATTGACCAAATTTAATAAAGTTAATTTGCAGTTACAAGGACCATCATTTCGGCGTTTCTTGTCAAAATTAAGCTAAGGAGTATAATATTGGACATCCCGAGAATTTTCCTAGTTCTCAATTTGTCACACACTATCTGCCAGGAAAACGACGATTTAACCTACGTTCAACATTTAAATGCCCTTCATTCAGACTTTGAAATTAGGTTTGAGAATGCTTTGAGAGAGAATATTAACGTCGCACTGATTAGCAACACGAGGGCTTTTGGCGACGGTCCGCGTAATTTTGAACCATGGTCAAGTGACGCGTATGACACCTGAGCTGGCACCCCCTCTCCTAACTACCACGCCACACCAACGGGAGGACGTTTGAGCTCTCGACAGATTTAACGTGCATCGCTCCCCTACACGGCGGATCTTTAGTGGTACTAGGATCGAACCCATGACATGCTAGCCATGATCCGATGCCTAGACCACTCAGCCACCGCGGCCTTGAGAATGCTTTGATTACATATATATATATATATGGTAATGCCACAGTAATTAATATGATCACATTGAAAGAAAAAACAAATATATTACAAAATGAATGTATTGGAATAGGCATTAAAAAGATCTTCGAGTAAAATTTAGAAACAGATACCAGCAATTTTAGAAGCACCAGAATGGATGAAACACCAGATTCACCTCTACCATGAAAAGCTTTTGTTTGCTGCTCAGTTACTTTATGTAACAGTTATTTTAAGTATTAATTAAATTTTAATTTAATTAATTAACATGTGTGTTTTAAGTTTTAAACGCTATATTTCACTACAGCTAGAAATTTAAATATTTTAAAGTAAGTATAGCTCTATACCAGCTGTCAAAAACACATTTAAGTTGATAAACTTGCAAAAATTCATTATTAGGTAAGTAGGGGACTACCCAAAACCGAAAAACATGGCAAGGGGTCTATGAGACAAAAAAGGTTGGGGACCTCTGTCTTAGAGAAATTTCAAAATCAAAAATATAGACGGTGGAGTGAGGATGCCTCCGCTATTGTTTTTTCCACTCTTGTTTTCTTTATTTCATTTTATATGCAATTTTTTCTGATTTATCAATGCTACTTCCACTGCAAAGACCATGTTCGTTTTCAGATGCTTAAGTAGTTTTGAAAAATCGTAAGAATTATTCCTTTTAGTTTTCTTTCATAAGCTTGAGTTTTAACTATTCGAAATAACAGAATTTGTTGGACTAACAAGGGGAGGGCACGACCAAGGAAATTCATTTTGAGACGAGACTTGGTATAATAGTAGTGCTCCATTAGGGTGTTCAACCTTCAATGTAATAGCGCCGAACGGTCATTCAATTTGGAGAAAATAAGCCTTCGAAATTTATGCTTAGCTTTTATACAATTAAGTTTTTATTATCTCCAGTGACGCAGTGACACAATTGGCAGAGCACCTGCTTTCTACGAGGATGGATAGGGTTCGAATCGCACTATGTCAACTCTTTTTCGCCAATTCATTTAAATATAATGATTAATAAGGGTATATTAACACGCAACTAATTACGCTACAACATTAACAGTTGACGTCGAACCTCTGCATTTAAATTAAGCTGTAATAGAATTGTCCCATTTGTTTCATCAAATATTCAGTAACACTTGGTTCATCCGAAATAGAAGCTAACTTTTATTATTCCTCTGAAATTTAGAACTGTAGATATATTTTCTAATTTGAAAAAGTGAAAAAAATGTATTAGTTCTATTCTGTATAATTCTCTTTTGGCGCTTGGATATTTTATGAGAAATTTAAAATAAATCGTACTAAGTTGAATAGCATCTTTATCAGTTATGCTAATAGTCCTATCATAGAAGAAAACCTCAAAACAATCTTTAAGCTAATTAAATTCAAATAAAATGTAATCGATCTTTTAATTACCAATGGAAAACATTGTTTAAACATATTTAATACAATCAATGCAGTATTACTGCTCTAATGTTAAAGTTTTAATTATGATCATATATAATCATAAATTTTGTTATTTTATAAGTCAAGATGAACAAAAATGTATTAACCGAAATGGAACTAGCAAAATTTTAATTCCTTCAGATAAGTCATAAGTTTCCTATCTGAAGGTCATACATAGGTTTCCACATAAATTTATTTGTACGATTATAAGAATAAAAATCATTTTAACTTGATGTTTAATCGTGAATGTTTATAACACAGACACGCATGTTTTTTTTTAAGAAACCATTTTTTAAAATATCCTCTCTTTCTCTCTCTCTCTGTGACTTGGGATAAATTTGTTTAGAAGTTTAATACTTTTTTCTTAAACACATTTAAATATTTTGCCATCTTTTACAGAAAACTAATTTTAAAAATGAGTCTATTTATCTGTGTATATGCTTGAAATTCTTTTTTCTCCCTACTATTTAAAATTTAATTGTTTCTTTTGAAAAATAATTTAAATTGAGTGCGCTTTCTCATTAGTATTTTGATCGCTTGCGAAATTCCTTTTTTTTTTCGTTTAGTGCTATATATTTAGATTTTAATAAAATTAAAATGAATACTTTCGTATTTTTGTAACCACAATTTTCATCGAATATTTCCGAAACCACTGAATTTATAATTTACTTGTTGCAAATGTATATTTAAAACCTGCAGAGTATGTGATGCCATCATAAATAAAAATGTTTGTTTCATTAATCTATTCTATTTTTTTTTTTTACTGTGCAACTTTTAATTTTTTAAAAAAATGTTTTAAATGCTTGTCTAAACGTATTAGTGGTTCGAATTTAAACTAAATTAAACATCCCAAGAACTTTTGTTCCATTAAGATTATGCTATAAACTATATGTTAAAAAATAAATAAGAAATTTGTTTCATTATAAATAATGAAATTGAAAAGAAATAATTATACTAGGAATATGTAAGAAAACAGCTAAATAAAACCCATTATTAAAATCATTTTATTTTTCCAATAGAAATTATTATTTTAATGTTTGCTGTTATTCACATATTCATTTTAGAATTTAATACATATTTATAAAATTGTAAGTTGCTTAAAAATATGGATAATCTTCGGGAAATACAGAAATAAAACTCTAATTTTATAAAAAATTGAATTTGTGCAATCGAATTATTTTAAATATATTTATAAAATTTAAAATTACAACCCTTTAATCCTTACTTATAAGCAGTTTTATTCTTCTTAATCGCTATGTACTTAGATAGAATAAAATCTCAATATCTTCCAACATGCATAAAAAAATTTTAAAACAAATAAAAACCACCTAACAGTTTTTTCATTGTCTGGTAATTGTATTTCAACAAACATTATCTTTCCACTTATTATTTTCTAAAAACTTTTTCCATTTCTTTTTTTTTTTACTAACTACATCTCGGATAGAAGAAGAAAAAATATACTATAAGCCGATAACTTTAATCTCCCTTTTTTGTTTCTTTATTATTTTTTTCCTGCTTCCTTAAACTTCTTTAACGCTTTGGATCACAAAACTTCGTGTAAAACGCTGGAGTCGTAAATTATGCCGCTAATAAAGGCCTTAGTGTATTTTTCATCAACGGTTTAAAAGTGCTCTATAAAAATTTTCTACTCTTTCACGACGGACTATTAGTGACGCTAATGTTGCCATGGTTACGGAGAATTCTCGGTAAAGGAGAATTTTCCCTCGCTAGTGGAAAAGGAAGGGAGAGAAAAAAAAGATTCTCCAGTTACAACCAAATCGAAAAGAGAAGCTTTTAGAAAAGGGACTAGAAAAAGAATATATTCAGCCAGCGAAAGGGGGGGGGGGATAGGAGGAATTAACCTTTTTTTTCATTATTCTATCTTTCCCCTCGTTACTTTTTAAGTACGGTTGTTAAAAGAATTTAACTTTTCAGAAGTCCCTAATTAAAATAAGTGCGTTGTGTCTGTCGATCTGTCTGCATTTAACTCCATAATTAATCTTCTTAACGCATGAATCTCAACTCATTTGCAATTCTGTTGGTTTTAAAAGGGATGATAAATTGAGAAGAGGAGTTGGGAAATTTACGGGGGGGGGGAGCATGTTCCACTCGCGAATTGAAGCGTTAAATAAACAATATATTGTTACGGATTTTCAATGTTATGTATTTATGTTTAATTCGCAAGTGATACTTGTTTGTTTATTGTTGGAAATTGTTATTTGCGTTTGTAGATAGAAGATGTAATTAGTTTTGAATAATAAACTCTTATTATATACCTTATCTAATGAAGTGGAGGCTTGGCATGGTATTTGGCGAATTTGGCAGTGTTTGGATTTATATTGTATCTGAAAATTTCTTCGTATTTTCCAGCTTTTGAAATGTTTGATACAGGGTAGTAATATATTTATTTATAATTTTATATTTGTTTATTTAGTTTTCATATTTTTCTCCCTACTCTTCGATTCTTGTTTTGATATGAATTGTTAATGTAATGTTGAATTTAAAGACAGTAATTATTAAAGAATTGAATAATTATTAATCAAATTTCGTTACTAAAATCATTTCTGCGTGATTACGCTTTGAGTTTTTTGAGTTCTCATAGTTACTAAATTCAGATTGACTTAGTTTTAAAAGACAGTTTATATAACTTAAAAGTTTTTTCATCATTTTTTTCCAGTGGAGGTAATGCCATGGCCAAAACCTTCTCAGGTTGCTATGAGAAACAAAGTTTTGAAGGGAGGGAATACTACTGAAAACGATAAATCTAAATAAGCCCTCAGTTGATACTGCAATTAGACTTCCGAATACAAGTATTCTGAATACAAGTATTGCAGATAAAACTGAATATTTCCATGTACCAAACTCGATTGTAGTAAACATACTGTAGTACAAAGTACTGCATACTGTAGTACTGTTATAGTATTTTAAAGTCGTGCAGCAAATACTCAAACTTGCTAAACTGTGTGTGTGTCCCAATTTAAACCGAAAAAAATTAAATTTTTTGCACTAACCTTGTGATTTTTAGTTTAAGTTAGTAGCATTATTATTGTGTATATAAATGTTTTAAGTTTCAAAACTTTTGTGAAAATATTAGGTTAAGATTAAGCTGAATAACTGTCGTCGTAACAAATGCTATCATTATTACGCAAAAATATTTTTTGAATTAAAAAAAATGTTTCCAGTCATGTTTAATTAAAATAGTGTCTTTTAATGTAGAAAATAAATTAGGAAATAACATATTTAAAAAAATTAGAGCTTTACGGACATGATAAGTTTTTGTTTTATGCATTTGCAAACTTTAAACGCGTTTTTATCAGGCTTATAATTTTGAAGATATAATTATTTTCTAATACCTAAGGCTTTTTTTCTGTTCAAGATAGAATCTTGAAATTTTTTATATACTCCTAAACATATGTTCTATAGAAGTTAGTATAGGATTAGGTCTGAGATTTCTAGTTATTATTTTTTTTAAAAAAATCCTTAAGTTAATATTTTTAAAAATTTCGTGTTTTTTCCAGGTTTAGCTAGAAAAATAATTATTAAAAATCAACAAGGAACAGATTTTCAAATCCTTACTAACTTTTGTTCACAATATTTCAAAAAGAAACATAAATCACTTACAATGACTAAAAAAAATTTAAAAATTGAGTATTGTATAAGAGTTTGAAAAACTTCAAGGCGTTCCTAATTTTTTAAAATTGTAAAATAATGGCTGGTCAAACTGACTTTTTACTTACAGAATCAGCTTACTAATATAATCTAAATATAAAACATAAATTATTTCTACTGTTACTGTCTCCAATTTTTTTAAAGGGTAAGTTAACTAATGATTGCTTTCATTAGTCAACTTCACATCTCAGAAAAAAGCCATAAAAACCAGCGGTTCTCGAGTCCTGCGCTACAATTCTTCACTATATCACTGTTCACTGTCACCACGAGGAACGAGATAACTCGTCTTCCAGGATCCACAAATAAATCATTTTTGTTAAAATTGTTATTGATTGCAGCTGATTATTATTTTTCAAAGTAAAATAAATAAGTTTTCAAGGAACTTGTGTTGTGTTTCAATTTTAGCACTGCGGAGAGTGGTGCAGACTCTTAGCGCAAAAGGTTGGAAAAAGGCGAGCCATTGCCGCGATGATAGTGTTAAAAACGCACAGGTTCATGGATTTTATCTAGATATTTTTGTCGATCAAGTGAGATAAGAAACAATAACACACAATATCTCAGAAAAGGTATAAATTGTACCTTGAAACTCAATAAATGCAAGTTAAATGAAATAGTAATGATTTTATCAATTTATTTATATTATGCTTATTTGAAATCATCTATAGCTGCATGTACATTTAATATTAGTCAGTTTAATGAGACAAAGGAA
The DNA here is from genome assembly GCA_019973975.1 of Trichonephila clavata. NCBI lineage: Eukaryota > Metazoa > Arthropoda > Arachnida > Araneae > Nephilidae > Trichonephila > Trichonephila clavata. The sequence continues at coordinate 318,897 of BMAO01018777.1, read as the reverse complement.
ACTTTATATATATATATATATATAATTCAAACATTTTTTTTTTAAATAGGGAGTGAAATGGCATGTTAAAAATTCTCATCACAGCCTTCAAGTTAATGGCAGCCAATTTGCATCAATATTTATTCTTATGCAAGAAAAATTTTGCTCCCACATATATGTTGATCGAAATATAGAGAATATTTTCTGTCCATTTCGTATCCTGTCTTGGAGGGCCTCAATGAAAAAAAAAATCTGTGGGATACTGCTATTCACTCCCTTCTAAACTAAACTGTTAAGGGGACACAATACGATTCAATTGACAAAAATCGGTCAAAAAATCAAATTTAATTTTTTTAGCCAGTTTATTGTTTATATACTTTTCTAAAAACTCACAAAATTCAAAAGTTCTAAGTTTAAAAAACACATAATTATGATAACTTTTACGTTTATTTTTATTCACATCCCAATGGCAAATCAAAATTTTAAACTGACTTATCTCGGAAAGATAAAATAATTAGTTTGTCTTCATTTAAAGTTGTAATGCCTGTCGGTACCTGCTTCCCTCTGAACCCCCTTGTCTACTCTCGGACCCTGCTAGATGTGTGGGAGAAACTGAATAGTAGACATAATTCACTCTAACTATTTTATTGTTACCAAAATATCGAGCAGACACAATAATAATCTAATTAAGATAACAGATCAGATATCAGAGCGCGGAGGTGAGACTCGTTAGCCTGGGGATAATAATACGGACCCTCAACTGATTCCACGATAACTTAAACAAGCTCAAAATAAACTACGCCGCGCACTAATAAGCTAAACTTCTATTTAAATAAGAATCACGATATCTGTACTTTTATGTCCTATGCTTGAGGCTTTGAATGCGATCCTTATCCGGATTTAATCACCGTCGATAGATCCTCTCTCAAAAATCTTCAATTGATAAACTCCGATTGCACTTAATCATTTCATGATCCTTCACTCACCAACTAACCAACTAACTTCATAAAACTCGGGAAAACAGAATTTATATAATATACTTAATATGCATAATCACACTTTCTTCACTCGGTGAAAATTGGTTGAATTAATTATTTTCCTTAAAGGGAGTCCTGAAGGGGTTAGTAGAGCCGCGTATAGATCCGTCACAAAATGCTAAGGCATTTTTTCTATTGCGCCTAATACTTTTTTCACTTGTTGCTAATGGTACATGGAATAAAAGTTGGTATGCATTTTTGAATCACTTATTTTTTTTTAAATAATTGAATTTAGAATTTACACATTTTTTAAGGAATTTTCAATAATCATTCATAAAAAGTATTGTACGAATACCAATCATGTTATCGCAAAACCTATACCAACTTTTGTTATAAATAGTTTGACGTACCTGTAAATCATATATGTACGTCAATTTTTGTAAGAGGAATAACATTTTAAAATAACTTCATAAGTTTCAAGTTTTTCCCTTAAAAGCTTAAAGGGTTAGCTTTTTATGAAATTTTGAGCACAAAATCTATTTTACATCATACATACGCATAGGCGGCAACCAAAAAAATTATGAAAATCATTAAATTAAAAAAAAATTTGTGTAAATCGTACAATGTCCCCCTTCTGTAGGTGAGTTCTGAAACGCTATCGGGATCAACATTTCACTAGATATTTTTCGTTCTCCAGTATATTTTCTCTCACCAGCATTCTGCATTTGAAAATTATCTCTAAAACAGATTTATTTAGCTAATCTTATCTCTAATGTTTTTTCATCGCTGATTGAGATCGATTCATTAGTATTTCCTGAAAGTAAATTTAATGAATTGCGTCATTGTCCACCGTAAGGGAATGTGAGAGATAAGCCGTGTATACATAGTATAATGTTTCTTCGTACATTTATGGTCGTGTTTTGATCTGTTGACCGATAGTGGGCAGTGGTTACTGCTCGGAGGTTATTTTGTGGGTAATGTCATCAGCTTTGAGGGTGAAGTTGTCTCTGAAGAATTTACTAGATGGTATCTAAATGAAAGAGATGAAAAGAAAGCTAATTTATTGTATGGTTAGCTAAAAAGTTTTTTAATCGTAATAATTGTCGGTTAAGTTTTAGATGTAGGTAAATAAAATTCATTTTCGGTACTTTTGAAGTATAGGATTTTTAAATTTAATCTAGAGATTACAAATTTTATATTTTATAGCTACGAGGAATGTTAATAGGAAATATTTATTTACTCAAGGAAAAGATTTTTTTTTACTCGTGAGATCCAGAGCTTTCTTTCAATAATGCGACTACGTATCCCTAACTAAGTCTGTTCAGTGTCTCTTGTCTGGGGTGTCGTCCTCGTATCTTACACGAGGACGACAAAACTACAGGTCAGTTTAAAGTAAACAATCGATCAACCGACAGAAACGGGAGATAGCGAAAATTATCCTATCTGTTATACAAAGGTCAGGGTGTTATTGTACAAGTCGACAATCACCTATTGTACAATGTTATTGTATCTTAACTGTAACGGAATACTCATTTAATTAAGTGTGTGTGTGATCGATACATAAGATTAAAAACGGGTTCTTTGTTCTGGAAAGATCGTTAAAGTACATCGAACGAGAACTCTTAAAAGGAAAAAAAAAAATTATTATCAAATTTTTACGACCGAATCTACTACTTCACTTCTGCGTCTTAAGAACATGTTTAAACAAGTTATTCTACAAAATCTTTTAAAACATTGGAGGGAGAGTGTACTTGGAAGAAGTCGTCTGGGGAGTGTGAGTAAGTAAATCATGTGTAAGTCGTTAGCGGTCCTGGGACGAGTTGTTCAGCCTCGTGCGTAATTAAACAATTTAACGCCCCGCTGCGTTTGCACTCCACCACTTCCGCCCCCTCCCAGAACTTTTGTCTAATGATGACGGGAGTTCTGGGGGCACAAAAACGCAAGCAGTATGTTGGTTATGCAGTGTGGTGCGAGTATGCAGTTTGTTCTTTTAGGTATTATTACTTTTAAATAATGTGTAATTTCGCAGATTTATCGTCCGTAACAATACTGTTAACTTGTATTGGATTTGATTTTATTACTTGTAAAAGAGAAACGTATACTATTAAATAGGCTCATTTAACACAATCGTTAAGATATTGAGTTTTATGACTGAGGCTTTGAGTTCAAATCCTGATTTCACAAAAGGCCGTCGTGGAATAATAATGAAGCCTTATAACTATCAGGTGGCAGAAGAGAGCCATAGTGTAGAACTTTTGACCAACAACATTTCAGGCTAGCGCGTGTTCGAGTCCATATTCTACGGACGATCTCTCGTGTAATAGATTTAATGCATTTTGAATATGTGTTGGCTTGAAGTGTTCTGACGTTTAGCTAGTGGTTTAGAAGGGTAGATTACGAATTACGTCCTATTCAAAACTCGATCACAGTTTAGAATTATGTGATTCGTGGCTATAACCCTTATGGCGCTTCTATAAGTAATATTATTATAACTGGCACAATCACTTTAGCAAAACTCCCATCTGATATGTTATTGAAATGAAGGAGATACCAGTTTGCGTGATGACTTGACTGTGGTTAAGGCATCCGACTAGGTTCGGAGACCAATTTTTTAAAAATTGATTTTCAGAATAAATTTATTGTTTTAAAAAGCATTAATAGGCTTAAAAAGCCATACTTATTAAGTAAATAACATGCATCATCCTTTGTTTTTGAAGAAAAAAAATTATTTTGATATATTTATAACAATTTTTAAAATTATGAAAAACGCCATAAAAATGAATTGCACAGTATGCAATTTTAATTTTATTGATATACTAGCTGTTACCCGCCCGCTTCGCTGGGAATTTCATGATGTTTTATAAATTTTTACTGCTTATATATATGTATAAATTATTGATATCTAAGTCCTGCATTAAGAATTCGATTGTATTGAAAAATATACTTATACCTGTAACTGTCGCTGTTGATAAAAAAAAGGGGGCAGAACTCATCTAATTTGTGTTTTCTAAAAATCTCTAAAATTGAAGCATAGAATGATGTTTGCTCTTTCGTAACCCAAAAACCAAGTGGATTCCCGCAAAACCAATTTTCGGTGGATCTCTACTCCGTAAATTGAACATGCAAGCCAAATTTCAAGTCTAAATCTAACAGAAGAAAAAAAAGTTTTACTATCAATATCCCCGTAATCCCGTTGAGAGCCGTTTTCCAATATAACCACTCTTAGCGGATTTCAACTCAACAAAAGAAAAATGCAAACCAAATTTCATTATTATAGTCCTTGTAGCTCGAAAAAAGTAATTTTTTTCGTCAATACGTCCCAGTAACCCCCTGCACCTCCCCAGAACTTGATTTGCTTAAAATACATTCTTAGTGGATCCCTATTCAACAAAAGAAACATACTTAACAAATTTCAAGTATATGGGTCTAACAATTAAAAACAGGAATTTTTTTCTGTAACTCCTCTTGACCCCTCGCAAACATCTTTGGGGGTCAATTTTCATTTTACTCTTTGTTAGAGGAACTCTATTTCATGAAAGGAACATGCCTACCCATTTTCAAGCAGGATGATCAAGTAGTTTAAAAATGGAAATATTTATCGATTACGCCTCTTAATCTCCCGAAATTAAACTTGGTAGTTGATATTCGCGAAACCCATTTTGTAGCGGTTCTCTACTTTACGAAAGGAATCTGCTTATCAAATTTCAAGACTGTACGTCTAACAGTTTAAAAATGGGGATAATTGTCTATAACGCCACTTGAGCCCCCGCAACGCCACTTCTGGGTCTGTTTTCACAAAACCCATTTTGTAGGGGAATTGCACACTATGAAAGGAATCTGCTTAGCAAAATTTGAAGACTGTGCGTCCAATAAATTAAAAATGCAAAAAAAAAATTATCAATAACGCCCCTTGAACCCCCGCAACGTGGCCTAGGGGTCGATTTTCACAAAACACATTTTGTAGTGTATCTCTATCCTATGAGAGGAATCTGCTTACCAAATTTCAAACTGTGCGTCTAATAGTTTAAAAATAGAAATAATTATTTATATCTGCCCTTAACACCCCGCAACACCTCTTGGGGGTCAATTTTTCCCAAACCTGTTTTGTAGCGGATATTTACTCCATGAAAGAAACATTCCTACCAATTTTCAAGCAGGGAGGTGAAGTAGTTTAAAAACGAAAATATTTATCTAGTGCGCCACTAAATCCCCTGCAACGCCATTTAGAGGTCTGTTTTCACAAAACCTTCTTATAGCTGATCTCTACTCTATAAAAGAAATCTACTTATCAATTATAAAGACTGTACGTCTAATAGTTTAAAAATGGAAATAATTATCTATAACGCCCCTTAAGTCCCGCAACGCCACTTGAGGGCAATTTTCACGAAACCCATTTTGTAGCGTATCTCTACCCTATGAGAGGAATCTACTTACTAAGTTTCAAGACTGTACGTCTAATAACTTAAAAATCGGAATTTCTAACGCCCCTTAAACCCCCGCCCCCCGCAAACAATTGCTGCTAATTTGAAATTACAAACAGACACTTCAATTTTATTTATTTGTATAGATATAGATTGGGATTATAATAACTATTGTTTAAATGTGACTAAAAATGTAAATAAAAAAAAAAGAAAGGATAAAACTAACCGTAAAACTTATAAATTTTTTGTTTCTTGCATTGCTTTTTGCTTATGAAGCCTTGATTTATTATTTTTAAAAGTGCATCCGAAACAGCCGATGCTCTACTTAACTGAACAGTGAGATAACTATCATAAAAAAAAATTATGGCACGTGTCAGCGTATTATCATGTGCGCGTAACACTATTATGTCTCATGAAGAGCATCGGTCGCCAGTAACCAAAACAACGACTTCATTAGCTCAGCTTGGCGTTCATCTTGGCATTCAGTTTCACGTTCACCCGTATAGTTTCCGTTCCCGTAAGAATACGGGAATAAAATATAGCCTATGTTACTCCCCGTTAATGTAGCTTTCCATTAGTGAAAGAATTTTTAAAATCGCACCAGCCGTTTCCGAGATTAGCCGGAACAAACAGACAGACAGACAGACAGACAGACAAAAATTTTAAAAATTGGTTTTTTGTTATGAGTACCGTATATACTTTTAGTGCATTAAGTAAAAAGCCGCTAATTTGAAATTACAAACAGACACTTCAATTTTATTTATTTGTATAGATTTCTTGATACATTTGAAGTGTCACAAACTGCAGGATAAAAAATATTTTAAGAAATAAATATCTTATTAGAATTTATAAATTCGATGTTAATGATTTTTCATCAAAATTACTGCATGTTCTGAGCTAAAAATGGCTGTAAAATGTGATTAAATGTTGGTGTCTTAAAAACCTGTGGTTCGTTACATTCTGAAGGGCCCATAACATATGTTATAATTTCCATTGAATTTTATTGGATTGTTTTGAAGATATCCCGTTTTTCGTGCACAAATTATCGCAAAAATTTCCTTTTTCAAAGAACGCATTAAGAAAAATACTTGTATAAGTTAAAGAAAATGCTATAAAGCAACTTAAAAAACTCTCTAGTTTTATACATTAGTCATTCCTCAATAATTATTTCTTTTCCTCCTAATGACCCCCCTCCCCTCCCAAACACTAAACATCAAACACCTAAAAAGCACTTTTCCAACCTGGTCTGATGCCTTAAAGATATCAGTCCCACTTGCAGCATTTTGTATTTCTTGTACATCGTCTGTGACAGCGGTTCTTAAACGTCTTCCATGTACTTCTGGAGGTCTCCAGCGCTTTCTTGGGGATCTACAGTCTCTCATTGAATGTTTAGTATTTTGTAATATTTTAATTGAGTGTTTTTTTTTTCTGAGAGAAAAAAAATATATGTTAAAAAAAGTCTGTAAAAGTAGAAGAGGCAGTCTTAGGGTTATTTAGGAACCTTTAATTCCCTTAGCCATGTGGAAAGTCAGAGAAAGATGTTTAAAATCTTGGGGAACTGCAGTAAAGTTGAAGAAACGCTGCGTTGTGATATTAATTCAATTGGTGAGTTAGAGTCCCAGTTTCACTAAATACCAGCTGTGTAAATTTGTGTGTTATTAAGACCCTCATGTTGGCGTATTGTGGCAGTTGAAAAAGTCTGTAGATATATATACTAGGTATCGAGTTCAATTGATTTTGCCACCCATCCTGTATAGTGGCTAGTGACGCTGACTCATGTGCCGTTAGGCCTGGGTTAGAGTCCCTGGGAAGGCATTGATGTTTGTATGCTTAAAAATAGTGCCTTCACGGCATAGGGGTACTCTAAATAACCATCGAGCCGCGAGTCTCGTGAGGTTGGTGGAAAGGAAAGAGTGGTGGGAGGCCCCTGACCACCCCCAGGGTGTTCTCCCTCAAAATTGGGGCGGAATCGTACTGTCACCTTCCTAGTACTCAAAGCTAAGGCTAACGACAGGCGTAAATATCTAGCCCTTAGCCGTGATGAATTTCGTGGACCTTGATCTGATTTTACTGTCGATCAGGTGGCATAAGAGCAGCAGCAGCAACAATAATTGATTTTGGTTCAAAATTGCAAGGTCTATGAAATTGTCTTCTTTGTGGAGATGGTATAATAGTTCCTTTAGAGCATAGGTTCCCAACTTTTTTTGAGCTGGCGCCCCCTTTTCTAGAGAATATTTCGATACCGCCTCCTCACACTCTAGAGAAATAAGAGTGTACATAATACATGGGGAAAACAAGAGTTAAATTTTAAAAAATATTCTATTACTAATAGAATATAATTTTAATTTAATTTTTTTTTCTAAAGCCCCGATTTTCTTACTTGCGAATCTGAAATTGCTATTACCAAAAATATATTTAAATGTGTAATATTATATATTTTAGTGATACATACGATATTGTGGGAATTGAAAACGCGCTACTGAATTTCTTCTTTATTTAAAATAGCGGAATAAAGGTTTTAGCTTACCTGTTATAAAAACCACGCAGGGATTTTGATGATACGAAGAAATTCATAATAAACTGCTGCTTTCAAAATAAATATTAATTGACAGTTTCAGCCTTTGAAGAATCACACGTTAATTCCTGGTCTCTACATTTAATTATGTTTCTTGGATAATATATGTAATAAAAAGTTTTTCATCCACTTCCCGAACGACCGAAGTAGGCGAATTTTCGTACATGTGATATAGAAATGATTTAAATACATAAATCAACATAAGGTAAACAGTATTAAAGTGTACTTTTGTTTTAAATAACACGCTGATTATGTTCGTCTTTTTTAGACTATATTTGGTTTATCTGCCTAAGCCCCTCCGTGCCATCTCAAAGCCCTCTAACTTTCTCTGAGTTTTTTACTGCCCCCCTGAAAGCCTCAAACGCCCTCAAGGGCGCGTTATCGCCCACGTTGAGAACCTATGCTTTAGAGCTAGTTAAGTGTGATCTAGATTTCCCATTAAGTTCTCACATTGGCGTAGTGTGGAAGTTTGGAGGAGTAGGATGCCACACAGGTGTTTGTCCACGTCATTTGACTGACTCAGAATAACTAATTCCGGCGCTACTTGTCATCGTGTAGTTTCAAAGTGCAACGTTACTGATCAATGCCCCCCCCCCTCTCCCAAAGTCCCATTTGAATCATTTTATCAGTTTTCAATATGGGTGTTGTATTTAACCTGGCTGTTACAATACATGTGATGGTCATATTGATTCAAGGGATGATATTAATGTATGATGGTCTATGAACAAATACACGAATAGAATTGATGAATAATAAATGAACACGTAAGGAGAATGAATAAAGATCGAATTGCATTATTTCATTGGCTCCCGAAATGGTTTCTATGGTTCCCTGGAGGTCCTTGCGACTGCTGGGGAGATCTGTGGTAACTGAATTTGAGGGTACGTAGACAACCCGAGGAGGTCCGTGAAAGGTTTAACACGGGGTTGGCCAACCCAAATGACCTTGCGGGCCACTTCCGAAAAACACTATAATTCCGCGGGCCGCATATAAATTATATATCTTTATATTAGATCTGGACCCATTGCAAACATTTATTGGAATGAAAATTTAAAACAGAATGAAAACTATTATTATTGTTTTCATTATTTTTCTTAAATACAGACATAGATAATATAATAATTATAATTAAATGACCAAATAATGTTTAATTTATTTAAATAATGATATATTTTCTGAATGCGCTGCGGATTGGTGTTTTACCATTGCAGATCTAGTACTTTCCCGGAAGCTGGTATCTCTTTTAAGCGCGACACTATATAGGGGAATACCAATCGCCGCAGGTTATTTTGTGTTGAGAAAAAAGCATAGAGCAACAGTCGGATATCTTATACATAAATTAATTTACCAAAGTTATATACTTTTGTTAAAGTTAATTTCTAAAATAATCTTGTATAATATTTATTAATATCATTTTCAATTATTTTGAGTATAACAAACTTGAATTTGTTATTTTTTAAATAAATACACTGAAAAATAGATTTATTTCACTTGGGTACATGGCCAAATTTTTAGTATAAAAAATTTGAAATCCACTGCAGGGTGAACTCCATATAATGTAAGTTGATTCTCCAATAAAAGCGTTTTTCTATGTGAATATATTTTAATATAAATGCATTTTTTATATAAATAAATTCTATAATAAATACATTGTTCTGTATAAATAGATTTTATAATAAATAGAAGTGGAATGTTAAGCATTAAAAATAAGAAACCCTTCTAATGCTTCAACTAAAGTAAAAATTAATGCACATTGCCGAACCATACTTGTGTGGAGAACCACAGTGTTATATATCTTGAATTTATTAAAGTCATTTCTACTCCATCTGAATTTGGATTTGAGATACAAATTGTATGTGTTTAAATCCCAAGATAAAATCTTAGAACAATGTTTAAAAAAATTAAATTTTGATATTTTTTTTAAAAAAAATGTGTTTTTATATTTTTGAATCGTTTTTCTGAAAGAAACATGTTTGAAATGAAATGAAAATTTAAAAACTCTTGTCAAGTTTAAAAATCCTCAAAATATCATATTGGTAGCATGTCAGGAAAAGAATAGCATCTCCACCTCCCCCAACCGCCTTTTTTTCTTCTTTGCTCCCCAAAAAGATCGCATCAGTTTTCGAAAGACTATATTTCTAACTCAATTTCTACCTGACTTAAAACGAATTTAAGTCTCCATTTTTCTACTTTTCCGCTCTTTTTTTCTTTCCCACTCCACTTCTCTGTGTTTACTTTCGAGTTGCGTGTACATTTCACTTAAACTTGCATGCGCCTATTCCCGGCGGTATTTTTCCGCGATCCTGTTTTTAATACATATTTAATGTCATAATTCTTTCTTTTTTTCTTTGCGTCTTTAACTGAAGTATTTTTTTAAAGCGAAAGAGGTTGCTTTTGTGTGTCGAAAAGTTCCAACGATCATCAACCTCGGTTCTGTATTATTATTTTTTTTTTTGTCGAGAATTTTATTTTCCGAGTTAAAATTTATGGAATGTGCGACGGGACTTCAATTGTAAAAGTTGCTGTTAAAGCTAACCTGTTTTTCGTTCCTTTTTCGTGGTTAAAAAAATATGCAGTTAATATGCGCGGCTTCTTCAAACATATCGAGTTGGAGTTTTCGAGAAAGGTAAAAGTTTTCTGCGCTGTTTATTTTAAACAGTCTTCATATAATTCTACTTAATAACTTTGTTGTTTTCTGAAAGGATTCCTGAAAATTACTTTTTTCTTAAAATAATAATGGAAGAAAACTAAATTCTAGGTAATTCCAATGCTTAGGTCATTGGTTTCGGATATGGTACATAAATTCTTTGATTTTGTCTGTCCCAAATCCATAAGTTATCGATAGCATGGGAATTTATGTGTATTACATAGTCATGTTTTTGATCCTGATAATTTAACTGTACACATGTCTTCGAAAGAATCAATAGTTCTTGGTTGAAGAATTTGAGTTTGATGTAGTTTTATGTCGTACCAACTAGTGTTCCTTTTTATTGCCACGCAGCTGCAGGAACACCTTTCTGATGCAGACAGCATTAGCAATAGCACATAAGTTTACAAATCATTGAGTAACATTTTCTTCGTGGGTTTCTTTCCAGAGTATTTACCTCAAAGTTTTTAATTAAAGTTTTATTACTTTTTTAATTTAGTTTCTCTCTTATTTTATTACTTTTTCATTATGATGTATAGATTATGTTCCTTTCAGAAAGACTACGTTCCTTTCCCGAAATATTTTACAGAAATGTGCAAGGAACTGAACTGCATCGTCTTGATTCATATCTAATGTTCTTTTCAGATGCTGTCGAGATTGATCATATTTTATTGAGTGCAATAAGTAAAATTTCAGAATTATAGTTTCAAAATTCCCCAAAATTATTTAATTTATATTCCTACATTCATCTAAAAATTCTAGTAGCAGAAAACTAATAATTTATATTAATAAATTTGCGTTAAGAATTTATCAACAACGCTACGCAGCTCTAAATGTACGTGTTATTAAAATACACACTTTATAAAGGTAAGCTTTATTTGATTTTCAAAGATATTAATTTTAATGTGTGCATATTTAACTCAATATTAAAAGTCGTTATAAAAGTGGCTTAAAACTACGTTTGTGTTATATCTGCATGATTTATTTCATCCAGAAATAAATTTATTTAAAGTAATACAATGAATATTATAATTCCCAACAGCTAGAGAATAAACTTTTATTAGTTGTGTTGAAATCTTCATTGAGTATAAACGCATTAAATAAATAAATGTAATAAACTATATATATAAATGTGGAAAATTAACAACAAACTAATCAGTACTTTTTATAGTATTAAAGTAAATTTATATTATTTTTTTATTTTAAAAATTTTATTAAATCGAAAATCAACCAAGAAACAATCCTGCCTAAATTCATTAGAAACATTTTTCAACTTATACATGATAATTGCGTTTATACTGAATATATAAAAGTATATAAAAGCTTTATAATCCTTTAAATGTGTTTTCGCTAAAAGGCTGCCCCATTTTTGCTTTGAGATTTTATTTTATCTGTGATGTATTTGTCTAACGCCTTGTAAATAAAATATATATTTGCCTATAAATGAATATGGTGACCCGTATTTGGGTATAAAAAACGTTCCCCCGGATTATGAGTTTCCTTGTGTTGGAGAAATGTTAACATTAATTAAATTTATTCTGTGCAGTAAAATAATTGTTTTGCAGCTCCAGTACTGATAAATAAATGTGAATTTATTTTGTGAACAGCTCTTTGATTCAATGAAATTCTATCATTTGAAATTTTATGGAAATTGAAATCCTGGGAAATATCGTTCCAACATGTTAAAACTCCCGTTTTTGTTTAGTTGCATATATATTTCGTTCAAAATTTCCGGCATTAATTTTATCAATAATACACGTCTGTTGGGAAGCTATCAGTATCTAAAAGATTAGATGTTTTCGTGTCCGAAATGTGGAATCATTATTCGTAGCTCATGCAACAGTTAATATCTTATTATTGTGATACTACTATTTGGTATGTGGTTTCTATATTAATAAAAGAAATTGGTTTGGGGGTAAAGGGTTTAGTGCTAAGACTTAAAGATCTTGATACGCGAAATTGGGTTTGCTGAACCTGTGGATGATACGATAGTTTTCACTTCTAAATGATGATTTCAAAAGCAGTTTATAATTTTTCGTAAGAAAATTCGATGTTAAAGCGTCTTTTCATATACTTTTCTCTCTGGACGACTCTTCAACGGAACATCGGGAGATAATGATTCTCGCACCGTGTGATACATTTGTATTCTTTAAAAAGTTTGACTTTCTTTCAAGCAAATAAATTTTTGCAATTTTTGGGGAATTTTTGAAAATGACCCTAAAATGTTAATTCCATATTTTTCGACTCGTTTTATTGATAAATGTATCTGCTCAAATGGCCCTCCTGATAAAAAGAAGGGGCGGGGGGGGGGTGTTTAACAAATTATAGTTACAAAGTTTTCGACTCTTTCACTCCTCCCCCCTTCGCTAAGTAAGTTTACCGCTCTGTTAAGCATAGATCTGATGCCAATTACTTCACATTGCATCATAATCTACCTTTTTTTTTCCTCTAAAGGGGCTGCGGATCGGTATTTTTACATTTTCAGACTTGGTACATTCTTCAGGAGCCGGTATTACTTTTTAGTGCGGCACCGTATAGGAGATACCAAATGCCGCAAGTAATTTTTACGCCCAGTTTCCACCCCAGGAGGAGGCACTTGAGCTCCGACGATGCAAAATTGTACTTAAGAGTTTAATTTTGCCTAGAGCACCCAAGCCAAACGGACACTCGAGGGATTTTTCACATGCCGCATAGTCATGCGATATGGACACTTTCAATTTCCTGCATCACGAAAATCCACCGACTTGGGCCGGGATCAAATTTGCAACCTTAGGTGCAGAAGGCCAGCGACAAACCAACTGCACCACCCAGCCGGCTAATTTATCTTTGTTCCGAATTTTTTTTTTTTTTTGAGCAAATTAAAATAAACATTAAAATTTACTTGTGTTTGCTGTATTATTAAATTTCAATTAAAAAATTTCAAGGAGCTGTTACTTTTATCTCTTAAAATCCATGCTTAAATTTAGCATCTAATATTTTGGTTTCTGTCCTGATACTGAAGACAATTTGCGTTGGATATCGTATTTTTTTAGAAAAAAAAATGTTTATACCTCACAAATACCGCAGTAATTGCTTTACCATACTTCTAAAGCCGAAATTTTTAATACATTAGAGCCGTTTATACGTCACGGAATAAATCTTTTCTTAAAACTTCGTATCAGCAGTTTTTGGAAAGGGGGAAAAAAGTGTTTTTTCGAGAGAAAAAAGACAATTCTGTGCTGACTTTGAGCAAAGCGAGTGTGTATTCCGTTTTCCACTTTTCCCTTTTTTCTTTCGTTCTCCACTAGCAAAAGTTTTCATTGTTTATTTTCCCCTTGCGTGTGTGTTTCACTTAAACTGGCATGCCACTTTTCCCCGTCGGTATTTTTCCGCGATCCTGTTTTTAATACATATTTAATGTCATAATTCTCTCCCCCACACACTTCTTCCCCCTCTTTTCGTCTCCCCTATTTCTTTTGCCGAGTTTAAAACTGAAGAGTGCAAAAAAGAGCTTTTTGTAAGTGTCGAGAAGATTTTAAAACCACCTACTTGCTTCCCCTCTCCATTTTTGATTTGTTAGATGAAATGTGTGTGAAACGTAATACATAGTTGGTTTGTTGATACAATAATCCTTTTTCAAAAGGCCAAGGAGAATTCTCATGGACTCCTACAACCCGCCTTAAGTTATTTTCTCTCGCAATATTTTTTTTATTATTGCACCCAGTAAATTTACTAAATTTATTTTTCATTAAACTTTATTTTTTACTTCTCTACTGTACCCCACTGGACAAACTATTTTTTCAATCTATTTTTTACACCCCTTGTGGGCAGCCAATATGAGTCTCTATCCTCACCCATCCCCGACCAATTAGAGACCAATGTCTCAACTCTCAGCCAAGTCAAACATTCCGAGGAAAGAAACAGAATTTTTCAAGTAAAGACGCCATTCATATATATATAGCCACGCCCCCGGATCGCCTCCAATCAACCAATAGCCAGCAAGCCTCTCTGTAGAAAGAAGTCCACAAACGTCGTTCCCACATCCAAGACATTCATGATATGGGATTGAGGGCTGATTTACAGTCCAGATGCCCACAGATCAACCGTCAATAATCCTTTTTCACTGTAATCCTTTTTTATCTGACATCCTTTTAACCAGGACTTCGAACCGAAGCTGAACCAAAAACTGGAAACAACCGTTTTTTTTTTTTGTTGGTCGGAATGAAAACCGTAACTGAACCGAAAAAAATATCGATTTATTTCGGTATGATATATTTTCGGTCATTTTGTTACCACTTAATCGATATTTTCTTATTTAATTTAATGTCAACCATATAATTATTATTATATGTGCATTGCTTTTCGTTTCCCGTTTTGGTGTTCACTGGTACTTTTCTGTTTCAGTTTCGCATGAAACTACTTTTAGAAGGCAAACTTAATTCAGTTGAATGAACTAGAAGTACAGAGGACTTTTTTTAAAGAAAAATATCAGTCTATTATATTTTTCACATCCTAGCATGTGATAATCCACGAATGTTTGTATAGACTGTTTAGATAGACGAACCAAAATATCATGAACCTAGTTGTCAAATACGATTTTGATAATGTATAACAATGCCAATGCCAATCTTTCTGTGCTTACCGCTGGTATCGTACATACGAGCTAATTGTATTAATTCACATATTGTACCAATTAAAAAAAGAATAAAATCTAAATTTTGATAGGATCTCAACATTTTTGTTTAACATAAAATAAAATTATTCATTCGGAACTAAAACTGAAAACCGTTATTTTTGGTGGAAGGAAAACCAGAACTGAATCGATATATTTTTGTTTAGTGGAACCGGAACAAAAAGAATTACGGTTCGAAACCCTGCTTTTAACATATTGTTAAAAAGATACGAGTCACAAAAACGATCAAATTGAACCCGGCATCACTCGCATGAAAAAAACGACCTAAAATTCACGCGCAGGGTGTGTCATACCCAAGGGTGTTTACATTGTGTTTTTACCGTACAAATTTGTATACAAAGGTTAAAAAGGAAGGAAAGTAGGAAGTACATGTTTATTAGATTTTTTCACACGTAAATTTAGTTTTTCTGTTCTTTTATAAGAGCATTCAGTGCATTGTTTATACACTCCTTTAATCGCGTCGTGAGTGAATGCGATGTTTTCACTGGATCTTAATTTTTTTTTAAATCTATCTTTTTCAAACTAAACATATAGGAATAAACTTTTGTATTTTTTAAATTTAAAAATTTGGAATTTCTTTTTCATTTTCTCTTATTTTGTTCCAGCAATGTTTTTTTTTCTTTCAAAAGTTAATCTGAAAGTGGATAAGATGTGTACCAGTTATCTCCTTTAAAATTATGTTCTTCTCAAATGTTTTTGTGTCTCTACATACAAAACATTTATTTTCAACAGTGTCTCCCCTTTTATAAATCTAGATCAATTTCAGTGGAGGAATCATACATGCTGTTAATACTCTTCATTTGCTTTTTCCTCATCATAACCACGAAGAGAATTTCTTCATCGAAAAATACTGTTGCACTGTATCTATTAAATTACTTAAATATCACATTTCTTCATCATAACTACAATAATACGCCATAGAATAAGGAACATTTAAAACGTGTTCATGCATTCAGAACTGGAACGGTGATTCATGCGTAGGGTATGAAGGAGCTTTGAAAAAAGTTAGACGGTGGGTATGGCACACCCTGCGCGAGTAGTGCCGGGTTAAGGAATATTTTTGATTTGCAAAAAATACTCTGAGCATTTATGTATAAAAACAAAAATTTCAGAAATCGAACTGCTTTTTAATTGTCTTGTTATTTTCTTTTTGTATAAAAAATACACCATTTTGGTTTTTTATTTTTTATGTTGATTACATGCACAATGTTCTCATACGAATTTTTACGTTCTGTGTTCATAATGCTTTAATTCCAATTTTTCTTAAGGCGATATGGTACAATTTCACAATTTTTTTTTAATATTTGGTTTTAATTTTATTTCACAAAGATTAATATTTAATAATATTTCCATACAAAAAGTTTTTAATTTGTTGCAAAATGTTTACAAAATTTAAATTTTTTTAGCTTTTTCTGCATTTTTTAAATCCCTAAGGCTTTTTTAAATATGTCTCTTTTCTTTCAAATATTTTTTTCCAAGTACCTTATAATATACTACATAAAATTATTTATGGGGTTTTTTCTGCTGCTACACTATATTTTTTTATTAATTTTTTTACAGTTAAATTTCCAAAAATTTCAAAAAAAACATTAATTTTGATTTTGAAATTTTTTACAAAAAGTACTAAACATGTTAGAGATAATATCATGCACAGTTTTACAAAACATACATTTCAAAACATGTATAAAAAGTTTCAAACCCATACTTCAATTATCAAAAAAGCCTTAGCGTTTTGAATAACAGTATATGTACAAAAATTCAACATGGAGAAATATGAGTTTGAAGTTTTCATTCCATGAATAGCATGATATAATATTCATCGAATAGTCTGAAACTTTTTACGAAATGTTAATTAGTTTATTTAAAACTACTTACCATACAAAATTGTACAAATGTAGAACAATTAAACAGTATACTGCCATAATGTATATATAGAAAAAAAACGAATGAAAGATCAAAATTTCATAAAACTTTATCTTAATAATTATAAAAAAAATTAATACACACACTTCGGAGCTAATTCCATGCTCAGAGCTAATGCACAACAAGTACAAAAGAAGTTTATGCCTTTATTTTTTTATTTCCATGATTTTAACAGCCTTCGCATATTAAATATTGTACACGAATAAAAGCAAAATCAAATAACAATTTATAGGTAAAATACATCGAAATCTAAGAACTGTATATGTGCATTTGTTTAAATAAATATCTTAAAATATTTTAATAATAAAAGAGTTGAATCTCGGACACATGGGATATATATATATATATATATATATATATATATATCACCAAAAACAAATATATAAAAATTGGAGAGTTTTTCTATTATTGCGAATTAGATTTTTAGTTATCTGAGTTATCAAAATGAGATTTAGTATTTGTGCTTTTGGAGAATCCGTTTTGAAGTTTTAATTTCATTCATAATAATATTATAAAAAGCATGCACACCTTTTAAATCTTGACCAAATCCATTTGATCTTCCCTGTAAATAATTCACAAACTAGAATTTTTGCATGAATCGCACAATTTTTTCTTAAAATTATTTATTACTGCATATATAATGTCAATCTCATTGATGCGCATTAGAAAAATAATTCATTTTTATCAGGCTCTTTTCTAACAGATAATCTGAAATGTAGGCGTGGTAGATGCTGTTTAGCATCAGACATTGCTCCATTACTTAATGAAAAATGCAGGTAAAGCTTTAAAATTTTGCAGGCATATTTATAAAGATTCGGGGTATCAAATAAACCAATAAAAAAGTTTTCGACAGTTTAATGATTTTTAGGGTACCATAACGTCTAATAGCCAAAATGTTTCTTTTTATTTCGTATTGCATAATAAAGAAAAATAGTGCATAATCTTATTCATTATTTTATTAATTTATTTTTAAAAAATTACAAGAAAATATAAAAAAAACTATTTGATAATTAAATAAATAGAATTAAGCTGCAACAATAAGAAATAAGTTAAAAATAAAATTTTGCACAGTTATTCAAAGCTTAGTTTCTTTTTCAAGTCTTTTGAGGACATAATGATAAAATGAACAAAGTTTATATCCTTAATTTATATGCTCAAGTATGAGCATTATACTCATTATATCGTTATTTTAAATCAAGAGAATTCATTTAATTTACATGGAAAATATGACGACAACTTTAAACACTTTTTTATAGAAAAACATTTACCTTAAAAAACATTTATTCTGAATTTCGAGATGATCCAATTACAAAAATTTGAGATTTTATCACACACACACATTTAATGTCCCGTATTCTTTTAAGTAAAACATTTACGGTATTTGTTACCAGTATCAAATGCTATACTCTGAAAAATATGGACATTTCAACCTTTTTCCATTTTATCCGTACATGTAAACAATTTTTTTCAAATGTGTATTTTAATTTTGGAAAACTGAAGAATAATTATAAATTATCTTTAATTTGAATTATCAGACTACATTATAAATAGCTTTTGAATGTAATTGAATAAAACACATAAGTTATCCTAGTTTTAATTGAACATAACACGATGTAGAAAATTTTAGCGAACATATTCGAATAAAAGTTAATTTATATCAAATCAATATAAATTTGAATTTAGATTGAATCAAATACTAATTAGTCAGGTGAATAAAATTTGATTATATATTTTGGCACCATATTAAAATTTTCACGATAGTTTTTAATTCTTAGGATTATAGTATATTTTTAAATAAATATTCATTTTCACATTTGAAAATCCATCACGTAAATAGTTTTACATAATGTCCTAATTTTAAGCTGTTTCAGATCTATAAATTATTTTTTTGTAAATATCTTCTGGAAAAATATTTTGTTGAATCAGTAATGCTGTTTAGAATATTTATACACGTTATATTTTATTCTCTGAAAACCGACAGTTATTGAACAAGAGTTTATTATTTCTGAAAACTTTATTTCCATTACTAAATATCGATTATTTAAAACTGTTCACTTTCCTTAAACCTTTCAAATGTTATTTTAAACCGAACATTTCAGGCTAGCAATGCACAAAACATATTTATTCGAATTTTTGAAAAATGATTTGAGCGCGAACTGATTACAAAAGATAATAAAATTATGCAATAGTTCGCAACAGAGCTCGTTTTGTATTTTAGACGCGACGTTCAATTTTATTCCAAACGATCTTTTGTGTTTCTGTGTCTGAAAAGACAAACATGAGAGAAAACAATAGAAGTATTCTTTTTTCCCTTAAAAAGTAATTTATTTTATTAAAGAATATATTAATTTTATTCTTATTCTTCTGCTATTGATGTCATTTAAATATTAGATTAATTATCGCCTGCTTCTTTTGCCTTTTTAACAACTTCCATGTTATTTCTTTTGTTTGCTTGTTTAAATTACATTTGATTGGCAACAGCAAAGAAAACGTCATTTTTTGTAAAAAAGATGAGTGTCATTTTCATGTGTGGAATATATAAATTCTTATTAGCGGATCATAAAGCATTTTCTCGATGTTAATATGCCAGTAATTCTTATTTAAATTAGTTTGTGTGATAATATTTATTTTGAAAGAAATTTTTACTAAATAAAAAGTTGCTCGTTTTTAAGATAACAGAATAAATAATTTTTATTTCAATCATTCTTAAGATGAGAGAAAAAAATAACGTCAAAAGTTTATTTTAGTAAAAGAAGGCTTTATTTTCTTCTATTGTCTTTTCTTGGAAGTAGCAAATCTTTTTTAAAGCAAATAACGTTATTTCGATGGCAAAAGTAAAGTCTGAAATAAAAACACAACGTATTTTGATTTCATGTCATATTCAGAGTTTCTGTTTTTTTTTTCATATATGAGAGCTTCGGGTTATTTTGACATAAACTGTACGATTTGTAGAGTAATACTGAGTACTTTCAAAGTTTTGAGAAAATATTACTTATTTGTATTTAATTTTTCTACAAAATTATTTTTCCTTAGGATTGAAAGTTCATGTTCAGAAGATTTAAAGATTCCGCATATTTTTTTTAAATAAGCTTTATGATAAACTATTTAAAACATAAAATATAATTGTTTTTCTTCTTTTTGTTAAAAATGAAAACTTTAAAATTCGAAACAGAAATTAAAAGTTTGTGAAATTCAAAACTTTTTTTTGGTAGTTTCCAAGCTTTTCTGTGTTTATGTAAATCCATTTTCAGAATATTTTTAGAATCCATTATAATAGAACAGCTCTAATGTGTCTCTTTTTTATTATAAAACACCCTTTAAAAATATTTTAATATTTTTTTTCTGTTCATATCGTGCTTTTAACAAGTTTAGTATTAATTTCTTATTCATTTCCACCTCAGTTTTCAAAGATGTATTAGTATTTAAAAGAATTTTTTCAGAATTCTTAAATTGCAGTTGTACAGGTGCAAAAACACATTTTTTATATTTCAATAATAATATTAATAATATTAATAATAATTGTTATTATTAGATCATGGGATTATTAAGAAAAATCTTAATAGATCCTGAGCTTTTATAAATTACCACTATTTTTGTTGCATGTCTCTGTTTTTCTATAATGTAACTCCATTACCCCCCCCCCCATTTTATTCAATTTTAACTTGGACTACTCTTAACCAAATATTAAAAAATATTTCTGACAAATTTTGACAACCAATCAGGATCAATTCTATAAAGAACATGGGATATTTTATAGGGTTTGCAATCCAGTGACATATTTTCAATCCCGGGATTTCGGGATTACATTATCCAAATCCCGGGTACATTTATTTTTAAAAAAATTACATATTAGCATAGTTGAAATTGCATAATAAAACTGAAAATATAATTAAAAAATGGTTTAATATTATTTTAATGAAACAAGTTAAAAAACTAATTCATCATAAAAAAAAAAAATAGTACATAAAGGAACCGCGTTTGAAGCAAAACGCAAGCTACAAACATAATAATAACAGCAACAAATATAATAATATTAAATGATGTATTTATCATCAAACAATTCAAAACACATAAAAAAATAAAACATTTTTTATCTAAAGCTCTTTGTTGTTATAGTCAGTAGAAGACTTGGTCTACATATTTCACCAATCTGGAAATATTTTCGTCTATGATTACTAACTGCTAAAATCTTCAGACGGTAACCACAAAATGTATTGGCGGACCACCGGTCGATCGCAATCGAAATAATATCCAACTTGGATTTAAAGTATTTTAATGTTTACTTTTGATAAAAAAAATTTTTTAACACCTACTATGTCATGATTTGAGATTAGATATTGACATGAGACTAAGTGCTCCGTTATATACCTCAACGGAAGCTTATAAATTTATATCTTACTGTCAGATAGGACTAAAATCTATGCACTTTGACGTTGATATTGCTATCCCAGCAGTACAATAGACCTCGTGCTGAATAGAATGAGGATGAATCGATGGCGTGTCGAAATTAACTAATACATCAAGTGTCTGTTCTAACGCTAGAAACGATAACGCTTCAATACCCCCTTTAAAGTCCAGACAACTGGCATGATAGTAACGATCCCTGCATTCCTCTATGGCGTTTGAATAGCAATGTATGCTAACTATTCTGTATGAACTCTTCCCCTAGCTATGCGGGGTATGATTAAAACGGTGCAAGCCTCGACTAAATCGTGGATTGTTTAATTTCACTAAAAGCTATTGTGGTTTGGTTGGAGTCATTTGAAGTGCAGTGTAAAATCTTGCTATTATTTCAACGAGGGCTTCAGCCCAAAGTGGGAGGTGTTGTTTTGATAAGTGTACTTTATATAAAAGTTATGTGTTTTATTATATTGATAGTTATCAGGATTGTGAAATACTATATGGTTGACCATTAAATTTGTAATGCCAGAAAGGAAAGAAAATGTTAGAGTTTTAATTAATGTATGGTTTACTGCATAGTAGGAAGAAAGCAAAATTCAATTTGTAGGCAATTTGGGGGTGTTCCGAGTCCATCAAACAGTAGCTGCCTCTGAAAGTCGAGACGGCTCTAACCACTGGCGTTCTGAGTGGACCCTGTATCAAAATTCCTTCCTTTTTTTAGGTATGAAAACCCTGTTAGTGGGGCTGTAGTTACACATGTTGGGACCCTTGTAGCTTTAGGCCGCGTATCATTAATACGGCGGTAGCTACGTCCCTGGCTCTAACCCGATTAGACGTTGAATCTAACTGGGCTTGGATGACACAGATACGAATAAGTCGATCAATTTTTCTCCTAAACCATACCTCCCTTCCTCAATCGTAGTGGTTTGAAGAACGGTGCCCATGTCTCTTAACAACCCATGACCAGATGTTTTCAATGAGTGATAGATTTGAGGAATGCGCTGGCCAGGGCAGCAATTGAACGCCGTCTGTGTTGAAGTATCTGGACATAGATGTTTGAGGAACATGCAGTCGCGTTACGTTAAAGAAGGACGATGTCTATTGAGGTCTCGATGATGGGGTACATCAATCAGCCTTAAAATCTGAGAAATGTAACACTAGTTGTTCAGATTACCGACAAAGCGAGCTAGAGGTATCTGTGTCATGTACCCAATCGCTCTCGATACCATCACACTAGGTGCAAAGATATTGATTGCATTGAAGACGTGTACATTTTTCTCGGTGCTTCTGGTTGTATACGTTCATTATGATGTGGACTTACCTAAAAAAACGACGAAATGTCATTCCTGTACCCGGTTTTGTCATTCTGTCCACCACTGTCACTGTGTCTCAATGCTGCAGTGTCTAAGGAAGCCGAAATAATGGTCACCGTGCACACAGTCTAAGCTGCTGTAGACGTCATCGCATTTTCCATGCAGATGGTTGTGTTTCATTCACGGGCTCTTCCAATGGCACTGGATAGTTCTTAAATATTACTCCATGTGAAGTCCTTTTCTGTTTTCAAATTTTCTCCAATTTCTCTGTCTTTATAAGTTTGTTCTGTGCTGATGAGAGATTTCGACATCAAGAAGTTTGCATACACTTTATGACATCAGCAACAACCAGCGAGTTGAAACCGATTTCATGTCCAAGTTTCGTAATGTCTGCTATCTGCGAAACTTTCTGAGGGCATACGCGTTTCTAGGAATCCTGTATCTAGCAAAAGGTCTATATATGGAACGACGAAGTTGATTTTTCATGCTCTAGGAGCACTACATGGCTATTGGACGAACGGCAGCGGGCCAGTAGGCGGGGTTTCAAGGCATGGAACTTTGTTTCTGAGATTTTTTTCAGAGTTATGGAATCCTGTGAAGAGGGAGTCTCCTTATTGGTTGTTGATAGGTGAGGATAATGGCTTAGAATAGCTGCCTAAGGGTAAAAGGGAGAGTGAGAGTGGTGTTTTGTGACACAATGTCCAGTTGGAGTGAAAAAATTTAGAAGTGGAAAATAGCAACCGGTGGGTTTTCGAAGTTTTCACCCTCCTTCGAATGATTCATTAAATTAATGAAATGTCTGCTGATTTTTTCGTTTCTTCTTTATAATAAAGGGTTAAAAAATTAAATTAAATACATGCATATAATATATCTGTAAAAATAGGTGATTGATGTAATGCAAATTGTATGTCAATACGATACCATCATTACATGTGTATCGGTCATTAAAGACTGAGAATAAATTATCTTAGTAAAAGACTGTAAATGCCACGAACCATTTCTAAACGATCAAGTTTTAGTACATACGTTCTCATTAATCATCGCGCTTCACCTGCCTGGAACAATCAGCAGCGATCATTTTGGCAATATTATTTTGGAACGAACATTTTGGCTTAAATATTTGTACGCAAAATCTTTCCAAATCGCATAATAGTGAATCAGTCAGTACTATGCTTAAAATTTATTTCTCAAACTATTAACCTTGCTAAGCGAGGTGCATTCTTGTAAATAAAACTGAGATTTTAAAATGCACAGATTTTTATGAAAATAAATGTCGTAAAAAAGAATTGGGGCATAAACGCGTCGGCGGGAAAAGACTAGAATATCCGTTCTTTAAACAATTTTAAAATTTTGTTGGTACCGGAATTATGTGCAATCCACACTTTTTTAAATTTAATTTCTTACCTGTTCGGAACTATTTTAAGATCTAATGTATTAGGTGTAGTAAGTTTATTATTTAGTATTAATTTTAGTTTAATTATTATACTAATTTTAAATTCTATGTAAACAAGAAATCTACCGTGATCTATTTTAACCAGCTGTTGTTGCTAATGCCACCTGAATTCATCATGGCAAAGGGTTAAGTGATGCCTGTTAGCCGTAGCTTTGAACACCATACAGGTGATGATACGATCTAGCTCGTTTTTTTCACCCACATTTTGAGGGAGGACATCCTGGGGTGGTCAGGGGCCTCCCACCTATCTTCCCCGTCCATCAACCCCAAGAGGCGACTTGCTGCTCGATGGTTATTTAGAGGCCCCACAGAGACCGAGGCCCTGGGCCCGTGCCTTAAGACGCCCTTGATTAGATTGTTAAATTGCAAAATTACGATAATGACTTTACTAACAGAAGTTATAAATAAAAAACAAAATTATAGTTATTACAATATGTAGTTTTGATCCCATTTCTTTGTAAACTATTTCACCACTGTAAAAATGCACTTTGTTTTTAATGAATAGCTATTCAAAATGTTGCAAGAACAAATGGCTTCAAAGTTGCTTTATTTTTCTTTGTGTAATATTTTCAATTAATATTTAGAAACTTAAAGAGTAAACCACTTATAAAATAAAATAATTAATAATTAATAAAATAATTATTAAAATCATCCTTCTTGTCAAGCATAAATGCAAAAATAAAAATTAAATGTATCAACATTAAATATAGACCCATGCTTTACTAAATAATAACCCTGTGTATGTTTTAGGATGCAACACATCTTTTGATCAACAAGCATGTAATAATGCGTGAAGACGTTAATCCATTTGCGAGGCGTGCATAAGTTACATGGTTACGTTTGGCTCTATGCCAACTCAACACAGATGCATATGCCTCCCGGTATAGATAGTTATTTGTTATGATGTGTTTAGTATAAGTTATCTTTCCGGGAGAGTGGATTCTATTTTTGTTTAGCCTTCCGTGTCTATTCTGATTTCAAAAAGATAGCCGGCGTTTTGTTGTGTCTGTCGGGCAGTTCTCTCTACTTTTTTGATGCTTCCCGGGTGGAGTGAAAAGGAGGGGAGAAAAATGAAGATGAGTTACCGGGATCGTTTGTAAAGAAATTATATTGCTTGAATTGATAAACGTGTCAGGATGTTAGGAATTCGAATATATAATATATGTTTATTCTTTTCAATTTCAACTCCCTATTTTAAAATTTTTGATTGTCATAGAAATATGTTTTGATAGTATTGGTTACAGGCGTTGAGTGGCTTTATTTTCATGTGTTTATAATTTATTTAAAATGAATGATTAGTCTTCATTTTGTAGATTTCTAACTGATAATCATTCATGATTTGTAATGTGCATTAAAGTAATTTGTATTTTTCTGAAAACTTTTTTTGTTTACAACTAATTTTTATTTTATTTTACAATCGTAATATTTGATTTATGTAAAATTAATACCGTATAACAAATTCATCAGAAGTTAATTTGGGCTTTATTTTATTTTAAAAGTTTTATTTCATTAAATTTTGCAATTTTCATTTAATTTTATACAATTATTTCGATTTAGATATTTTTTTACTTCATTTTACAATAATTATTTGTATACGATTTAATTTTTTATTAATTTATTTTATTATTTTTAATATTGTTTGTGTAAAATTAATTTTATTTTATTTTTAAATTTTACGCCATTATTAAATTTTTGATTCATATGTTTTTATTTTAATGTACTCAGTGATTTTAAAAGGTGATTTTATTCAGGTGCGAGGAGTTCTAATTTATTTAATTTTTATTTTAATATTATTTGCATGGTGTTTTTGATTGTTTTTTTTTCATTCATACGCTTTTTAGCGCGTTTTTCACGTAGTGTAAAAAAAGCGCTATTAGGACGCAAATTTCGTCTTCGTTCCATATTTTGTCATACCTTTTTCTCAGCCAATAATTAACCGATTGACCTCGGGTTTTCGGCATTGGGTCGCATTTGTGCCCTAGAGGAGCCGAATCATATTTAAATTTAATCATTTGAATTTTTTTTTAATTTTAAAATTTTTTTTTTTAAGTATAGTACTATTTTCTGTTAGTAAAAAGTTCATTAGTAGCATTATTGTAAAATACAACATGTGAAAAACGCGCTAAAATTACTTGGCCATGCCAATGATTGTTTCAACTTCAAGGCTTCAACTTTTTTAAAACTTTTTCAACCATCTTCCAAATGAAATAGTATCACTTACCCAGTATGTTTTTATTTTGTTGCTGTTCCCCGAATTTACATTTAAAAAAGAGATTGGTAGTAACTATACCTGAATTATGAGCACCAAAAGTTCACAATGAATTTCATAAGAATTAATTCCACGCTTAAAATCAGAAAGATACTTCTCACAATCCATTTATTTAAAATGCAATTGAAAAAATATTCTTTTTCCAGTTTATTTTCATAAAATTCAAAAACATTGAATCTTAGCCTACTTATAATTATATAGTTTTAATGTTTATGCAAGTTTATTTGAATTGATCACATTTTATTTGAAAATTTTTCAATTCAACCACATTTATTTTTACAATTTTTTAAATTTTTCTCTTTATTTTTTTTGTCTGATCTCTGATTTAATACTTATTTGATTGTGATTAGGCTTCACTTATTTTTACCCCCATATAATTTAATCAAACTTTAAAAAAAAAAATTTTTTTT
The DNA here is from genome assembly GCA_019973975.1 of Trichonephila clavata. Taxonomy (NCBI): domain Eukaryota; kingdom Metazoa; phylum Arthropoda; class Arachnida; order Araneae; family Nephilidae; genus Trichonephila; species Trichonephila clavata. The sequence goes on along the minus strand of BMAO01018777.1, from coordinate 291,857 downwards.
TTTGAAATTTGATTTAAAAAAAACATTTATGGTACGTTAATGGTACAATGAGGCAGTGCAAGTACTTAAAAAGTTGTCCGTAAATTTTACACAAATTCGGGAATAAATTTTTTTTAAAAAAAATCTGCAATGTAAAATAATAGGCATTTTTCTCGCGATTCCCTGTTTGAATTAAATATTCATCCTCTACATTAAAATATATATCAGTTGTTGAATTAAATCTCCTCAAAATTGTTTAACATTCAAACTTTCAAATATTTACTTTCAAACCAATCATCTTTAAACTTTTAATTCCCTTTACATGCCTTACCATATAGGGACATTAATTTTATCCTTTACATATTTATCTCTCTCGCTCTCTCGTCCTAAATACCTTTCCTAAAACAAATTCGACAAACATCAAACTCAAAATACATCACTACATAATAATCAAACATTACGAGCAATTAATTCTCACAACCTTATTGAAACTTTTATAATCCCTGTACCTTTTACATTTTCGCAAACATTCCACACACACGACTAAATAATTCAAAATGCCTCGATATACATGGAATATTTACATCTAAAAAGGGAACTTTTCCCCCACGTAGGGAGAAAGCCTTGTTATCATAATGCTTTATTCGCCGATCATACTGTCAACAAATCCTGGAAATATTCCCTAGAAGAGTGACGTAAGTCTATTTTCTTTTCTTTGATTCGCTATCTCGCCCAATAACAATCGGGAACAGTGTTGTTGCCAGAGCTTATTCTATCCCGTAACATATTCTTTTCGTCCGATCTGTGAGTTTCTGGAAGTGCAGTTAGTAACGATATTTTTAGTGGCTTTTTCGTCGACGTTATATCTTATTTGTTGAGTCAATGGCAGATGACAGGATGAAAGATTTATGTTGTGTATTCTGTGATGGTTTCCAAAGGCCAGGATTTGTTCAAAATACTTATTTAGATTTGATGCGTTATTGTAACATTGTGATGTGATTGAATTTTTGGGATTTTTCCAAGCAATGTGTCTTTCAGTTATGCAATTTATTAAAATTCATTTCATGAATTTTATTGTTTTGTTGCTTTCCAAATATCGGATCTTATTTGATCTTATTTTTTAACATATTTATTATTGGTATTGTGGAAACAATGTCCATTAATCTTATCAGTAACGTAACACGTAAAGAGATTGGTATTGAGTGTCATTTTTAGCGCGTTTTTCATGTAGTGTAAAAAAAGCGCTATTAGGACGCAAATTTCGTCTTCGTTCCATATTTTGTCGTACCTTTTTCTCACCCAATAAGCAACCGATTGACCTCGGGTTTTCGACATTGGGTCGCATTTGTGCCCTAGAGGAGCCGAATTATATTTAAATTTAATCATTTTTAAATTTAAAAAAAAATTTAATTAAAAAAAATTTTCCAAGCATAGTATTATTTTCTGTTAGTAAAAAGTTCATTAGTTGCATTATTGTAAAATACAACATGTGAAAAACGAGCTAAAATTACTTGGCCATGCCATTGATTGATACCTTGTTTTTATTGTAACCGTAGCTTTTGATTCCTACAAAGTTTTGAAAAGTTGAAGCTAAAATAAAATCAAAAGTTATTAAGTAATTTGAAAACTTAAAAATAAATAATGAAAAACCAAATTAAAATTATCTGAAAAATTAATAAAGCTTAAAATTATTAAATTTTTTAAAATCTTAATTTTCAAAATTATTTTATTTTAAATTTTTTAAATAATTTTTTTAAAAAATTATTCAATAAATTCGTTTTTTAAAAATGTATTTTATTTATTAAAGTTTTATTTATGTGGCTTTCAATTTTTATTTTCCTTTTCATATATTAAGGTCGTACCGTGCGTAGCCTAGTGGTTAGAGCATCGGACTCCAGACCAGAAGGCATCGGTTCGATTCGAGTACGTGCTCGATAAATCAGTGGGTCCTAAAGACTTGTGGGAGGTCGCAGCAGAAGCCATGGGTGCAGAGGGGTGGAGAATATTTCCCTCCCTTCCAGTTCCATGCCTAAATTATGGAGATGGAGATAGGTGGTGTCGCCATCTATCGTGTAAGAACCGAGCCAAATCGTACTGTCACCGGCATGGTGTTCAAACTAAAATCTAGCGACAGAAGTACACCTCGCCCCTTGCCGTGATGAATTTCGTGGGCCTCGATCTGACACCGTCAGACAGGTGACATTAGCAACAACACACAACAGCAGGTCGTACTTCAAAATGTTTTGGTATATTTCCTGAAGTAGTATTATCTTATTTACTTCGTACCCCCCCCCTCCTCTTTATCTGCAATCATTTATTGGAAATCGATGTGTTCAGAGATTCTGTGATGATATGTGCCGCTTTGCTAAATGTTATTTGAAAATAAGTGGAATTGAAGAAAAGGAATGAAAAGATATTAGTTTCTGAAACGAATATGTTTCGTTACAAAACACCACTACTTTGTAACACATGGCAAAATACACCTCACAAAATAATACTTAAAAAGAAATCCACCATGATATAATATACTTATCGCAAAAACCGGCTTTGTTTCTTTACCGTCTGTGTATATGGCGATAGAGTTTGTTTTTTGATTAAAAATTTCTCTTAAATTCGAAACCCATATAAGCCTAATTGGTAAAAAGAAGTTTATCTTAAAACATCTTGCCACGAGAGCGAAAATGTTGCAATTGGGTTAAACGGGTTGTATGTTTTCCAATTAAATTGCTGTTAAGTAAAACAATGACTGTTTATATTTCTAATTACTCCATCTACAGCTTGCATATTCTTTCATTCATCTGTTATTTTGTACAATGTCTGAGATAGTCATAGTTTTTGCGCAATTTTTTTTTATTTGGAAAATGAGCGGGAAGGGAAATTTGCATTCGGTACGTGATCGTCGACTTGTGTTTAAACCCTGAGGAAAAACTCAGCTTATTGATCGGAGCGATGCATTGAGACACCCCAATGAGTAAATGGGATTTTTACAAACTATTCAGAAACTAGGACTCTGGCTGAAGAATTTATGTGATTTTTTCCCCTCCTTTCAGAGCAAAAATTCCATGGGTAACTCCTTTAAAGTTAGTAGATTAAAACGTTTTTATGTCTCCTTCTAGATTAGCAGATCGGTTTTCAATCCCTTCCAACTGCTTTCACTTAAGAAAATTCCGAAAACTATCTGTTTATTTATAATAAATATGCAATATACCAGGGGTCTGCAACCTTGTAGCTGTGGTGTACCAAACCTATCTACCAATACGATTCAAGATGCTTCCAGTAGGGAAATATTTAAAACAATTCAATGCACGCAGCAATGCGCATGAAGAGTTAAGGAATGCATTTTTACAATAAGTTTTACTGTCTATTTATTACGCATCATTTAAAGATATATTTTATGCTGTTTATTTTATGTTAATAAATGACTATTCTTTCAACATATATAAAAAATTAAAATTGTACATAAATGTATATTTTAAACATGTTTATTAAAATAATAAGAAGAAAAAACATCGTAAGATATAAGTATTCCTTCAGTATAGCTAAATAAATACTTTAATACTAATCTTGTGTCCTTATACAGCTCTACTTCAAATCGCAATATCAAGGGTATAGTTTAGGACTTTCAATTTGATACGATTCTGAATGTTCAGCTGTTAAGCAACTTCTTTACAGGCTCAAAATGTTTTAATATCAAAGATTTGTTCACATAGGTATGCAGAATCCAAAGCGGAAAGTTGAGTATATGCAATTTTCTTCAAACAATTTTTTCTCTAGAGATGATATCCAACAATTTAAAACAACTGTCAATTTACCGCTAAAATTATCTTGCAGACTATTTCATAATTCTGTAAAAATTGTTTTCCATAATTTTTTTATTTATTTATTTATTTTTTTTTGATGTTGCTAGTTCAATAAACTACATTTCAAAATTAACTTCTAGAGAGCAACTTCTTCTTCACTCTTCAACTTCAACAAATTTCTAGAGCAGTGATTCTCAACCACTGTGTCACAGCACTTTTGTGTACCGCCATTTTTTAAAACATTATTTACTACAAATTATTTAAATTATTTACTAAAAATGAAATCCCCTGTCGAATAATTCGGCCGTTTTATAGAAATAAACTAAGGTATTCGTGGTTTATTTAGCTAATTTTTTCTTGGATAGATGGAAGTGTATTACAGATACGTAAAATTCTTTTAAATTTATTTGTTAGTGTGCCGCCAAATTTTGAAATTTTTAAAAGTGTACCGCAATAAAAAGGTTGAGAATCATTGTTCTAGAGCAGTGATTCTCAATCATTGTGCCGTGGCACTTTTGTGTGCCGCCAAATTCTTAAAGTGGGCCGCCAAATTTCGAAGTTTTTAAAAGTGTACCGCAAAAAAAGGTTGAGAATCATTGTTCTAGAGCAGTGATTCTCAACCACTGTGCCGTGACACTTTTGTGTGCCGCCAAATTCTTAAAGTGTGCCGCCAAATTTCGAAGTTTTTAAAAGTGTACTGCAAGACAAAAGGTTGAGAATCATTGTTCTAGAGCAGTGATTCTCAATCATTGTGCCGTGGCACTTTTGTGTACCGCCAAATTCTTAAAGTGTGCCGCCAAATTTCGAAGTTTTTAAAAGTGTACTGCAAGACAAAAGGTTGAGATTCATTGTTCTAGAGCAGTGATTCTCACATTGTGCCGTGGCACTTTTGTGTACCGCCATTCTTAAAGTGTGCCGCCAAATTTAGAAGTTTTTAAAAGTGTACCGCAAAAAAAAGGTTGAGAATCATTGTTCTAGAGCAGTGATTCTCAACCACTGTGCCGTGGCACTTTTGTGTGCTGCCAAATTTTAGAAACGTTTACGGTAAAAATTATGAGGCTTTTTTTTCCTTGCGAGTAAAGTTTAAATTAAAGAAAAGTACTTATATATTCTTTGTGTACCGCCAAATTTTGAAATCGTTAAAAGTGTGCCACGACAAAAAAAAAAGGTTGAAAATCATTGTTCTAGAGTGATGTAGAGTGTCACTGGGATTGTACCGCGTGCCATAGGTTACCGACGCCCGTAATACACTGTATTTATATTAAACAAAGAAAGATCTTTCACATTGACAGATTGAAAATCCAACGAAGAAAACAAATATCATATATTTCTAACATGCATAAAATATAAGCTCTAGTGTACTTTTATTTTTCTGTCGACACATAAAAAGAGAACTAGAAATAGGCTTTCGTCTCTTTCCAAACCCACACCCCAACACTCGAAGCTTATATTTGATTTCATTTACAAAAGTGGATTTTAAATAAATTCCAATTCGTCATTTATTATTTATTCACGGTTTGAATCGAAAATTTAAGTGAAAAGAACTCGGAACGCGACCGTACAAGTGTTAAAACAGGATTTACTAAAACCAAATAGTTCACTAAACTGAATTTTCTCAGAAGAATCAAAACAGTTTTCTCTCTGTGAGTGCGAAGACTTTGTTGTTCGTTGAAGCGCTATAAGAAATACGTTTGTGCGCTTAAAACATTCTCTTTTTTTTTGTATTCTTTTTTCGGTAGTCTTAGATATACAAACAAAGCATTAGTCGTGGCTCAGAAAATTTCAACGAGTAAGGGAGGAAACTTGGCAAGATTGGTCGGAATAAGAGATTTTTTTTTTTTATCTAAAGCAGCGCGCTGGCTTTGTGTTCCTTTATTCTCTCATACATTATAATGAGAAAAGGATGTTTTGTATTTAAGTTCAAAAGTATTGTAGGATAAAATGGTCTGTTATTTTGTATTGTCGGTATGGGGAAATGTGGCTTAAGGTTTTTACTGGAGGAAGTGTTTTGTAACTTTCGGATTTAAAGTGTTATCTCTGATCGTGTTTTTGTCATTTTATTTATTTTTGGCTGTTTTAAAGTGTGTTGCGTATTTATTGCGTATATCATTTAGTAAAACTTTTAATTCTTTAGAGTTTAAATTTTTTTTTAATATATGATTGATCTTTAATTGATTTTGATTTTTTTGGCGATTATTGGGAAGTGTACTGAAAGTAAATGTAGTACAAAAGTAACAATTTGAAAAAAAAAAAAACAGACGCGCTTGGAGAATTTAATATTTTATACTGTTTTTGTTATGTACAAATATGTAATCTGATACTTTTGTGAGTTCCTGGCTAAGGTAGGGTTTGCAATCCCGTGTCATATTTTCAATCCCGGGTTTTCGGGATTGGTCCCGAGATTAGGATTGATCTATTTGTTAAAAATACTTACATATTAGCATAGTTAAATTTACATAATAAAATTTAAAATACTACTAAAAAATGATTTAATGTTATTTTAATGAAACAAATAAAAAAAGTACATAATGAAATTTTTAAAAAAAGCATTTCTTCATTCCTTGTGTTTTTGTAAATAAGCTTATAAAAACACAACTCCTCAAGCATTTCATCGTTGAAACGGCTTCTTATTTTTGTTACACATTGTTCTGCCGAAGAAAATGCTCGTTCGAATTCTTTACTAGTAGGTATTATCGTCATTAAATAGGAGTATGCTCTTTTCAGGTAGTCACCACGTCTCCCTCCATTTTAAAAAAAAGAGACATTTCTTTTTGAATTTTTAATGACAGTGTTTCAAATCTAATAGACTGCTTTGGTGCATATTTCTTCTGCTACACTTAATGGTTTTTGTATGTAAATTGATCCAGTTATTGAATCAGAATGTGAATCAATTTCAAGCGTTATCTCATTTGAAATTGAAGATCCAGTTGCATGAGCTATAGTAATGCAATGGGATTTGAAGAGTCAAGTCTTCCAAGCAGGTCCACTATTAATTAATGGTATTTAATTGAAGAAGGAACTGTGACAAAATTTATTCTTGAGCTGTTGCTTATATTATTGTGTAAACATTGCAGTGGGCCACTTAGATCTGTGCGACATTCTCCCATACTAGTAATGAGAGCTGTGTATATATGTTTTTTACCTATAGCACACACTTATAATTGCACAAAAAATTCTACGTACATATTTCATTAAAAAAAATCTTTGAAAAATTAAATTCTTAAAAAAAATTTATGAGAAAATTTTTTAAATATAATTTAGACAAAAATTTAATCCCGGTATTTCGGGATTGGAAAAAAACCTGAATTCCTGGATCCCGAGGCTGAAAATCCTACTAGACATCTTCCAAAAATTCTAATTGCCTCTGTCCAAGTTAGCTGACACCGGACATCTTGAAGATGCAAGAAATGTCCGTTTTCCGACCCCACTCACGATGGGGAGAAAGTTACAAAAGAGAATAAGAGAAAACAAATATCAAATTTCAAGGTTTAACATACACACCCGCCTCGAAATCTTCAAGGTTCAACACGTAAGAAAACTGACATTAAAAGTATTCAGTAGAAAAAAGTAAATAAGATACATTAAATGTAATACCAGATTCACAATACTTTAAAAAAAATTCAAAATATAATTTAGACAAAAAATTAAATCCCGGGGCTGTAGACTGTAGGCTAAGGACATGTCCTGTGTTTTTAAGAAAGCTCAAAAGTATGAAGTACTTCCCCAGTAACGCATTACACTCTCAGTAGTTGTTTAAAGGGAATTTTTTGCTACAACTATTTGTTAAAAGTTTTCGTAATATCTGTGTTATTAGTCTGAAGTGAAGTAATTTTAAAGCCTTTCAAATTTTATATTAATAAAATATTTTAATGGCTCTCCACATCCCATAAATATAACTGAAACTGTAACTTTTAAAGACTCTCTCTCTTTCTTAAAATGTCTTTGCAACATAATTTATAAACAGCTCCACAATCTCTGTTGATATATTATTTGTACAAATTGAGTTAAATGAGTTATGCTCGGACTTGCAAGCATCGTATAAATCTCCATGAAATTTATATTAAATTATATAAGTTTATTTTATTTTTTCTATGCCATAATTTCTCTACAATACACAAGGTCCTTGAATGTTTATTGCACCGGCATGAAGTACATAAGAAGGCCTCGAAGCTAAATGCGAGATAATGAAGTGGCCACGAAGCTTAGTAATCATGATCTCGAACTTGATGCTGACTTGTCCAGAGTTTGAGTCCCATTGAATAGCACCTTGTAGAGGCTCAAAGTCCTCTCAAAGAAGTGGTGTGGTAGCTTCGAGAGGAAGGGTGCGAGCTCAGATGTTGTCCTCGTCTATTGACCGACGCTCAAAATTACAAGGCCCTATTGTCAATAGCCTAAATTTTGCCTTATAATGTGTGCGAAGTCCATAAACACTCCCCACTCACGCACAGTAATAACTATCCTTGCGAAGCTTGTGATTATATGAATTATTTCGTAAAATAAGCATCTCAAATACTGAAAATATTTTATTTAATGTCACTAGCTTCTCTAATTGTATTACACAGAGATTACTCCATTCTGATTTTTCTAAAGAGATGAATAATTAAACACCCTTTAATCTACTTCCAAATTTAATTCACTTCATTACACTTTTTTTCACACATCACACATCTAATCTTACACCCTCTCTCTCTCTCTCTCTCTTGTTACCTCTAATTTCGTTCTTCCTAAAACAAAAGAACTTGCTTAAACCTCCCTTTAGACCTCAAAAATACCGGTCGCTTGGTTGTACCAATTAATCAAAAAGAAAATTCCTCCTTGACTTCTGAATAGAATCCAGTTTTATTCCTGGCGGAGAGAGAAAGGAGCAACTCCCCCTTCCCTTTGCAGCCACTTAGGGAGGAATTAAAACGGCACAAGTGCAAATCCCCCCGAATGTGTTTATTATAATGATGCAGCAAAAGTGGCCGAGGCAGTTTCGGACTGTGTATTTTGTGGGTGTCGCCTGGGAACAATAAATCACGGCCTGGTAGGAGTTTCCTGCAGGGAGGTAGCCGGGAAAACATAGCTCCCGGAAAATTGCCTGGGAGTGTGGATCAAGATATTCTAGACTTTTATGTCGGAATTGTTTTCTTGTAGTCTTTTCTTGTAGGAAAGGTTGCATCTAAGAGGAGAAATAGTGACTTTTTGGTTCAAAATGAAGAGGTATGTTGCTAAGAAATTATTAATTACCTTTAATGTGATATTAATTAAAAAGAAAAATGTATACTTTTTAGTAATAGAAGGATTTACGACCTTGTGGTGTCCAAGTGATTTTTTCATTCTCCCAAGGAATTAACTGACTTGGTACAGGTTAAGTGCCTCGATACGCCTTAACTATCTCTCTTACGCCTCTATCTCTGTTTTCAATCTTTCTCGCAATTTCATCCCCCTTTTTTCGGGGATGTATTAGAATAGTGATATTGAAGATCCGCCGTGTAAAGTGGTTGATGCCCATTAAATCTGTCGAGGTTGTAAGTCCTCCAGGTGGTGTGATAGTTTGGAGATGGGTTAGGCAATTCAGGTGTATTCCAAGGATGCATCACTAGTTTATTTAATCAAGAGCACATATGACGACTCGCACAAAATAAATAAAAAAAATTTAATTATACTTTGTCCCGATTTTAGAACATTAAGAAATTTCCGAGTTGTTGACACGTTGTTTAGAGAAGGCGAAAATGGGTCAGGTTGCCATCCATCACATCTGCTTTCTGTAGATACAAAATCTCCACACGTTAGCTCGCTGGTGGAGCTTACCAACCTCTGTCTATGAACTATAATTGTGGAAAACTCTGGTGTAGCACTCGCGCAAGCGCAGTTTTTTGGATCAGTCTCGATGCCATCCAGCGTTCTTGACTTGATTTAGAATTTATGATTGGAATTATCTTGTTTAATATGGGAATTTTTGCATATTAAATTCAACTGAGCCTTTAGAGTCCTGTATTTTCGTGATGTAGAAATTTAGAGAGTAAGGTATAAATCACAGCTGTTATCTCCATTTTTTGATTACGTTTTAGAAGATGGCATGGCAGTAGAATATGGTACGGCCGATGTGTTTTGATGTGATCGTAGTAGTGTAAAATGACTATTTTAAAGCCAAGGCGTGTGAAATGTTCTATAGTGTCACAATCTGGCATTTGAAGGACTACGAGATTGTCTTGGGACGTTAATAAACTTATCAATGTTTACGAACTCGTGGCCAATTTTGTTTCAGTCGAGTCCTCGGTAAGAATTCTGGTGCCACTGAAGACCTGTCATGTAGATGGATCGTTGTCAGTCCTTATGTTGAAATGGTGTGGAATTTTGTCAAGTATGTGCGAAGGGGGCAGATCAGGTGTCGTCTTTGTCCGTGGATCTAAGCTATGATGTCCATGGCCAATAGATACCTTGTACCTTTAAAGTGCTACGTTTATAAATAATCAAACTTGATTGCTGCATGTATATGCACGAAACTTACTCTAAAATAAATTTGTAACAGTTTGACCACTGTATGCGTGAATGTAGAGAATATGTATGAAGATATCGACATTTAGGTTGATTAAAACCATTTTATTTCTGGTAAGCAGCACACGGACATCACATCACAGGAATAATAGGAATGACATAAAGGATATTGTACAAACACGCACACACACGTACAGGAAAACAGGACGGAATAGCATTTCAACATCAATACCACACTAGGTGGCGTTAGTGGTTCAGTTACAGTCATGGGGACTGTTACATTCGATTTTTTCGTTAATTTTATGGAAATGGTAACTACTTTTGGAAAATAAAATTTATTTTTAAAAAAGGGATTTATGAAGTATTGTAATGAAGTAATATTATAGATTTGAATTTAAGCAAGCATTTAAATTTGATGCCAAATCAAATATTTTTATAAGACATAGAAATTGCTAATTTTTTTACATATAGAATAGCGAAAAATCCATTAATGTGAATTACATTTTAAGAATTTGATTTAGTTATTAAAAATAACCTTGAAGAATCAGAAAGTAATTAATAATCATCTTTAAACTTGGAGGGTTTTATTTTTCGCTCATAATTATTATAAAATAAAATTTATAAGTATTAAAAAAATTCTAATTGTGAAAAATAAAAGTAAGCTTGTAAAGAAAGCTTCGTCAAATGGCAAAAGAATTTGAATCAAGTTTGGGAACACATTTTCAAACAAACAAAAAAACCTCAATTGCCATTTCAATTCTTAACGTCGCTCGCTTATGTCGTTTAAATTAAGAAACATTCCATAAAGTGCACTTACACTTGAAATGACAAAAAAAAATATTTTATTTGGTATTACGGAATAGGAAACACAGAATATATTTAATGATCATCGTAAATTGCAAAAATGCATTATTTACGAAGCATTTTACATTTTAAAGAGGTGTTTCGAGTTGGGTCTTTCTCTTTAAAATATGCGAAAACAGCCCTAAAGGTAAATACACATTTTTTCCTTTCAAGTCTTCGTCCTTTTTAAATAAACGTATTGTATACATTAACCGTTGAAATTGGAAACCGCAACAAACAGCATGCATTGTTTCCCCAATCAACAAGGCAATTTCCTCCCAGTCATTAAAACAAGACATACGATGATTGAAAAGCAGTGCCAAAATAATTTCGCCAATCCATCGCCAACGGCATTGTCAAAGTGCCAAGACCTCTTCTGTGAATGGAGACTCCACAAATATTGCATTTATGTACTGGGGGCATGGAAATATCCTCCTCCCTATTCATCGCGTGCTTTGAAAGGACGTTTTGAAATGCTTATTTAAATTCGTTCTTTTCTTTTCTTTTTTAATGTTATGGAAATATTTCAGTCAACTTATTTAACTACAGCGTGTGTTTATGTCACTTAATTATGTGTAATTATGTGCGTTTTCTGCTAAAAAAATATTTAATCTTATTTACTTAAGTGATATGTGTAATTTTGAGAAAATACCTGTAATTTTTTGTTTGATGTATTGTGAGTTTGAGTCCTTGTTTTACTAGGGTTTTTAGTTTGGATAAAAGTTTGTATGAGGTATTATTTATTGCATAAATGTTTAGTTATCGAACAATTCATATAGGTTTTAGGATAGTGAAAAGACTCCATTTGGGTTTAAAAAGCTCTTATAACAACACAAATCTGGAGTTATATATGTTCTGCTATATTACTCTCAAGGCACATGGGAGGGAGGGGGTGCAGAAACCTAGTGGATATGGTCAAGAACTCGCAGCCGGTGTGTCATGAGTTCGAGCCTTGTTGCCACTGAAGACCTACGAAGTAAAGCGGCTGATGCACGTTAAAATCTGTCCAGTCTCAAAGCCCTGGGAAGGTGTCCAGCTCAAAATCCAGCGTGGTGTGAAAATTTGATTAGGGGCACCATCTCAGGTGTCATCCTCATGCCTTGACCAAGTGACCGAGGTAGCCTAGTGGTCAAGGTAACGGACCCGGGGCTGGTGTGTTTTGTTAGAGCCTTGTACCACTAAAGATCCTCAGTGCAGAGGGGGGCAATGCACGTTAAATATGCCGAGGCTCAAACATCCTCCCATTGGTGTGGTGTGGACGTTAGAAGAGGGGTACCAGCTCAGGTGTCGTCCTCTTCACTTGACCATGGTTTAAAAATTACAAGGTCCGTTGCCAAAAGCCCTCGAGTAGCTGAACATTGCAACGTTAATATGTTTGTCACTCCATCTTCAGCATCCACGTTCGCCAATCAAACATGCTTCAAATTAGTAGGTCCGTTGCCAATAGGTATAGTGTTGCTTTACAGTCCGACGTTAGTAAACACTCAGTAACTCGAAGCACGTTATTCTCCATGATATTATTTTTTTTTTCATTATGTTAAATAAATTAATATGTGTAAAATTCATTTTTTAGTTTCTGAAATATCTTTATTATAACCTTGACTATGTTTACAGCCACGTTCAACGCGTTATAAATTGAAGGACGTCTGTCAAATTTTAAATTGAGGGGTAAACTTTTTTTTTCTCTTTAATTCAATTTTGCTTGTGTGCGAGTTATACCGAAAACGATTTTTTTTTTCCTTTTGGTGATGTAAATCTTTCTAATCGAAATGGCAGACATCACTCATCCCTTTGCATTGATCGAAAACGAGTCTTGAAAACAGGTCAAATCAACACTTGAATTCAATAAATAAAAAATAAGGTCTTTAAATTGATGGTTATGTATGTACGTCAAATTTTTAACCGAATCAATCAACAATCAGATATAACACAATTGCTGCATCATTGCGAATTATTCATCTTTTTGTTCTAAGGACACTGTAAAATACGTTTTTCGCGAAATCGCTGAAGACGAAATGCCGGTTAACATGAAATAATGCAACGGTCACGACAAACTGCTATCTATTTTCATGCATATTTTTCCCTTAACACGAAAAGAAAATTGCTTTACACGAAACTATTTCCTTTCTGGGAAAGAACAAGATACGGAAAACACGAACCACGCGGGTTAGTCATCGGAAAATTCGTTGCAGTAGATGATGATAATGTGTGTACAACCCCAATTATGGCAGACTAAGTCATTTTACAGTTTTTTCAATGCTCAAAAAAATTTCATTGATGTACATTCCGACAACAAAAATAAAATAAATAATGCAGCTCCTGTTTCCACGTCATCCGAAATAAGAAACATCATGAAAAGTATGCTCAATTAATTAGATGCACATTCCAATGGTGAAATGAAAAACAAAACGGACGATATAGAACAATTTGTTAACAATCTGATTCTAAAAATACAATACAAAGGAAAAGATTAGATTATTTTCTTAAAAATTAATAAATGTTTTTTTTTTCAAAATATTTGAAAAAGTTTTATTAATTTTTTAAGTTATTGTAAGTGTTTTTGTTCATTGATTTTTATTAAATATATGTATATACACCCATCTATGTAAATAAAATAAACTCTAATAAGCTTAATTTTATTTCTATGTTTTTAACACGAAAAATTATTTCAGTCCCTTCAGCTTCATGTTAAGCGATTTTTACTGTAGTTATTTTTCTAAAATTAAAGTATTGCTCTTAATGCGAAAGATTGTGATGATCTTAAATAATAGTTTATTATAACCTGAAATCGGAATTAAAGGTCGTTCGTGAGCAATATTTTCATAAAATCCTTTCCTTGCTTGGGATATTATAAAATAATTATATGCATCGAGAAAATAATATGAAAATATCATCATTAAAACAAATTTATAATTTAAAAGCAATAGTTATGCACCAAATAATCTTTCTCTACTTAATAAAGTCTCAAAGGGCTCATGTAAAGAATATGTGTAATGTAAAAGAAAGACAAGAAAATTAAATTATGTATCATTTTACTAAAACTATTTTTAAAAATCACCAGTTTCTCTAATGTACTCTCCGTCACATTGTAACATAGCTATTCCTTGGGGGTCGTGAAAAATGTCTGGAATATCTCACTAGACAAGGGAGAATAAGAACGGAAATAAAATGCGAAATATTGTAACATATTTTTAGCTTTTACTGGATATATTTGTTAATATCTTGGTGTGTAACAGTTCACTAGAGTCATAGTTAAAAGTTTATTCCATGCATTGCCGTTCAATAAATTATTTTAGAAAAGTAAGGGGAATTTTATAGAATAATATATGTTTTAATTCATAATATAATAAAATTAATATTTGTAAATAATACTAATATTAATAATGAAACGTTCCTTGTTTCCTTATATTTCTTACCATCGTTAGCGTTCTTCCAGAGTTAATTTCTTACGAGAGCTATTAAGTACTCTGTGTTCTCTTAACACTCCACGAGCTTCCTTCTTTAAAAATGAAAGCATCAGTAGCCAACGTTGTCTAACGCATTATTTTTTTCTACCCAGACACAGACACAACTACTACATTTCGCAGATCAGAAAATCTGAATTTCAGAACTACAAGACTAAACTTGATTTTGAAAATTGTTCGCAAATTCTTTTTTCTTTAAAAAAAATAGTTACGAAAAAAGTTAGCAGTTAGATAGAAATAGCAGACGCGAATGAATTAAACGAATATATTATAATTATATATTTAAACCAGTAATTTATACGAAAATGTAAAGTAATCTGCTGAGTGAGATATTTTATAATTGATACTTTATTCTGAAGAGGCGATCGTAGCCCCAGTAGCCAAGTGGTTATGATCACAAGTTCGAGCCCTAGTGCCACTTGGGCCCTTCTACCCGCCTGATGCATGTTAGATCGGTTAGACTCAAAGTCCTCCTGTTGGTGTGGTGTGGTAATTTGGAGAGGATTTTGTCAATATTAACACGTCATTTGGCGCGCGTGTTTTACTTGGATACATTGTCATTTATTTCTCTTATAGATAGCATTCTTACATGTGAGTTTTTGCTTATAGTTTTTCCTTAACAAAATTATTTTTTACATTCTTTCCTTTGTAAAAAACCTTTCCTTTCATATTTTAATTTTATTTTACTGTCTGATGTAATATACACGTGTGTTAGTTTTAGGCCTAACTTTTCAACATGGCTCTGTTTTTTTCTATTATTTCGAAAATTTCTGCTGTACGGGGAAGATAGATCCGTAAAGTATACTTAACCCTAATTTTGCGGGTCCTAATTCAGCAACAGCTTTAGAAATCATAAAAGGTCTCCATTTTAGCCTATAGACTCTTTTGGTTTCTTCCCTTTTAAAGTTCTAACTCTGTTTTCTGTTATACATACGTTTATTTAAATCTAGTACAATATTCATTCCCACCAGTTATCTTATAGCCATGCTTCTTAGTATCTGGTTTCCATCTTTTAGCTTTGTTGGTTGTATAATGTTTGTCTTATTTTTTTTCATTTTACTATATATATACAATATATTAGTTCAAATTTTAAATCGTTAATAAAATATTAAACTTGTAGTGGATGGCATTTGATGTCAATACTGTTTTTTCAAATATATATTAATTAGTTCTATTTAATTAATGAATAAATTGTAACAAACAAAAATAATAATCTAACACTATATATAAAAAAATCGCTCGTCATGTCTCTGTAGCGCAATGGATAGCACGTCGAACTTCTAATCCAAAGGTCGTGAGTTCGAGTCCCCTCATGGATGGCCTAATTTCAGCGAATGTGATTTCTTTTTGCTGTACTATTTTATTGAAATAATTAAATGTAATTAATGAATAAATAGTAAACAAACAGAATAGTCCAACACCCTATATAGGAAGGAAATGGAAAATTGCAAGGATATCGCTTTCTATTTTGCCACTTAATATTGTGATTCTGTCATATGTATATACATATTTATGTTATAATTGTAAATATCTAATAAACAGTAACTAAAATTTTAAAAAAAATTGTTGACCTTTGTATAGGAATTGACTTCATTTTTTTATATTACATGTTTATTCAAACTTTCTTCTTGTCTGTGCTGAACTGTATTTAACTAGAAGATGCAGTTCACTTCGTTACTTAAACTACCTCTGATATATGGAAATGAATATGAGTTCTCGTAAAAAAATAGAATCGACAAAACGGAATAAAATCACTCCAAGTAAAGCAAAAAAAAAAATGATAACCAATCTCACGTTTGAATTTGAGATCTATCGTCATTAGCTATCTGTTACGTTTAAATAAAAAACAAAACTAACACATATATTTAAATTATTCTGGCAATACCATCGTAATGTTCCTCAATAGCCAACAAATGAACTACACTGATATTCTTCTTCTTAAGGACAAACACTGATGATAGTATGAAATCATTTTGGAATAAAACCACGGGACTGGTGTATTGCTTTGTAGACGGGGGGGGGGGGATGATATTATATGTCTAGGAAGCAAAATCCGGGGCTTATGAATAAAGTAATCCTTTTCCCACTGGGTTTCTCCTGTTCATCGACTCATTTTCCAGATTAATTAATCCTTCGTTTGCCTTTGTTTGGGGAACTGACCCCAACTCTGTGTTTGTACCGATGGGTTTTGCGTAATTAAAGTTTGGAGGAGCTAATTGGGTTGTTTTGAATTTAGAATAATAATTATTAAAGGTACAATAAATATATCTGTTTTAAATCGTAAATTTAATGAATCGTATAAAGTGAATTCATTAGGATTTGGTAGAGTATGTAATATTTCTGAGAAATATATTTGAAAATTTAAGGCTAAAAGTGATGGAAACGAAACTGATGTATATATATTGAAATTATTTAAGTGTTAAAATGTATAAGATTCGTACTATAAAATAAAATAGAATGTGAGGATGTAAAATGTTCTTGTTTAGATGCTGTCTTGTTTAGAATTTTTATAAATAACATGTTACTTATGACAAGATTGAATAATATAAATGACAAGTAATGCTTTTCATGTTTAGCATTAATGCTGTTTCTTACCGCTGGCATGTATTTGTAGTAAGATAAACTAAAAGCTATTGAGTTTCTAAAGAATATGTTAGATAATCTGCTGTTAAAAAATAGAATTATATTTTTCAGTTCCTATTATTAGCTCACTCTCTCCCTATATACTATGTATATTTATTTTTATATCTTCTTCAAACATTCAATCATTAATAAAATACATTCTATTCATCCAATCAAATTTAAAAATTTTAAACTTGCAGAAAATGACACTTGATGTCAATACAGTTTTTTCAAATATAGATTCATTAATTACCGGTTAATTAAATTAATTACCGGTTATCGACGCCAACTTAGATTCGTCTCCATTGTTGTAACAATGTAACTGTTCAAACAATGACAAAAGTTGGCGTCGAAAACCGGCTTTTCAGCCGAACTAGCCAAACCGGGTGTGCATTGTTACTACAATGCAGACAAATCATGCTCTTATTTCAATCCCTACTATTAGTTCATTCTGTCCCTATACACTCAAGAGACAAAACATAATGACCACCTGTCAATAACGAGTTGGCCCACCTTTCGCGCGCAACACAGCTTCAACCCGCCTTGGCATGGATGCCACAAGTCCTTGGTAGATGGCCTGAGACAGATTGTACCAGATGTTTAAGCAATGGTCACGCAAATCCGAGATATTGCGAATTGGTGGTCTTTGAACTCTGAGCTGCCGTCCCATGACATCCCAAATGTGTTCTATCGGATTGAGATCCGGTGAGTTAGGTGGCCTGGACAACTGGAATTCAGCATCATGTTCCTGGAACCCCCTCCAACACAATTTTAGCCTTGTGACACGGGGCGTTGTCCTGTTGGAACATTCCATTCCCAGCTGGAAAAACAGAGGCCATGTAAGGGTGCAACTGGTCCGCAATGATGTTCAGATACCATGTAGCATTCATGGTCTACTCTACCACAACCACGGATCCCAGAGCTGCCCAAGAGAACGTCCCCCAAAGCATAATACCACTACCATCAGCCTGTGTATGACATACTGTACATTGACGGAGCAACTGTTCGCCTGGAAGACGGCGTATCCTGACACGGCCATTGGCTTGATGAATGACAAACCGCGATTCTTCTGACCAGGCAACTCTCTCCCACTGATCCATGGACCAGTCGCGATGTTCCCGGGCCCAGCGCAGGCGTAGTTGGCGATGACGCTTGATCAGCAAGGGCACACGAGTGGGACGTTTTATGCGTAGCCCCATATCCAACAGTTTCCCCTGAACAGTGAGCTCCGATACTATTCTACTTGGCCTTGCATTGTATTGGGCTGTCAGCTGAGTCACTGTCTGGTTCCGGTTTTGCTTCACCATGCGAGACAGTCTCCGACGACCTTTTTCTTTGATAGCGTGTGGACGTCCAACACCATGTCGTCTATTGCTGGTTTCACCGCCATTCATCCACTTTGTATAAGTACTAACAACTGTAGATCGCGAACAACCCACGAGTCGTGCAGTTTCGGAAATACTTGTTCCGAGCCTTCTATCAAAGTCGCTTAGATCCGCATCCTTTCCCATCACACACAGAAGTAAGTGAAAGAATGATTCTTCAGACTCACCAGTAGCAGTTAAATACCACTTCCATCTGATCACGTACCTTCCACGTCATCCAGGCGAGTACATTGCAAAATGTAGGGGTGGTCATAATGTTTTGGCTCTTGAGTGTATATATATATATTATATGCTGTTCAAATTATTTTCAACCGTTAATAAAATGCTTTTATTCATCCATTCAAATTAGGAATTGACTTAATTGTTTTTATATTACTTGTAGGTTAGTAAGTTTGGATTTGAATAATTTATTTAAATAAATAAAGAAAAAAATATATATTTCTAAAGTTTCTATTTAAAGTTGAATGATTCTTACATGCAAAGAAGTAAAATGTAAATATTTTAATTTTATATATGTTTTATTTTTCGGTTTGCTGCATCAGTATGTATAGATACATTTCTCATCTGTTATGTTTGTTTTCATAAAATCTCTTATATGAAAAGTTTACTATGAATTTTTAAATCGATAGTTATTTTTTTCATAGTCTTATTTATAAAATGACGGTTATTTTTTCAGATACACAGAAATAAATATACATGCATGCAACGATAATTCTTAAAATTATATGATTATTTACCCCCTTGAAGCACATAATGTATTTTTTGTGTACTGTAGTTTTCTGGTATTGCATTTTTGTGATGAAAAATTTCGTAAATCCGCCTGTTACGAAATATGAAACATATGTATGTCGTTAAAGGTATTGATGTTATTTCATTGATGTTGGCAGCTGCTTCAGATTGTTTTTATTATTTGACGCACGAAAATCCTCTACGTACCTAACTATTTATATCTTTTTTATTAGAAGACAAATAAAACAGGAGCAATGAACGTGTTTTAATGGGGGGGAAAACCTGAAACAATTTTTGCCTTATTGACTCTTATTTTCTAAACGTTTTTTCTGATGGATTTATTCTTTTAAATTACAAAATTAAATTACCTGGTCATTAATGTCAAGAAAAATATAAAAATTTGATTAACTCATCCTAAAGATGTCAGGAGAAAAATTTGAAAACTTTTTAAATGATAGACTTTTTTTTTATAAATTACTATAATTTTACAAATGTGTTTTAGAAAAATGTTTATGATATGCTGTTTTAAATTTTTTTAAATTTACTAATCTGCTATAATAGCTTTTTTTCGAGATCCATAAGTTCTGACCTTGTGAAAGACCGTAGTAGCCATGTGGTCATGGTCACGAACTCACGGTCGGCGTTGTCGAGGCGCGGATTTGTGGCTTGGAGCTGCTGAAGATCCGACGTACATAGAAGCTGATGCACATAATATCTGTCGTGGCTCAAAGTACTCAAGTTAGAGTGGTGTTTAAGTTAGGGTAGTGGAATGCTAGCTTAGTTGTTGACCTCATCACTTGACCATGGTTCCGAATTACGAGGTCTGTCACCTATAGCTCACTTGTTGCTTATAGTGCGACGTTCTTAAATATTCGCTCGCTGACCTTGAGTAGACCATTGAACTTAATAAGCACTCATGAATTAACAGTCATTTATTTCCTTTTATATTTAAAAATAAACACGCAATTATTATATTTATAATAAAAATTAATTATTTTTTTTTGGATTTTTCCAAATTTTATTCTATTTTTAAATACATTATTTGTATTCCTTTGTTGTTTTTCAATGTTTAAATACATTTGTTAACTCCTCTTTTCAATACGGATAGCCCATTTTCATTACCCTTGAAATTGCGCAGAAAGAAAAATTCTTATTTTATTTACTCCCTTTATTCTTAACTTATAAGGCCTGCGAAATTAATATTTCAAAAGTTTATTTCAAGTGAGTGGTGACGTTCTTTAAATGTTAAGGTCTACAGAACGAGTAAGAATCGAAAGAAGCGAGTGATTAGACGATGTTAACGATATATAAATCCATTCAAAAACCATGATGTCGATGATAAGCATCATTTTTATGGAAATTCGAAAAAAGAACATAAATGTATTGATAAGTAAAAAATGCCCCTCTCCCAAATTTATTTCAGAGGGACGCACTTGGTACAAATTATCGCTTACTGTTTTTTATTTTTCAAAAACAGATCTATAGCCAATAAAATATTACTGTGGCTACACACAAATCTGATAAATGCAAAGATTTGTTTACTGTAAACACATTTATAACAATATAAAGACCAAACCCTTACATTCACATTGGAAATTTCTTAGACATTTTTTAAGTTTGCTTGTGAAACAACTGGATTCATTTATCTGCATCATACTATAAACAACACAAATGCTGTTGGTGACGGACTTCAAAACTTTGAGCCATTGAGATATGAAAAAAGCATCTCTGTGGGAGTCCATTGTGCCACGCCAACGTGTAAACTTGGATCGCTGATAGGCTTAGCGAGCTTGAAAGCCATAATACGAGGCTAAAGCCCATTATTCGTCTCGAGCCCTGAATACCACAGCCTCAAAAATAATTGAGCATGTGTTTATTAACATCGCAATGTAAAGTCGGTAGGCGCACTACTGAGGAGGTGCTGTTCAGGCTGGATCATTGATGCGAAAGCTGCATAAGGACAGGTTGCTCGTTATGCTGAATCCTTGAAAGATCCGATAGTAAATTTGAGGGAGTGTGATGATGGAGTGTTTTGGAGCGTTGTATAGTGTTTCTAGGCTTTCCCTTTTCGTCTTTTTAAAGGTGGGATATGTCCCGCCTACAAAAGTGACACATAACGCAGAATCACTTCTGTTTGTACGTGTCCGAGATTACTATTCGGTCATTGGTCCTTGTCCCTCGTGCGGTTGACGTTGGAGCCGCTAGTCACTTTTTCTGTCGGCTGGATAAAATGAAGTCAAAGGTAGACTTTACTAGAACTTTGGTGTTGATATGATTCTGACTTGAGTATTTTCCTACTAGAAAAGTACGTAACCATCGGGAAGTAATTAGTTTCCTAACAGTAAATAGGTCCTTTCCAAGGACGTATTAAGACTTCTTGAGGCCCTGGGCCCTTGCTCAAAAGTAAGCCCTAAACCCTTACACAAATGTAGGCCCTACCTGTGACCCTTGATCCTTAAAAATAAACAATAAATAACATGCATTGTCAAATACTCGTACAAATAATAACCCGAAGCAAATAAATGTTTGATTTACATCACACATACCTGTTCGACCAACTGCCTGTTTACTGAATGAGTAATGATGGTCTATGGTGGTAGGCCTAGGCCTATAAGGAGACGAGAATACCAGCAGAAATAACATTTAACCTTTGAAATTATTCGAATTATAATCTTCTTATAGAACGATACGAGGCCCCCATAACGCCCGAGACCCTGGGCCCGGCCCCAATTGGTCCATGCCCTAAGTCGTCCCTGGTCCTTTGTTGGAGACCGTCGCAAAAGCAACACTGGGGCTATTGGCGATGGACCTCGAAGTTTTCAACCTTGATCATGTCACGATGATGACTCCCGATTTGGCAACCCCCCTTTTTAAACTACAACACCACGCCTACGAGAAGACAACGATAAATTTAATGTACATCTCAGCTCCTCTACACAACAGGTTTTCAGGTGCACTAGGGCTCGACCACGTGCCCTCGGCCACTGGGAGAGTATGACCCCAAATTTTTTTGAGTCCATTTAACAGTGAACTACACAATAAGAAATGCTTATTGCAAATCTTTCAAGGAAAAGATTTTAGTCAAAATCTGTTGTTCATAAGAAGCTCCCAATTTATATTCTCATACCACAACTGACCATCACATTTAACCCCCTCCCCCATCGATACACCTCCCTCACAATATAGGCGGATGAAAGCAAGAAAGACATAATCCTATCGGTCATCTTTTCCGGAGTTGCTGGTTGAGAGAAATGACGGCATGAGGAACCATTGGTGTGGAGAGGAGATATTATCCGAAAACAAGTATTTAAATTAATCGCGTTAATTACGACGGTTGGCGCGCATCGATCGAGATGGCGAAAGGTGAGCAGCAGCAGGTTATTGCTGCCAAATCGGCTGTTCAGGGATGTATCGACCCCGATGCTGAATATCTGAGCATTTTTCGTTTTTCTAGAGGATTGGATTTATTGGGTGGCATTGAAGAATAGAGAGCGTTGTAAAATGTTTTGGGTAGGAAGTATTTTAGGTGGTCTTTCGGATCTGTGATTTATCTTTTTGATTTTAAATTTGTTTGTTAGGAAATTGAGAATTATTATATTTCTTATGAGATCACTTACTTGTCGTGTTACCCGAGAAATAAAGTTGTGTATTTCTTGGTAATATTTTTAGTGCTAGGATTGCGGTATTTCGAAATGAATGGGACCAACCTGTTAATGGATGGGAGGGGGGGGGGTCTCGAATTCATGGTACATACTTTAAGGGTAAGTACAGGATATTGAACAATCATTTATTGTGAAGGAATTTGTGGGCGCAAGTGACGCGATGAGACACAAACATCCAAATTCCCGGACGGAGAGCACTAAAACCCACTGATTTACTTCATTTTTACTGACTAAGTATTTTCTACCTGTTTCGACACTAAGGGTTTGTCTTAGTCCTCTTACTAAAAGCAGCCTTGTCTTTCCCACCCCAATAAAATAACTATTCTTTAGGCATCACGGCTTAGGGCCATTACTATGATGTCAGCACATGGTTGTAGCATCAAACAATTATCATTTACACTACATGATAGCTAGATAACTTTGGGCCGACAGCTATCAATAACCTGATCGGCGTCTCGCATTTGAATCGCATATGACCATACCTGAGAGAGAAAGAACCTTTTATCAATCAACTTCCCGAATCTTGTCTTTGCCGCTTTTACTGGGTTAACATATCAAATCATTATCATCGTTCATAAATAAATTCGTTATGCGAACCGGTGCATACGAGTCCGCATGAGTTCGTCTTAAATATTTCCTATTTTTTCATTTATTTGTTTTACTCCGGCCTGGCCTCAAAATATTTTAAACTTCTTGAAATTTTAGGAATGTTTTGTTTTTCTCAAAAATTACAATTTAAATAGCCAATGGTCACTACTTGTTACGCATTACGAGTATACTCGTCATGACACTAAATCCTGCAACTTCATGACGCGTATACTCGTCATGACACAAAATCCTGCAACTTCATGACGAGCATATTCGTTATGACACAAAATCCTGCAACTTCATGACGAGTATACTCGTTATGACACAAAATCCTGCAACTTTATGACGAGTATGCTCGTCATGACACAAAATCTTGCAACTTCATGACGAGTATACTCGTCAATCACAGTTAAGTAGTTAAAGGTTTAAAATACATTATCATATGGGTTTTTACACCAATCATTGCTTTTAAAAACTGATTTAGGCCATTATTTTCTAGTACATCGAAACTTTCTTCCGAATTGTGAATAATATCTCTTCTATTGCGTTAAATAAAATATTTGTATGGAATGTCGCCAGAAATGGCTAAATAAATGACCATTTGTGTCTGATGATGAATACGCTGCATGATTACAGTGGTTTCATTTTCAATATGGCTTCATGCCATAACTGTAGCCAGTTGGTGCTGTTGAAGAGATTCAATTGTGTTTGCATTGTATCTTTTTTCGATGGGATTTTATCATTATGGATTCTTTTCTTAATATTCATCCTTCCTTCTATTTTTGCTATTTTTTCACAAGTGCTCATAATAATACGAAATGAAGTTACATTGTGAATACATAAATGTTATAAAGCTCTTATTTATTAGTTATGTGTTGGATATGTTACATGATTTGTATAAACAGCAGATCGACATATTTAGTACGTTTTCTGTTTCTCATTGGATCGCTTTTCGGGAAAATGTAATTTATTAAAATATATTTTATCAGTATGATTTTATAAATCGTTTGTTGTCTGAATCATAACTGTTTCCGTAAAATATTTGTAAAATAGAATAAGAAAAAAAAATTCAAAGTTCGAGTTTTAGCTTAGGAATTTATGATTATTGATCTCGACATATATGGTTTGTAGATATGATTGCATTTTATTGTAGTAGTATATGTATAATGTGTTGGATAAAGTTTATTTTGTGATTTCCATTTGTAAAATGTTCAAAAAGTATTGAGAATAGTAATTTTTTTAAAGAATTTGAATGTACGAAACCAACCTCTCTCTTCTTGCGTGGATTTTGGCATTTGTGATTAAAATTTTTAGCGAACTAGATTTAGATATTCCAGAAAGTCTTTTCAAATAGGAATTTTTTGTACAAGAATACTGTTATGTTCTGCATCTCCTGTTAGATCCACAATAGGGATTAGTTTTAATTTTGAACATGTGTTAATGTGATATAAATGGGTCATGGTTAGTTAAAAACTGAGCTAAAAATTTGGAATAGTGGTTTCTTTAATGTTAGGAGTATGTATTTTCTTTGACCTATAAATTGGAATTAAAGATGTTCAATGTCTCTTAGTCCCCTAGAAGTTTTTTTGTTCCTAAGTTTTTTCACAAAATATATTGATTGTACTTGAGGGGATTGCACTATGGAAATTTAATGGATCCAAATGTCATGTAAAAGAATTTAAGGAAAAGGCGCACGTTATTTAACGAGACAGTTTGGAAAGGTAATTATAAGCTTAAGTATGTTCGCGATGTCCTCATTGCAATTCGAAAACCACTTACGGAGAATGGTCAGTAACATTAAGAAAAGAAAAATAAATTTTTATTACTAAAATGATGAAGAATGGGTAAAAATTGACAAAAAGTAACATAAACGCGGCCCATTCTGTACCAAAAGTTTATAAACAGGTTTTCAATTTTTCTATTTTGATGTGCTGCTATGTTATTCATTTTTGAAGTGACCTTCAGGAAAAGAGATGCTCTAGTTTTTTCAAAAACTAGAGCACTTTTCTCTTTGTTATTACATGAAATTGCTTATAAAAACAGTGTTTATATTCTCATAAGGGGCTAAACATTTTGTAATAAAACAGTGATTGATAAATTTGAAGGTTAAAACAGTTCTACTATTATACAGAACATACATAAAAATTTCAGTTAATTATTTTCAAAACTTTTTGAGCAATCGCTGGCCCCGTTTGAGTATTTAAAAAAAAAACGCATTTCCAGTAAAACGCTTTTTAAAGCATGACACCTTACTTAATGTAATGACATTTGCTTTTACTAAAACATTTGTAGTTTTTGTTCTAATGAACGAAAAATAATGAACTTGATATTTTTATAGAGCTAATACGATGGCCTATAAAATAAAATGATAAAAAAATTGTCCATTTTTGGCAAAATTCACAATTTTAGGGTAGTCGGATACCTTAAATAATCTTTTAAGAAAATCTAAAAAGTAACCTCTAAAAATCCATTCATCGAAGAATACAAAGGGCAACAATACAAATGACTCTCTTGACACTCTTTGTCATATTTCCTTTACCACACTACACCCGAATCTTTTAACTTCTGCAAATCTTTCGCGAGTGTATGTTATCTTCTTTTGCAAAAGTATCGTCGCAATTTATTTCAATCCGAGAAAATAAATTGCAATGATTTCAGTGTCATAACAATTCAAGAAGTGCCATCAATACCGGAGTGAGGAAATTACGTTGTAATGGGAGGAGGGAGAGCTATCGAGAGAGGAGATCTGCTGGACGGATTCCAACTTCTCCATCTCAGTTATTTAGATCGAATTATTTGCTCAGACAGTCACGTAACTCCACATCACGTAACGGCCCCGTATAAAATGAGACGTCCCCCTGCCCCCGCCCGTTTTTTCCTTTCTCCCTCACCCTTTTCACATTTGTATAAATTATTTTAAATCAATAAACAAAAGCATAACTTGCTTTTCTGTTGGATGTGCTTTAATTTAGAGAGGGATTCTTTGTACTTTTCTTTTCTCTGGAAAATGCTCAGATTTTGATCTTCTAAGAAGTTTTGTTTCATTCTTGCGTTTTGTTGGGGGATGTTCATGACTTTGGTTTATAAAATCTAAAAAGAACTGTTTTACTTCTATGGATAAAGTTATAAACTTCGTGGGTGTCGAATTGTCTCATTTATTCGAGTCCCCATTTTAGAAAAGACCGAACTATTGAACCACAAAAGCCGCTGGATAGAAAATGGTAAAAGGAAATACCACATTAAATGTTAGCTTATGTAGGTTTTAAGTTATGGGCATTGGTTACGAAATATAATATAGTCGACTCTCGATAATTCGAAGTTGAAGGGACCAATGAAAAACTTCGAATTATCAAGAGTTCGAATTATCAAAAGGGTAGGAAAAACTCCCAAAATACACAAAGAGAAATTTTTTTCTAACACATTTGAATTTGAAACTATGAAATAAAACAACTATACATGTGTATAAAGTTATTTTAAAGTATTTTTAAAAATTACACATTGTGTACAGTGTAAATATTAAACAGAAGTTAAAAGTCAAATATACAGTATGTATTAAAAGAATACATACTGTATATAATTAATTTTTTTGACGAAAAATCTGTTATCTTTTTTTGTTTTGTTTTATGGCATTCAATATAACTTTGTCAATAGATTTTTCTAGAATAAATGACGCTTGAAAAAGGTCCGCATCAACATGATTTGAAGGAAAAAGTTTCCTAGTTCGTATGGTGACATTTTAGCTTTTCTGTCAAAGTTATCAGAGTCATTTCGGATGGTCTTTAAAGAGGCTACGTTACAAAAAGGACAAGCAGGAGAATATGACACAAAACACATTAAGCTTTAACCTGTTTGATACAGGACTATGTTTATTACTTTTGGTTTTACTTTAAAATAAATAAATATTCATAT
Source organism: Trichonephila clavata (assembly GCA_019973975.1). Lineage (NCBI taxonomy): Eukaryota > Metazoa > Arthropoda > Arachnida > Araneae > Nephilidae > Trichonephila > Trichonephila clavata. Next base: position 264,396 of record BMAO01018777.1, on the reverse strand, counting down.
GTATGAATACAAAAACAGATTATTTTGATAAACTTTTAAAAACAGAGTTCCATTTAAATTAGACGTCAAATTAACTTCTTAAATTCATCAAAGACATTGTTTGTGTATTTTTATAACAATAAAAATGTGTAAGGAATTTTGAAATATCCTGTAATGATGATGTTCAAAGTGAAGTAAAAATACTAAAACTTATAGACATAAAACTTTGGTATTTTAAATAGAAGAAGGTGTGAATCGGTTGATAACACGTGTTGATAAAATAGGAAAAGAGTAATTAAAAAGACTTCTAAGGAATCTAGAATTTTAAACTTACAATTTAAAAACTGAGAAATGATGCAAAATAATCCAATTAATAATGGTATGATATTATATTGTATTAAAATAAATTATTTTACAAATCATAGATGAAAATATCTTAATTTGCAATTTTCTCAAAATGTATTTTTTGGTGATTCCGGTACCCTTTCCTCAAAATCCACTTTACCTACTGTGCTGATATTTTGTATACTATAAGATCCAAAAATTTTCAACAAAGTAAACGAATTTTTTTTCAAATAAACATCCACAAATTTTAGATACAGCACAAATTCTGCATAAAATATAAAAGAAATTTAAATCACAAAATTAAAAAAAAATTTTAATTTTTATAAATTTATATTTTAAAATTTCATTTCGTTCATTTTTTGGATTGTTATGTTTACAAAAACTCCGTGAAGATTTTTCGTGATATATGCAGTATATATAATGCACAAAGTGTACCTAAATGTAAGAACATGCTTAAAAATAAAAAATTAGTTATTGATTAATTATTGCTCTTACAGATTTATTTGTAATTAAAAATGATTTTTTTTACATTAACAAGTACATAAATGTACAGATAATTCAACGTAAAAGTTTTACTTCCGTTGCTTTTAATTTAAGTAAGGGAGAACCATTTGAAGTTTGATGCAAAAAAGTTCATTTTTCCTTTTCGCAGATGCCCCAGTTATCTTATAGATGCTGAGAAACCTGATGTGTTATAGATCTCATCCTTTGGATAAGGTTATTTGAGCAAGTGAAAACACGCCATACAGAGGGGCTGTGTGTGTGTGTGTGTGTGTGTGTGTGTGTGTGTGTGTGTGTGTGTGTGTGTGTGTGTGTGTGTGTGTGTTGAACGTTAAATCTGTTCGGGCTGTTGACGTGGTATGAAAGCTCGGACAGAGAGGTTGTCAACTCAGATGTCGCCCTTGGCACTTGATAATGGTTCAAAATTGCGAGATACGTCGCCAATAGAAAGGGAGCTTAATAAACATTCATGTAGTATTATAGTAGTCCTCGTATAGCTCTAAAGTGGAACTAAATCAAACCCTCCAAACAAATATAAAAATTCTTGACATGGCATTGCTATATTACGATGTTATTACAAACTAAATAAAATTTAGCTTTGAATGTATACCACTCGAATAATAAACACATACTCAAGTTTTATTTCAACTACTAGGACCGCGCGTGCTCATGATGGTAGTAACTAAAATATGGCAAAATCTTGATAATTTTTTTTTTGCCTAACAACGTTATGTTGGATGCAGTTGAAACTTAATTGGATTAGAAGCAGTTCTGCCGTGGAATTATGCAGAAGTTGATTGCATGATGTTCATTAAGAATTACATACATTGCTTGTCGTAGTCATGCATCACGATATTTGTCTGTGGTATATTCTATGGGTAACAATTGGCAATAAAAATTCCAACATATGATACTGGTGCATTTTAAGTGCGAAATTTGTTTTATTTTAATTTCTAAAAGATTAAAAAAGTTATGGGGTTGCCGAGTTGTAAAACTTTACATGGGTGTTGTAGTTGTAAATATTTATTCTGCTAATCTCAATTTGGGTAGTGGAAATCAGCAAATTTTATTTCGTAACATAAAAAAAAAGTTTTCAATTTGAAATTTAGGATATTTTTTAAATATGGAGATAAATTTAAGTGTCGGATGTTTACTGTATAAAGGCATTTAGCTTTCATTTGATTCAAGAATGTAGAGATTCTACTGCGCATCCTTCAAAGGTTATCTTGTTTACAGAAAGTTATACAATTTGTTTTATTCTTGAATTTAAGTTTTATCTTTAAATAAGTAGGTTGATTTAATGACAAAAATCAATGAATTATTTTACTTTATCATACAAACCGTAAAAAAAATATCACATTATAAGGAGAACAATTACTGATGGATGATGAATTGGAAAAACTATGTCTTAATATACACCCAACTTTTTTGCACAGTTGATACGTTCCTTAGAAAATCATGTAAAAAAAATCGTGTAAAAAATAAATGCAATATATGGTAAATTTGAAGATATGTTCTACAAATTTAAAAAATCATGTAAGATGAAAAATCTGTAAATATTTTCCTAAAAAAAGGTAATAATAGAATCCATGGTACATATTTATAAAACAAAACCAATTCATTTTTATCACAAAAAAGATTAAAATTTAGTGTACCAGGGAAAATTTAGTCTATAACTCAAATCGAAATTAGGAATAAAATTAGTAACTAAAAACTATTCATCACTACTTGATAACAAGCATGCATGTTTATTACGAACTGGATCAAAATGCTATCATCAGTAGATGTGTCAGAATGTTATAAAGAGTTTACGTCCCTTCTTCCCTGTGACCCGGCTAGAGGTGTGGAAGGAACTAAATGATCAGACGACATAATGAACTTCAATTCTTTTATTTATCCCTATATTCAACCAAGAAAAAAAAATAGCACTCTAAATAAGTTAACTTAAATCAGTAATAGAATGGGAGAGAGACGGATTGCGTTGGGGAAAATATATTCAATCATGCAGCTCTACCTTTAATATAACTTTATACAGAGCTTACGTGTTTAATGACCGCACTATTAGTTTAATTTTCTAAACATCGACTTGATTTAAGATCACAGTACCTGAATTCTTGCAGTCTTCTATTTGTTTTGAGTTGACTTTAACACTTCCCGCTAGCTGTTCTAATCACTTTCTTAATATCCCAACTTCTGGCTTCTCAATTTGTTTATGTATACGTTTCACTGCCGATTTACTTCACTTTTAATCTATTCACAATTCACTAACTCGCGAATAAAGAATATATATATATATATATATATATATAATTAATTTGCATATCACGTTTTCTGCCCTTCGGAGAAGATTGGTTGAAAATGCTGGCCCAAAAGAATTCCCCAGAGGATAGTGGAAGGACGAGTATAGATCCATCACAATGTCTAGCACAACTGTCGGTTTTGATACAGATAATTTTCTTTCAGTATTAACTACCTCTGTTTTTTTTTGTTCCAAACGTCTGTATTAGCAGCTATTTTTCTTTTGTTTTGTTTTTGGTGTTTTGGTTTCTTTTGTTTTGTTTGGCTGTTCTCAAGAGCTTAAATTTTTATCGATATCTTACTACACAAAACTTATGATAACGTTGAAATTTTAATGCACGTTCTTTGTCAGGATCATGAGTAAGAAAATACGGTTCCATACTTATAGGAAGTTTCAAGCACTCGCGAATTAAATCAACTGTTAATAGCTGAACTTATACTTCGTCATTATCGACTTCTTCATCGTTATAAACTATCATAAATTCAATCGAATCGTGCTCATGCAAAAGGCAAGAATTCTCATTTTTTTTTAAATTAGTGTTAGAACAAATTCGTGTAAAAAAAAAATTATCTTTTATGCCTAAAAAAATTACTTTTACCCTGTTATATCAAAATCGTGTAAAAAAGACTGTGTATAAAAAAAGTTTCGTGTACATCGAAATCATTGCGGAGTGAGTGAATATTAACGTCGCACTGTTTAGCTACACGAGGGCTTTTGGCGACAAACCTCGTAATTTTGAACCATGGTCAGGTGACGAGGACGACACCTGAGCTGGCACCCTCTCTCCTAACTACTACACCACTCCAACAGGAGGACTTTTAAGCTCTCGACAGATTTAACGTGCATCGTGCCCCTACACGGCAGGTCTTCAGTTGTAATGGGCTCGAACTCATGACACGCTAGCCATGATGCGATACCTTGACTACCGCGGCCACAAATCATTGCGGAAGGTACTAAATTTCTTTAAGCAAATTTAACTATAAAAGTATCAGAGTACGTCAGTGGCGTAACGTACACCCACGCCCCAAAGCTTGACTGACGCTAAGTACGTATTTGGGCTTGGGACCCAAAATCTGAGTTTGCAGGGGGCCCTAATGTTCTCCGTTACTCCACTGGAGCATATTACTAAATACTCTGTACTAAGAACGTGCATTTGCTGGTAAGAGAAAAAAATGGTAATCTATTGTACTAGAGAAAAATCAAATTAATGTATTACTTATCTGATATCAGATTTAAAAAAATGATCATTTCATGTTCTAAATTTTTCTTTCCATTGTGATTTTAAAAATGTTAGCCCAGGTTAAAACGACGTAAGGTTCAAAAGAGTCCGTTTTAATATGAGTTCACTAATTTTTTTTAAAGAATATTCATTTTTGAAATTAATCATTGCTTATCATTTCATGCATTGTTATGCGTAAAAAGCTGTTGCTCATAAAGAGCTTTATGCAACAATGCAGATTATCCATAAATGAAATAATGACTCATACAATTCATTATTTATCTCACGCTCCATACTGTAACAGTTTCCACGTCTGATCACTGTCTAGACAACATATACCAAAGAGTCCCGTAAAACACTGTTTATATAATTGTTTAATACTCTATTTGTTGTCATGGAAGATATTTAGATGAGCTTTATTCTAAAACATCTGTTCTCTCTTTCTCTGAACTCGGTAACAATGAACTTTTGAAGTATATTTAAAAACTAATGATGCGCTAAATTCCTAAAGAATATTCGGTAAAAGATACTTCGGAATATTTCAACGAGCAAAAGGAACAATGCAGAAAGTGAGTTTACGAAACCAGGTTCAAATATGTTTTTGTTTTCATTATTTCTGTGAGTTTAAATTATGTTCGGTCAGGCTTCATTAACACGTGGTTCAGCAACGCGAGAATATGCTTTGACACGCGGTTTTATTATCGCTCCCTAGATCGGCAATGACTTGTGATGTCGCTCTTGGACATTGTGACGTCAAAATTCCAAAATTATTATTTTGACAATTAAATACAGCTTAATCTTCTCTTCTTATGACATGATGACTATAAATTGATAACTATATTAATAAAATAGTTATGATAGGTGTTAGAAAACTAGCGAAGCGGTAATAATAAGAAATAAGTAAAGCAGTAATAATTAAAGGAAAAGAAATAAATGATAATTTTTTTTTACGAAATTTGTTTATATATACGTGATTATAAGTTTGTTTGGAAAGGAGAAGGGAACTAAACTAATACTTATTGAATTATAGTTGCCCAAAACTGCTTTTGTAACCATCAATGATTGCGACCCCCACTGTCAATTGATTCAAACCAAAATAAATTCCTTGTTGTGACACCAGAATCCATGAAAATATCACAAAAGTTTATTTACAAAATTTCTTATATTTTTTTCATGACGTTTTACATCTTATTGAAGCTACAGAATCAAATATATTTTAAAATAAATTTAGCATTATTTTACATAAAACCTTAATTATTTTAAAAACACAATATCTCAAACAATTCTATCAGTATTTATTATTTCTACAATGTGAAGAATGTTGTCTCCAGTTCAAGATCATTATAAATTTATTACAAATGTTCGCTGAAGACTAAAAATTTTCCACTCTTTTTTTTTCTATTATTAGACTTCTTTTTTACAAACTACTTGCTCTCTTAATGTTTGACTTTTATCATAAGGAATTCTTAAGGAAATTGAGCAGAACAACTTGAACAAAAAGATATAGTCTTCTAAAAGGATTCTTTTTTTTGAAAACTGATTGTTGCTTTCAAAGATTACTTTTCATACATCTTTTGGTAGACTCATTTAGTCTTCATCGTTTTTTCTTTCTTTTTTTGTGTTTGCGAAGTTTTTGTTTTTTAATGTCTAGAACTTTTTTCTGTTATGTTGCTTGCTTCAACATTGGCTTTTTTTTTTGTATGTGTAGCTATTTTCTTTGTTCTTTTACTTGTCTAGTTAGAATTGCTTGCTCAACTTTCTTTTTGAATTTTGTTCGTTTATCGGATATTTTATATCTAGGGACTTCTTTCTGCTTTAGACCCGGCTGTCCAGATTTATATTTCACATTTTCTGCTTTTATTTGTGGTTATAATGCAGTATATGTTAGACTAAATATTTGTATAATGATGCACATTTTTTCTTTTTTAAAGAATAAGTGTATTGTTAAAAGGGAAGAATTCGAAATTTGATATCCTTATTCATATATTTGTTATTTGTTTTTTTTTTTCATTTTAATTGCATACTGTGGTATTGAGTTTCTTCCATTATTTCTCCCTCCAAAGTTTTAATTTTTTTTTCTCTTTGCTGTACAAAAATATTTGTTTGGTCTTTTCAATTTTTTAAATCTCTCTCTCAAAAAACAAAGATTAAACGTTGTTAGTACAAATATTTTTCTGTTACCATTACGATATTTTTTTAAAGGACGATAATGAAATTAAATCTCGGATCTTTTATGTCCGTATTATCTAGGGATTAGCAGCCATACAAACTAATTGCATTTAAGTAAGAAGTAACTAGGGTTTCTTTCGATGATAATCAGTTACAAATTTGCGAGTAAAAAGATATTGCTATTGACTTTTTCCCCTGTATCTCAGGTTGGCCTAATAATATCATAGTAATCTAAAACGCAGTTTAAGATAAAAATAATTATTTAGGAAAAGTAATAATTATTTCTATTAAAATATTTTTATCCATTTTTTATTTTTTAGTCAGTTAAAAAAGCATAAGTTTAATAATGCGTTTGATATAAATTCAGTGATCTATTTTATGTGTTTTATAATGCTTAAATCAAAACACTGAAAGTTGAATTTACAGACTACTGATTAACTGATGTTAAATAATAAAAAGTTTAATGGAAGTTTATTCCTCATGTTCCTTGCGTTTATTTGCTTAATTATTTGGTCGTCATTTATTTAGCGAAGGTAAAATATTTTTATTTTCTACTAAAGCAAAAATGAATTCCTTTTTTAAATCCGTAGGACTATGTTTGATTTAAAAAGCTTTTTTTTATTTTACTTATTGTGAAATTATTATTTTAATGAAGCAGTATATTCGGATTGTTTTGAGTAGAATATTTTCAGCTGTTCATATATTAGATTATGAAATTCAGTAATATAAGGATCGCAACAAAACATTTTCTTAAAACGTGTATAATTTTAATTATTGTAAAATTTTCTATGTATAATTTGCAAAAAAATATTATTCTAATGGTGTTTGATTTTTATTTTAATTATGGAAACTCGTCCATTTTGTGGTGTGTTGTAATTTTCTAATTTTATTCTTAATTGTTTTTCGATGATGATTTTAAATTATATTTAATAACAAAGTGTTTCGAATTTTATTTTGAATTACAGTTTCTTAGGAAATTTGAATCTGAAAGTTCTCGTTTAAACCATTAAATAGAGATTTAAATTGTAAATTTTGCTTATTGTGAGTATACATAGATGGATTTAATTTATAGATGTAGGGTTGATTAAGTTATACTGAAATTAATCTCTTTTTTTTTTTAAAAAAATTAAGTCACTTTTATGTTAAATCCTTAAACTAAATAGTCACCAATAAATTAATTCCCTATACTTTATAATTATTTTAATAATGGTTGTGGGAGTTGAGCCTTAATAAAATTAAAAGACTGTACGTGTGGAATCGAGATATGATCTTGACATATGGTTTTTAAAAAGAGGACCTATAGACAAACGATTTCAAACACAATAGTCAACATTTTGAGTGAAATATTTGAATATTGCATAAATCTAAGCAAATATAACACACTGAAACATACTCACAGTTACAACGGTTGAATCATGAAAATAATAGCATCGATAGAGAAGGCGTGGACCAATAGTGACTCGCGTGGCACATACAGCCATCAAAGAGATTTTATGCGGCCCTCCAAGACAATCAGAAACCACATGTAGAGAAATTGTTTTCAATATTTGGGTCGATATATATCTGCGAGCAAAGATTTTCTTGTATGAAGATCATCAAGAGTAAATATAGACGCAGGTTGGATAACATAAACTTGCAAGCTCTGATGAGAATTTCAACGAGCAATATCTCGCTCCCGTTTTCAAAAAAAAAAGGTAAGAAAACTGGGATTTGGAATGCAGTTGTCTCATTAAATTGATTCTAAGATTAAATATGTGTGCGCGCGCAGCTATGGATGTAAAATTATCACAATAAAAAAATTGAATAAAACTGCCACTTTTTTTAATTATGTAGTTCAGTGGCGTAACGGAAAATAATTGGGCCCTTCCCCCGCAAGGTCAGGTCTTGGGCTCCAAGCCAATATATAATATATATATATATATATATATATATACTTGCTAGAAAAAGTCTGCGTTCATCTACAATATGTTTATTGTACATAAACAACGAAAAAAAATTTAAAAACCAGAATTTGAAATTTTTTTTAAAAATTATATTTTATTTAGTTCATTTCAAGTATTGAGAATAACAAAAGTAAACTCGTTTTTTTTTTCATAGATTTTAAAATAAAAACAGGTTTATAGCGATACGAACAATAATCAAGTAGAAAAAGTCTGCGTTCACTGTTTTAGTAGTAATTATAAAAATTATTTAAAAAGGATAATGAGCTATTTAGTAGCTGCAGTGGCGTAACGGAAAATAATAAGGCCCACCCCCTCGCAAGGTCAGGTTTTGGGCCCCAAGCCAGATCTTACAAAGGATTACAAAATCAAACAATGTACCGATACACATCACCTAAAAATATTTAAACATAATTGAATACAAAAGCAACCTGAGTCTGAATAAACGAAGTAAATAACCTTTGACATGAGAGAGTATTTATGGTATTTATTAAAATAGAAAATCTCTCTAACAACATTCGAAAGATAACCTGGTAACTTAAATAAAAACAATACATTAAGAAGGACACGAAAACTGTAAAATAATTTTCGTTTTCAAATTATTACGAAAGAAAAAAGATATCGCTTACCTTATTCTTTAAGACTCCTTTTCTTTGGATAGAGTATTCTTATCAGCTGAAGTGTCCGAAATTGTGTTTTTTCTAGTGAATTAATTTTCATTTCCATGATTTGTTAATCAGGTTCACTAGCATTACTATTAATAGTACTTGCACAAGATTATGCACTTGCAGATATTAAAAATGTATCCAATTTTGTACATTTACTATTTATATTATACTCCTTTTCCTTTCGAATTTTTCGTTTTTGAGAAACATTCAAAGTTTTTTTTAACTCCACTCATTTTAGAGCCGCGTTTCTTTTTGTCCTATTGACAAAATAACATTTTTTGAATCAGAATATAAAATTCCGATAAAAAAATACAGTTCTAATTATGAAAGCTAGAAGTGAGATGGAAATGTTTTTATCGTTAAGGAATACACCCTAAATTTAAGTGCATTGAATATAAAAATAAAGATGCCTGTTCTATATGAAAGCAATTTTGTGAAACGTTTCTCATTATGCTTTATTTGATTGAATACTCATAAATCTGACCAAACTATTATTTAAATGCTCTCTATGGGTTTCCAACTATCGTAATGCTATTTCACGTGAAAAAAGCATAACAGATGTACGTTATTTACGACTTCGCTAAAAGAAAATGAAATACATGAGGGGGAACTAAAGTTGCCAATAAGTTACTCTGCAACTTCGGTAGAAAGTAAATCATGTCTTTTTTTTTTATCTCTCTACTGCTAATGTAAAGTATACTATAATAATAGTGATGATTTCTGTCTTCCTAGCATTATATCCTCGATTCTCCATCTGACTTTTATTTTATCTGTTAGTAATTTGGGTTTGAAAAAAACACTACTAAAGAAAAGTATCTCTCGTCGCGGGGATTACAGTACATCAAACAAAATGTTTTTTGATTTGGTTATTGGATCAAAGATATCTAATGAGCGTATTAAAATTTTGATTTTGAATGATGTTAGATTACCCGCAACCCCCCCCCCCCCCGCAGTGCGGGGGTTGCGGGGTTGTACGTTACGCCACTGATGTAGTTTATATTTATTGATTTTATGGTATATTTTGTACATTTTCTGAGATGTAGAGTTAATTAATTAATACAATCATTTGTTAAAAAGGGTGTGAACCTCCGGTATTCTTCACGTTTACAATGTGGCTTTCCACCTCTGGAATAGAGCAGCATTCCAAAGATCCAAGTTCCTTAAAAAAATCATGAAGTTTCAACTTATCTACAGTCGACTCTTGCTAATTCAAACCTTCGATAAGACGAACTTCTCGCTAATTCGAAGTATATGCTCAGACCCTAGAAAAACTCTCGATATTTCGAACTAAAGCAATACGTTTCGGTACACTCAATATTTCGAAGTAAAATCTGTAGCTGACCAGACTGGACCACGCGATAATTCGAAGCGATCTAATAAAACTCTCGGCAATTCAAACAATCATTATCATGTAGAGTCCAGTAACAAACTGGTTGGAGCTTTTTTGTGTTATATTGTCCTGCTTGTCTCCCATCTAATGTAGCCTCTTTGATGATCATCATCAGAGATACTCCGATAAATCTGACAGAAGCTTATGTGTCACCAAACCAACAAGGCAACGTTTCCCCTCAAATCATGTTGATGCGGACCTTTTTCAAGCGTCATTTATTCTAGAAAAGTCTATTGACAAAGTTAGATTGAATGCTAAAAAACAAAAAAGATAACAGATTCTTTCGTCAAAAAAAATTAATATGTACAGTATGTATTATTTTAATACATAAGTGTATTCTTTTAATTCAGGACTTTTAACTTTTGTTTAATATCTATATTGTTCACTATGTACTTTTTAAAAATACTTTAAAATAACTTTATACATATGTATAATTGTGTAGTTTTATTAGATAGTTTCAAATTTGAATGTGCTAGAAAAAAAAAATTTCTCTTCATGTATTTTGGGAGTTTTTCCTACCCTCTTGATAATTCGAAGTTTTTCATTGTTCCCTTCAACTTCGAATTATCGTGAGTTGACTGTATATTCAATCTGAGGTTCGAATAATATGTATTGTGAATACAGGCAGAAAGAAACGTTGCAAGATATTTGAATGTCACTATTCAAATAAACAGATAAAATACATGCAAATTAAGCCACGTGACAGTTAAATATATCTACATACAATAACAAAAAAACCACCCCATTGAAACACATTGATTTTTAAATTCTACTCAAAATCGACCGACTGGTTTTGCTTTCTCTGTTAACTTTCTGTGTCTCTTGTTTTGCTCTCACTATAATCCATGTGAACGGTTTTTTTTCTTGGTGATTCAATTATGTATTAAGTTTATTTTACCCTCTAATTGTGTTATCTTATCCCATACCATCATCATTATTGGCTCTTTAATTCAGCTCCATCAGTTTTTCATTATTTATCTCAAAACCATTTCCTTTTATCACTACTTCTCTCTCAAAAAAGGGGACAAAGAAACTCCAGCAAAAAAAAAAAAAAAAAAAAATCTGTTCTTTGAAAAAGAAAAATCCCATAATACCCCTTTAAATGACTAGTCGAAACCATGGACGTTCATATTAATCGACTTTACTAATCCCTCAACCATAACCAAACCTCCCTGCTCCATAAAAATCCAAAGATAAAAGAAAGAGAAGGGGGAAAAAATCAAAGATGGCGACTCCCAACACCGCTTAACATAAGAACAATTTATTACCCCGCCAAATAACAATATTCGAAGCTGAAAAGACACCATTGGCGACCAAAAAATGGATCGGAGCCTTCGAGGCATAATGCCAAACAAAATAAAAGATCCGAACTAGCTTGAATATTCCTGCTCTTGTCAGTCTTTTGTCCAAACATGTTTCTCAAAGTTTGTTTCAATCAAAAAGAATGAGATTTTTTATTTATTTTTTTACGACGGACAATATGTACAAGGGTAAAATTTATGAGTATGTGCTGTTTTTTTCCCTGTCCTGTGGTGTAATTTAGTGAGCGATTTAAAGGTTTAATTGGATGTGTAGGTTTTTATGAGTCGGCGAATGGTAGCGGTGAATTGTCTCGCTAGGAGTGGTGTAGTGATTTGTTTTTAAAAGATGTATTAGTATCTTTTCAATGTTGTAGTATGTGTTGAACAAATGATTGGAAGTTTTGTTATTTGTTTTGTTTTAATGTTTAGATGAGATGATAGCATCAAATGTCGTCGAATGCTGTCAAATTTTATGTAGATGAATAGGGATGGTGATGTGTACGAGTGGTGGGGTGTTTCTTTTTTTTTTTCAGTGCTACCTTATCTTTGTTTGATTTTGAAAAAAATAATAAAGAAACTCCAGTTTTATTCAGTCCTGAATGTTGCAATTACTTAGTACAAATAAAACTAAATATAAACTAAAGTAATAAAAAAAATTTTTTTGAAGTTGATTCCTACTTAGTAGGTCAACAAAGAAAAATTGTATTTTTGTTACTTTTTATTAAATAATTACAATTAATATAAACATGTATATACATTTGACAGAATCGCAATATTAAGTGGCAAAGCACCTTTTAAATTAATTTTAAAAGCTGTTTAACCAGATTAAATTTGTAATTGCATTTTTCAAAAAAAGTTGAATACAGTAGGTAAGAATTTATTATAAAACCAGGGTAAAAGGAATGCCGATGTCTAACTAGCAGTGGCGCACACAGAAAATTTTCAAATAAGGGGGGGGGAGGTACTTCCAGGGTCGAAATTCCGCCATTCTTCGTATCATGCTTCAATACGGCACCCAGCATATTCTTTTGATTTCACCGATTTTATGTAACAACAAACAGTAAAAAATTAATTGAGTAAATATTTAGCATTAAATAATAAGATTCTTAATCAATAACAAATACTTAATTAAATTTTACGTACTATATACATAGGATTACAATCAATCCGAAAAATGGGGGGTTCGGACTCGGGGACCCCCCCCCCCATTAACTAGCATATGATTATTTAGGTTAAGTTAAATCTTCATCACGAATTTAACAAAAGTTGTTTTATCCAATGGTGCTGCCATCTAGAGGAATAACATCGACTGAAATGTATCTCTTAAACTATAATGAATTAATTAAATTTAATTAATGAGTTCATATTTAAAAAAAAAAATATTAACATGAAGAATCATCCACTACAAGTTTAAAAAATGTATTTGAACGTGGTGAATGAATAAAAAGTATTTTATTAAATTTTGAACAAAATATATGTATATAGGAAGAGTGTAAACTATAATAGTAGGAATTGAAAAAAAGGAGATGTGCGTAAATTAGTGTGTGTGCGATTTTTAAACTCTTAAGGCACATTAAATTTTTTTGTTTCAACAGGGGTTAGCACCCTGATAGATGTGGTGTTCCAAATCAATCTATCAATATGATTCAGTGTGCCACGCAGTTTGAAATATTCGAAATAATTTGATTCCCGCGACAATGCAAGGAAAGTTAGGGAATAGAGATCAAAAATGCAGATATTGAGTTTTTAATACATTATTAATAATTTAATTTATTGATATAAAATTAAGCAGCATAAAATATAAGTATTCGTTCAATATAAATAAAAAATTAAATTTTGTGCATATATTATGAATTATGTATCTTTTAAGAATATTAACAACATAAAATATAAGTATTCCTATATTTCTGCAACATGAAATAGAAGTATTCCTGCTAAATAAAAAAAATTAAAATTTTCATGAGAACCTTGTCCCTGCAAAGCTCTACTTAATATCGCAATATCAGGAGTATAATTTGTGACTTTTAATTTGACACATAATTCTAAATGTAACAACCTTTGAATAAAAATGACTAAGACGTAGAGAGAAGAGACAGAGCGATTCAACTTTATCTCGTAACTTTGCAGAGAGGTGTAGAGTGCCACTGAGAATGCATGTGCTGCAGGCTGCGAACCCCTGTTATAAATCTTGGTACTCCCATAGATATATATTACGTTTGAAGAAAATATGAGTCTCAAATATAGATCATTTATAAGTATTATGGATATCTATTGGAATATGTCATATAAAATGTGTAAAAAAAATGCCATTTTCCATAAATTATTTTTATTCAGATATTACAATCTGGGCCTCTTTCGTGATTTTTCTGGTTTCAAAATTTCCATAACTTCACAATTTTTATTTTAACGTAATCTATTCTTTTATTTTGTTTGAACTCAGTATAAATTCCATCTAAACTACTCTTCTTCATTCCTGTTTATACACTTGAAGAGCCCAGATCACGCATGCGTACTACTCGAAAATTTTCAGGTAGAAAAGAAAGGGATAAATTGATCCTTCGTGATCTCTAAGAATAAAATATTTCAGGCTTCCTCAATCATATTAAATCCATGTTATATTATTTTTCGTCAAAGAGAAAAATCATTCTTGAAGGTCTAGCCAAACCCGGAAAAGGTTTAGTTTTTCTTCCATGATTAATTGCACAATTTTATGCTTGCATAATTCCGTTGTCCGTATGATATGGAATATATTACATATCTAATTGTTTAATATATAATATGAAAAAATGATATTAAATGAACAGGTAATATTAAAAAAAAATAAGTCAATTCCTACTTAGATCAACAAAAAAATTATTTTAGGTACTTTTTATTAAATAGTTACAATTAATATGAATACATATGTATATACATGTGACAGAATCACAACAATAACTGGCAATTAATTTTTTATTAATTATCGTTAATGTATATTGTTATCCAAAACAATTGTGTATATAAAATTTCAGTTCAACTGAATACTTTGAAACGTGAGAAAAAAACCTTTTAATGTTTTGACCCAAGTCGTTAAAAATGAAGCCAACATGGCTGTATTTGTAATTCTTTAAAAAAATTAATTTCAGTCAATAATTTTAATTAATTATAATTAAATGATCGTATTGTTACCCAAAACAATAGAAGCATAGAAAATTTGAGCTCAAATGAGCGCTTTAAAATGAGAGAAAAACCTTTTCAAATTTTAACACAAGTCACCAAAATGGTCGCTAAGTCGCCAAAATAATGCCAACATGGCTGTATTTTGTAATTTATTGAATAATTAGTTTAAATGAATTAATTTTTAGTAATTATGAATAAATTACTGTGTTATTATCCAAAATAATCGTGTATATAAAATTTCAGCTCAATTGAGTACTTAAAAGTGCGTTTTATTGACGATTGAAAATTTTTGAACAAAATAAATATATATAGCGAGAGGGTGAACTCTCTCTAATAGTAGGAATTAGAAAAAAAAACCTTTAAATTAATTTTTTTTATAGTTATGTTCAGTGCACTTACTAAAATAGCTTATACACATTTAGCTTAGAAATATTAGTAAATTTATTTATTTTGCAGTTTTAACCAATATTAGTTAAGTGTCACATACACTATAAATATTCCTATTCATTACTTAAGTTTATAACATCTGGTGCCGCATTTCCGAATGGAAAATTTTTATACCTCTGTCACTGATATTTATGAAAATTTCAATCGTCTAGTGAAAACATACAGTATTTAATTATAACTTTTATTTAAATGTTTAATTACAGCTAATTATGTAAAAATCTTTATATTAACTACCATGAGAAGTAATTTATATGCTTTCTGAAATAGTTTACCGGGGGATATGCGCCTTACCAAAGAATAAATTGGTGTCGTATGTTTGACTTTTGTTCACTGGCGTAGCTAGGCCTTAGTGGGCCTTGTATACTTGAGGACTCTTTTTTTTTCTTTATAAAAACAAATAAAAATGATTATTTATATATAAAAGCGTCAAAATATTACATATGTAGGAGCTCCTGTAGCTTGTGGAACACGTATCATTGATACGGCGGTAGCTGCTCCCTTGCTTTTGCTTAGTTTTTGAAATAAGTGTGCGTTTATTAATATTTTAAGATACATTTTAAAATACATGCCTCTCCTACACTTGTTCCTTTTAATTATCAAGTTTTATACTTCAAGTCTGATTTTATTAGAAGTGTTAGTTTTGTCTTAAGAAAATTCGATCCTATAAAAACAATATTTTTCTTTTGCTTTTTATTTTTAATTTAAAGATTTTTTTTTAAATACATTTTAAACTTTTACTTACAGAATACTAGTTTTCAAATAGCTTACGATCCTTATTTCTAAAAATCGTAAAGATTTTTATAGCACTTCGTTTTTAACACCCTTTTATAAGCTTCATTTGTATGTAACGGAATCTTTGAACTCAATTTTTACCCACTTTAAAAGGTCAGATTAATTCGAATTTTTGCTCACTTGTCCAGGACCGATGACAATATAATAATTTATTAATTTTATTTCATTGTCCTGATAAGCATCATCAGGATTACCGATTTTCAATTTTCAGATCCCATCTCGCATCTGGCGACTAATTTTAGGTCCCATTCCCAGATTTGGCGACTAAAAGATTAAGTTATAACGTAATTCGATTAACTGTAAAAGGGCGTTTTTTAGATTTTTAAACTAATTTGTTCTATTTTTTGTCCTTTATTTTAACTTATGCAGGCATACAAAGTACTACATGTTAACTATACAGCTTTTATGTCAGGATTTATTAACTATCTGTATTACTATATTTAATATATATGATTTATATTTTTTATTTTATTAAAATATTAAAAATGTTGGCAAAAAAAACATGGTTATCACATTGTTTATTTTATATAAAATTGCATGTGAGCAAGTTTTTATTTGGTATTACATTCATATACATTCCATTAAAAGTTTTATAACTCGCAATGAATAAAATATTAGTTTATTTATGATATTCAAAAGATGAACTGTCCTCTTCCGTTTCTCGAAATCATGCTTTTTCCAATTTATTTATTTGGTCTACTCTTCATTTTTAAGCAATTCCACATTTTTATTCCGCTTTTTTATTTTTATTTTTCGCATTCCTCTCTTCACTTCATTTTATCAGACAATCTGATATATATCTTTAATGACACCTCGACTTAAAAAGGACTCAATATCCAATCTGAATATCTTTGCTTCTAATTACTTTTACACTGAAAGAAATTTATTTTACGACCCAAAACTGCTTGGATTTCTTACTTTAAAAAAAAATCTAATATTCTCATAACTAAAAGCACGTTAAGCGTATCCATGGCAACAATCCAATCTTTCGAAGAAAAATTACTCATTCTGCCTGAAAAAAGCAATCTTCTTTTCGTTGTGTTGTAATTCTCCTGGGTTATTATTACAGACAAACGTGTTAGCTATTTTTTTTTCTTAGACCTCCCCCCCCCCCTATTTTTCATGTAGATTCTCAACACTTTTAACGAATTAGATAGAGAATAACTCTTCTTTTTTTTTAGTTGGGAAACTTCATTTTTATTTAGCATTAAGTGTGGAGTAGTGTCTATAGGGATGAACTAAAGATTTTTATTCCTGGTGATTTTTTTTTATGGAATTGATTGCCTTTATCCTTTCATGAGCTTTAATTTATTATTCTGGTGATTTTATTTGCATTGTCAATCTGCTTTCATTCGCAACTTTCTCCGGTGCAAATCTGAGGAGAAAATATTTGTTCTTGCATATATGCATTTTTAATCGCTGTTCTTCCGGAAAAGTAATAAAAATGATTTATGTTACAATAAAATTAGGCGTTTTTTGTGTTGTAGAATATATTTAAACAAGAGTGTGTTGCTATACATACTAAATTATTTAAATGCATCCAATTGTATATCTTTTACTATAACTAAGTGAATGTATGTATTAGATTATATATTAGCAAGTTTATTCAATGATGTATACTAATATTAAATATTCAAAGGCCATGCATAATTTATGTATTATAATATAATTACGTAGATTTTCTGCAAAACAGGTTCTATATTTAATATTTATTGTACGTATTTAGATTTATGAAATGCATAAAAAATTCATTTTATAACTTGAAAATTAATATAAAAAAACTAAATAATATTTTATGTATATATTATTTGCAACAGAATTATTTTTAGTTGTTTCCAATACTTCATTGCAATAAAGTTTTTCTCAAATTTGAATTTTTTCAAAAGAAAATAAATGTTAACAAGTAATTTAGAAAAATTTAGTCCATTCCAACTTTGAATGGATAAATAGAAAGTATTTTACTAACGATTAAAAATTTGAAAAAGTTTATATATATATATATATATATTATATATATATATATATATATATGTAATAATTCCCAGTAATATAATCCTTTAAAATAACATTTAACTACCAATGGTCCATCCCTTCAGGACCAACGTTTTAGTAATAAGATAACCCGCCGCCTAACGAGAGTATTTCAAACTACACCTATCCACCCACTCAGATCATGTGATTTGAAAAGCATATAAATACCGAGATTCCTGGAGACCAACTCCCTTTTCGCTTCTGTATTTGCTGCAACATGTAGCCGGCTGCAGCTCATTGTGCATTCGTTTTCTTTGTCCTGTGTTGTCCATTTGATGCTTTATGTTTAACATGTTTATATGTGCTCAAGATGTGGAAGAAACAGATTTGAATAATCACAGGACTGTCGTCAATTCCAGCCAAATCAAACATCAATCGTAATAAATAGTAATCATATAAAGAATACCTTTCAACGGCCGCGTCTATTTCATATATATAATATAAGAGAGAGAGAGAGAGCTTATTGTGTGTGTAGGAATTGTGAAAAAGAGCATGATTTGTCTGCATTGTTTTAACAATGCACACCCGGTTTTGCCTGAAAACCCGGTTTTCGACGCCAATTTTTGTCATTGTTTTACAGTTACATTGTTACAACAATGGAGACGAATGTAAGTTGAAGTCGAAAACTGGTAATTAATTTAATTTAATTAATGAATTAATGTTTGAAAAAACTGTATTAGCATCAAGTGTTATCCACTATAAGTTTTAAAAATGTATTTGAATTTGATTGGATAAATAGTAAGTATTTTATTAACGATTGAAAATTTGAACAAGATATATAAATATTATACATATATATAGGGAGAATGAGCTTATAGTAGGAATTAAAAAAAGATTAAAGAATAACTGGATGGTATTAAATAATTGCTTTTATAGTTGATCGAATTTCTTAGTTTTGAATTATTAAAGTTATATATATTAAATCATTATGTACTGAATTGCCATAAATCTAAAACAAAGCAATAAATAGAAATATAATGACGGTATTGGTTAAAAGTAAAATAGCCTGAGTAGTATTGTAACAAACTTAGCCTTAAGAACAAAGATTTTAGGGTTAAACATAGTCTAAGGCCAGCCAAAATTTCCCTTATATTTGCCTATATTACTGACTAATGTCCAAGGAAAAGAAAACAGTAAGAAATTGGATTTCATTAATACTAAAGATAATAATCATAACACTAAAAGAATAATACCAAAATAAAGTTACCAATACCAAATATCAGGTAAAAAATACAAAGTACTAAATAAATCTACTATCTATTTGATGAAATTGCGTGTAAAAAATTTATATATATGTTTCCGTTAAAATATGTAATTCAGTTATTTCATGGAATAACTAGGTGTTTCATGAAATAACTAGACAAGTCAGTTAAAGAATATAATAGATGTAAAATTTGATACTTTACCTAGTTATCCTGTAAGATAATTAGTTTATTCTACAAAATAAGTAATGATAGAATGTTAAAGAAAGAAAAGTAAACAATTTCAAAGATATTTTTTATTAATTTATCATAAATTGCTAAAATCTTGTGAGCGCGACCTACTTGAAGTCGCTCCTTCACCGTCTTGCCTACCTAAGGGTGTGGGAGGAAACAAAGCATCACAAGAAACTTCCATAATAATTATTATTTTATTACTATTCAAACACACTAATGAACCACAAGTGAAACCAAAGAGACCCTAGGAGTGATCTATTCTAAGTGAACAACTCTAAGTAAACAATTGCTAGTGATCTGTTTAATTTAATCTAATTCAATCTATCTTAGATTCTTAAACCTTAATCCACTAATTTATTATAGGGATAAACTCCTTCCTAAACTCACATATAACATAACAGACATAATGAAATAAATCTCACTTACGAATCACCGCAACGTTCTCCTGCTCCTTCTATCTTACATTTACAAAACCTTTAATGTAGTCAAACTAATTTAAATATCTAGGTTTCTTCTTGCGGGATGGCTGTGAATTAACGCGAAAGCTAGCCCCAAAGTTTTCCCAAGAGGATTAATGATAAAGTCACGTATAGATCCGTCACAACCTCTCGGAAAATACATTTTATCCCTATTTCGGATGATTGATAAAAAATAAAGAAAAGCAGATGTGGTATAATTTATTATTGCTCTTATTGCTAAAATTAGTTAAACAGAAATGAAAAAATGGTAATGTTTTGCATCTCTGTATTCCTGGTAAAATTAATTTTTTCTACTTCTTGAACTTCATGGATATCAATGATAGAGTAACCAATAATCTCTTGGTACTTTTTTCTGTGCTGTTTTACCACCTTTTATTTTTGCTATCAACGTTAAAAAATTTTCACGAGCAAGTGCAGCACTTTTTAGCGCGTTTTTCACGTAGTGGAACAAAAGCGCTATTAGGACGCAAATTTCGTCTTCGTTCCATATTTTGTGGTACCTTTTCCTCAGCCAATAAGCAACCAATTGACCTTGTGTTTTTGGCATTGGGTCGCATTTGTGCCCTAGATGAGCCGAATCATATTTAAATTTTCCCATAGTTTTCCCGAATTTTCCTACAAATTTTCCTGAATTTCGCTAGTTTAAACAAAAAATTTTGTTAAACTTAAAAGGATAAATACATAGAAGCGAGTTTTATGCCTAGACAAGGAGTTAAGTCACCTTGTCCGGGCTTTTGTAGCTTCTGTAAAAAGAATTTTTTTTTTTTTTTTGCTTTTTTATAGTGCTGATACAAATTTGTGTCATTATTTCTTTTCAGCTCAATAGTAGTACATTTAGAGGAGTGGTACAGTACTACTTTCTGTTTGTAAAAAGTTCATTAGTCGCATTATTGTAACATACAACATGTGAAAAACGCGCTAAAATTACTTGGCCATGCCAATGATTGATATCTTGTTTCCTTTGTCCCTCCCTTATTTTTAATCAACATTTTCTTATTTACAGGATATCTTCCACTTTTGCAAAAGTCATTGCTTAGAAACAGGTTGCATAAATATTTGATAATAATCCAAAATGTAAAACGCTAACTTATGTACGCAGCCTAAATTCTACGTTTAAAAGCAACTGAATGAAGCATACACACACGCGCGCGCCAATGCAAAGCTGCTACACGCGTTTCAAAACTGATTAAAAGCAGCTAAAATTGCTTCTAAGAACCCTCTACTGCTGTATTTCATACTTTAATGATCGTTATTCTATAGAATAACCTAATTAAATCGTAGAATTCAATATTTTTTTATACTCTGACTTGTCCAGTTATTTCATGAAATACCTCGTATTCTATGAAGTAACGGATTTCACACTTTAATGATAACATATACTTAACTTCATACGTAACTTTATCAAATATTTGGATGTATAAAAAACACTTATCAGTATTTACTGTTAAATAACTGTTTTTAAGAATTTTTAAAATATGTAAAACATTCAGTTTTTATAAGTTAAATTACTTTTCTAATAATTGTATGGTTTTGAAAAGACACTATCTTTCTCGCTTTTTACGTTGGAAAATTTTATTTTTCTGCATAAGTTTTTTTATTACTCAATTCCATATATATGTATTTATATATTGTTTACCACCTTTCACATTTAATAGGCTCTAGCATTTTCTGGAATTTATCTCGTAGGAATTAACCAAAATGCCAGAAATAATTCGTAAATAGTACATTTAATTCAAACTTTTTTTAACAAAACTTATTTCTCGAGTGTAGTTCAAAATTATAAAGTTTAAGGTAAACTTCTTATATAAAACTCCACAAATAAAAAAGTTTTCCTGAAATCAACGAAATGCATCGTAAAATATTTTTATGAAATAAACAGGTATTAATTTACGTTTTTAAAACTAATTTCCTGGGATATTTATGCAGAAACTCATTAAACAAAAAAGATTTTTTTAGCTGTTAGTCTCCCCCCCCTCTCAGTTTTATATTTATTTCTTTACTTTTAATTTTTTATCATTATCGTTATAAAAAATACGTTTAAAAGCTTTTTTTGCGTCGAATAATAGGACATCTTTTTATTTGCATTAATTATTTTTAACTTGAAATTATCCTGCAATCGTAATTAACGTATATGTGAAATAAATTTTAAATTAATTCTTTCTAACCTTTGTGTAAGTTTCGATTTCGGAAATGTAAATTCCCTTGAGAATTTGTTAGAATGTGTGTTTCTAAGGAGATACAGAGAAAGTATGAAAATATATTAACTAAAATCCCTTAATTTTATTTACTAGGAAATATATTACCTTTTAATGGAGTTATTTCTCGATTACTTTTGATTAAAACTGTGTCTCTATACAAATTTATTTCTAAAGAATTCAATCCTTAAATAGGAACTTATCAATTCGAAAAATATTTATTTGCGCGAAAATGTTTGATTTTAATTTTAAAAAATGTCTGAATCAAAGTAAATGAATATGTATCTATAAAATGTGGGAAAGCTTTTAAATAATGCACATCATTAAAATTCTGGAGTTATTTACTGATACGAGTTTTCTGTGTAAGTTTGTGTAAATATCATAAATATGTAACTTTTAACGATTTCATAACGAATATTTGAAGCTTAAATAATTTTATATCCATTACATTATTTGTTAGAAGATACTTGTTTTGAGGTTTTATTTTCGATTTTGGAGTTTGAATTAATGTTTTTCTGAAGTCCACGCAATTGTTAATATTAATGGAATTATGTGAGGAGAGTAAGATGGATTTGACATCCATATTCCAACCATCCGCACTACGCCATGTTATACCACTAAAATATAATTCAGTTAAATGTAAAAGAAATAGATTTTTTCCCCATACAACGCACACAATGGTATGGCCGTGCTAGCCTAGTGGTTACGGTTGCGAAGTCGTGGACTGCGTGTTGCGGGTTCAAATCCTGGGGTTTCTGAAGATCTGTCGTGTAGAGGAGGTTGATGTACGTTAAATCGTCGGCTCCGGTGTCTTAGAGAAGTAGCGTGCCCGCTTCGTAAGCCCAAGGTTGCGGGTTCGACCCCGGCTGGAGTCGATAAATTTTCTGGATGCAACAATCGTAGGCACGCATATCATATGATTATGGGGTATGTGTAAAAGATCCATTGAGTATCAATTTGGCTCTGGTACTCTCAGCAATATTAAGTCACGGCAATACTCAGTATCCGACGAGATCTTGAATTAAATTAGTTCAAGCATCCAAATTTGGTAACGAGATTCACCACTAGATGGTGCTACAACTAAAAATGATCTCACATTTGGGGACTTGCCGTATCTGCAAAGGCTTAGCTGCTAATATGCAACCCATTGGGAGAAAAAGAAATGTACGTTAAATTTTTCGAGCTCGAAGTCCTCTTGTTGACCTCCTGTTCATTTCTCTAAATGGAATTTTTGAACTCTGTTCGTGTTTTCCGTCCATGTTGTAATTTTTGTCTCTTCGAAACCTTTTGGAATAAAAACTAATAATCGAATGGTACTAGGTCTGGGTAATACGGTGGACACGATAGAATTTTCCTGCCTATCTCAGCAATTTTTTTTGGCAGATTGCCAAAGCACTGTTTGACTTCGACATTGTATTGCCGTAAGATTTGGTTCTATTGGCCAGCATTATATACTTTTACTCTACAATACTAAATTCTAATCATCCATTTGTTGGCAATAGTTTGTCAAACTGAATTTTCCTTGATTTTGGAAAGTTCACATATTTTTGTTGTTGTCTTTAATGGTATTATATTTCCTTAGTTATTATATTCCATGGTCAGGTACACGATTATAATTCCAATGTATCCTTCATTCTCTATCCAATGATTCAGTCATCTTTTGGCATTTTGTTTATTTTGCAGACAACGCAGAAGACAAGTACACAGCACAAAGAACATCACATGACTCTGATTCTACAAGCCAAACGAGTATACATCTCTTGGATGACTTGCAGCGCCATCTGTTTTTTTAATATTTAATTTACAACAAATGTCTCGTACTGTATACAGTGTTTTCTTATGCAGGCTCACGTTTTTTGTAAAGGGGATCGCAGAGGAAAGAGTTCATTTGGATAGAAATTATATTTAGTAAATATTTTGTTGAAAATTTATTACTTTTTCCGCCTAAAAAATTCACAGAAGTTATCGATGCACTTACATATGCTGTGTGTGCATGTGTTTGCATGCGTATACACAGTGAAATACGTTAAATGCGAAAACGCTTAATGCGAAATATGGGTTAACACGAAATGATACAAAGGTCTCGACAAACTACTATGCATTTTCACGCATTTTTTCCCTTTACACGAAATGAAAATCGCTTAACACGAAAGGTTTTTCTTACTGGAGAAGGATATTGATTCTGAGTCGATGAAATGCTTGAGAAAGTTTCTGAAAAAATGGACTGTCCTGCTTTATCATCGGAAGAAATCGTTGCTGTAGATGATAATGTATTTTAAACCTCTCCACCTTTTCTTACTTTTTTCCAAGTCGTTATTTAAAATCTCCTTTCAATAACCGCACGCAGATAGTTAAGAGGTAATGAGTAACGGACTTAAAAATAATGTTCTCTTTATTCTTTGATATTAAGGAAATTCCTCCCTTTTCTCCCCTTGTTCCGTCGAGATGCGGCAGCCGGTTGAAAGACGGGCGTAGTTGTCAGAGATGTGACGCCATTAACTAAATCAACTGGATGAGTGGTTTTCCACTCACCCCTCCACCAGCGTTGTTGCGCTGCACTCATTGTGGACTGCTTTATATTGTTATGTGCACTTCAGCAAATTATTCTTATTTTTTTTTCTGTTTATTATGATGAGTGGATGATAAAGTTTTCTCTAAGGTTCCACGTATAAATGTATAACCGTTACGGTTACCGATGATAATGTGTGTACAGCGCCACATATATAAAAAGACATTTTGGGGTTTGTACAAAGCTAAAAAAATTACATTGATGCAGCTTCCTACAATGAAAATGGAAGGAATAATGCAGCTCCTGTTCCCAAGTTATCCAAAATGAGGAACATCATGAAAAGTATGCGCAGTTACTCAAACGCACATTCTCTAATGGTTAAATGAGTAACAAAATGGATGACATCGAACAATTTGTTATCAATTGGATGCTAAAAAAGACAATGCAAAGAAAAATACCAGATTACTTTCCAAAAACTAAATAAATGTTGTGTTTTTCCAAAGAGAAAATTTTGTATTAAATTTCATGAAGTATTGTGAATGTTTTTGTTTCATGGATTTTTATTAAATACATTCATATATACATATCTATGAAAATAAAATGTATTCTAATAAGCTTACTTTTGTTAAATATATGTCCATTTTTTTTTGTTTTTTCAATATCTTATAACACGGAAAAATATTTCAGTTCCCTTAGTTTCGTGTTAAGTGTGTATATGTGTGTGTGTATATGTGTATATGTGCATATGTATATATAGTGTGAAGGAGTGCTTATATATATACTTTTATATATGTGTATATATGTCGAGTTTTGCGAGTCAACATCAAGACATTTTATTTTAACCGTCATTATTCCATGAAATCACTTTGTAATCTGATTTGTAAGAGAGAGACGGACACGTGTTAAAAATCAAGAGTCCGCGGCTACTCAAAAGCCAGATGTCTTTCAAGTACATGTCTTATTGAAGAGGTATACTTGAGAATTTAAGCATGACATATAGGTAATAAAAAATAATGGTCGGAGCGCAAACTTCTGTTAAAGCCATGTGTTCTTCATTCCCGAACTGTTTAATAAATTTAATACTTGAAGATGTGACGATAAAATAAAATCTAGAAGTGGTCCAGGGTTTAATTTTAGATCTCTAATTTAATTATCCTTACATATATATATTACAAAAATATACAAAAAAATGGTTATAAACCTAAGATAACTATAGTCATGATAGAATAGATTTAGCCACAGTAGTACTAGAGCAAACTCTTGGCTTTAGGAACCAGGATTGCAGGTTTAAACAACGTTTTTCGGCCAGCCAACCTTCACCTGAATTTGCCAATACTCCAGGGCCATAGGGAAAGCAAGAAATTTCTAGAGAAGAGAGTTTAACTATTATTATAAATAAAACCATAATCTATTTATGTAAAACGATAATATTATAGCCTGTAAAAATTACTAAAATATTTTAATCAAAGTTAAAACTATTAGATAAAGACTTACCACGCGTACAGCAAAATATATTCTAAGGCCAGGGGTATGCTCTAGTACTACTGTGGCTTAGACTATTCTATCATGACTATAGTTATCTTAGGTTTATAACTATTTTTTGTATATCTTTGCAATGTATATACTTTTCTATTTATGGCTGCAATGCGCCTAAATATAGAGGAATTTTATGAATGACTTTGTTTTTTCATTATATATATATAGTGTGGGAGTGTTTATATGTATATATGTGTAGTGATCAGCATCTATTGATAAACTCGTATAAGTATAACAATAATAGTTACATTAGAAATTAATAACTGTCTTTTATCTTAAATATAAACAAACCCAGACGATTTCTCTTTTAGTCTTCATCAAAATATAAGAGTTAATTGTTTGTCTATTTATTAATTAGAACTTATAACAAACACTATACAATTAATACAACCATGTTGACCTTTTAACAGCTTTTTCTCTAAGCTTAAACAGGTGGAAACAAATCCTCCATCCTCTCCACACAAAAAAGTCACCATTAGATACATTCCCTATGAGATCAGACATCTGAAGCATCTGATCCAATTTTGGTATAGGTGTTCTTGGGCAAAAGAACATACTCTGACACAAGGATAAATCTTTCTTTCAGCCATCTATGAAATAAACGAGAAAAAATGTCTCCTTCAACTGAGAGGAGAGAAAAAAATAAAAATAAGCTCAAATCGTGACACAAAGTCTGCCTTAAGGTATTCCACGACTTCAACTCCCTCCCCCCCCCCTCCCATCATAGAGGAAGGGGGGATGCAGTTGGAAGTGTCACTAATCTCGAGGAGAGTTTTTTGGGGATGAGGAGAGGAATTTATTTGAGGGGGTGTTGAGGAAGAAATGAAAGATCGGATTCTTATTTCGCCAAATTTCACATCATGCGGAGAGATGAAAATCTAGGGGTTTAGGGATAGAGATGAGTCAAATAAAGTTTTATTTTCTCTTTTTGTGTTTGTTTGGGAAAAGTACGTGAAAAGGTCATCATGTTGGGTTTTGTTTTTATTTATAAGCCATGTTAGATCCGATCGTTTTTTTTTTTTGTTTGTTATCTTTTTCAAATTTTAGTTTTCTTTCCTACTTTTTTTTCACTGGTATCTGTTAGTTTTAATATTTTTTGAAACTTATTGAACAGAAACAAAAATGAGGTTTGTGTAGTTTTATACATATCATGTATGTATCTTATTCAATTGTTTTAGTTATAACTTTTTTAGATTACTTTTATTAATTATGATACATTAAATTGTTTTTTAAAAAAATTATACTAAGTTTTATTTGAAAATATTGAAAAAATCTGTTTTTCCCTTTTTGTGTGAGTGTGTGTCATTCTTTACTTGATTTTTTTTAAGCTTCATTGAATCTTATCAGATTTGACACTTTTTAAAGTAAGATTTCAAATAAGAAACTTTTTACTTATAAATGGGATTTAGAGTTATAGTCATGGAATTAGTGAGGATATTTGTTTCAAAAATTGGTGGGAGGGAGAGTTTATTAACGTTGCACTATATAATCGCACGAGAGCTATTGTCGAAAGACCTCGTAATTTTGAACCACTATTAAATGACGAGGACGACATCTGAGCTGGCACTTCCTTTCCAAAGTAC
Organism: Trichonephila clavata; assembly: GCA_019973975.1. Taxonomy (NCBI): domain Eukaryota; kingdom Metazoa; phylum Arthropoda; class Arachnida; order Araneae; family Nephilidae; genus Trichonephila; species Trichonephila clavata. The sequence continues at coordinate 236,421 of BMAO01018777.1, read as the reverse complement.
CACACCAGGCAAACGTGAAGACTTTGTGCCTCGGTAGATAAAACGTGCATCAACATCTCTAGTCAGAGGGTCTTTTGTGGCACCAGGATTCGAACCCGCTTTGTTATAAATGGGAAAAACCAGTGTGATATTTTTAGGGTGATCTCGTATCGCATTAGTATTTTGCCAATGTGATATGAGAGTGTAACGTTTTTCGCCTCGCAACTGCGAAATCGGCTTCCCTGTATAGATAGAATTTCTCCGTCCATGTCCACATGTGCATCCCTAAAATATCGCGGGATCTTTTCATCTGACATCGCACCGACAACCGATGGCCGCGAGAAAACAACACTTCCTTCGAACCGGAACCCCGAGTGTAATTTGAGGTGTAAGAAGCGTCCATTCTCAACCCGAGAAAGTGGAAAGATAGTCCGTTTTGAAACAATGGAAAGAACGGCTAAATTTGCCTCCTCTTTCACGAGTAACATATTCTGTAGAATAGACGTAGTCCGTAATTTGAATAAATTGTAATGAACTGTACATACTATAATTAATGGATGTGGACGAAATAAATCAATACCATTTTGTCAGAATTATTTGTGGTCAATTATATTTCTACTCTTCATAAGTATAAATATTCCATTCAGTTACAAGATCATAAAATAGTTTTTAATACAATTGAATAAATATTTGTTTCACAAAATAATTTTACCAATTTGTACTTGTAAATTTTCATTTAGATTGCACTTTCTATTGTGATAATTATCTAGTGTGATAGGAATACCATTATAATTATAGTAATTTAATTAAAGTAGTAATTATTTTAAAATTAACATTGGGAAAAAATACTTGACGTAATTAGAGAAATTTTTATTTATTCAGAAAAAGACAATCTTTAAATTATTAAGGAACACGTGTAAAGAGTTAAAAAATAAACATTTTTAATTTTTTCTAAGAATTAAATAAAAAAAAAGTATTTAATTTAATAAATGTTTCAAAAGATTCATTTTTTTTTTCGTGTCGTTTTCAGACAACTTTATCAAAAACAAATAATGTATAAAAAAATTTCTTAAGTCGATTCCTACTCAGGTCAACAAAGAAAACATTTTAGCTACTTTTTATTAAATAATTACAATTAATATAAATATGTATATACATATGGCAGAATCACAATATTAGGTGGCAAAATAGAAAGTGATTTTCCTTGCAATTTTCCATTTTTCTTTCTATATTGGGAGTTGGACTATTATTTTGTAACTATTATTCATTAATTAAATCTAATTATTCTAATAAAATAGTTTTGTTAAAAGAAATCACATTCTCAGAAATTAGGCCATCCCAGGTGGGAATCGAACCCAGGACCTTTTGATTAAAATTCCTATTGCGCTACAAGGACACAACGAGCATTTTTTCTTTTTCTATATGGTGTTGAGCGATTTTTTTTACTATTTATTCATTAATTAAATTTAATAAATGAATTAATATTTTTAAAAAAACTGTTTTTACATCAAGTGTTATAAACTACAAGTATATTTGAACTCGAATGGATGGAACAAGAAATAAATATAAATAAATAAAAAACGGGAGAGTGTGAACTAATAGTAGGAATTGAAAAGAAAAACTTTAAATTGTTTCATCGGAAACATATTAAAACATAATTGTTCAGCGTTGACACTGAGAGTCTTCAACATTTCAAAAGTACGAGAAAACTATTGATGGAAAAAATAAAGTAATGGAATCACACAAAATCGAGGGGAATTTAATCAAGTAATTTCCCCTACAAGTATTTCCCCAAATTTCCCTATAATGATAAACTATGCGGAAGCTGAGATGCTAAAATTAAACGATACCGCAGTGAATTATGTAGTCGCTGTTGGTTATCAGATAATCAATTATCATCTTATTGAAATTGCTCTTCGGCTAAATGTAATGGATAATTTCCACTTTGATGCTAGGAAGGGGGGAAATCAATTCTGCTTTAGATAGATGGTAACCATAAAGTCAAAACATGATGTGCTAATTGGATAATTGTACCTTTTTCACGGATTATTTAAATAAAATGGATTTTACACCCTTTGGCTGTAATGAAATATTATGCATTGCGAAGTTTTAATGCAATGAATTTCATTTAACTAATGTTGCAGAATAATATGTGAATCGTTTTATTCATATTATTAAAATATTTATAATTGATTTCATTTAAGAGCACAGTTGATTTTAATATTCTTGAATTGAAACATAATATTATTTTCGAGTGTGGGTTGATAAAGGTGGGTTGATATATTTGGCATAAATTCTGTTTAAAACCTTTTTATTTTTTTGTTTTTGTTTAATACGTTTTGAAGTGCCCATAAGTTTTATTGAAATTTAAATTGTATGCTTTGTCTTAGTTGCTCCTTTTTCTGTTTCACCGGCACAAATCTCGCCAAGCAGGCTTAATTGGCGACGACACATAATATACAGATAAAAAAATGTTTATAAATGTTAGTTCTCATTGATTTTTCATCCAGTTTTGATGCTGTAGGGAAAAGATTTCACTGATAACAAAAGTCCGCGACTTGTTTTGTAAATGTGTAGGTAAAATGGAACCAACGGGAATTTTCTACTTGGCATCGGTTGTATCATTTTGGCGACTTTGTCACCTGCGTCGGCAAAACGGAAAAGGACCGAAATTTTTAAATTAAATTTGAATTAAAATTAAAATTTTGTGGCATTAATGTTTGAAACTAACTCGGTAATATATTCCTTAGGAATAGTCAGCTTTTAAGGGACCCAAAGCACTGAAACTTTTAATTTTCATTCAACTTCTTCAAAATCAGTTCGAATAAAGTGTAATAAATATCATTCCCAAGGCAGATTTGGAATGGAGGGAGATATTCATAACTTTTTGAGTTTACTCATTTTAAGCTTTTAGTCTATTTTTATTTTTTATTCGCATTTAAATTGTTCCTCGGGAATAAAAGCAATATTTTCATATAAATTCAACTCGTATTTAATTATGAACAGAAACATAAAAAATAAGAAATTGAAAATCCTTTCTTGAAAAGCTAGAACTTTTCCAGTAATTTTTTTTTTTAGGACTAGGGAAGAGAGATAACAAACACTTTGAATTATATCTTCTGAATGAATTGCTTTATTGTGCATTAAAAATATTGTTTTGCTTTCAAGTAAAATCTTATTCTTTAAAATTGTCTCCGTCATTTTGAATTCTTAAAAAAAAAAACTCAAATGAGAAAAATACATTAATTTACACTAAGAGCCATTGGAAAAACTTTAAATTCCGTCGAACGAAAATTGCACAATGAGATTAAAAATGGACCTATCTGGATTATTTTTGTCAATCATAGCGCCTAAGTATTTTTTTTTTCAATACAAAATTATTTTCTAAAATTTGAACTTTTTATATCTGATGTTTCCGTTCACTTGACGTCACTGGCAATTGGATCGTGAAGCGATCCTCCATTCCATATGAGAATAGTTCTTTGATGCCTGACGAAAGTAGAAATCCTGAGTTGATAGGAAGCTACTGTATTGGTTGATCCATTGTGGTAAAGGGGAGTGTCTAAGTGGTGCGTGCAGACAAAGTCCAGATGGAGGAAAGTGAGTGCTGGATGTCTCCGAAAGACTGAACGTTCTAAATTTGTTTCCTGGAAAAAAATTTCTGTGGAACAACGTGTCTATCGTGTGGTAAATAGCAATTCCAGACAACTGAAATTCATTTGTCTACGTTTTAATTACGTACTACTTGAAATTTTGATTTTATCTCGAAAATATCTCGTAATTAAGAAGTAAGAAGAATAATTTTTCAGTTATATAAATACATAAAAGTTATTCTGTTTGAAGTTCTTATTTTTTAAAAAAAAAAAATATTAAAATATTGCTGTTGTGATGGATGGGTTGTTCTATCAATCAGTGTACAAGAGTTAGAAGGAAGATTAGCCATAGCCAAAACAAACGAAGTTTATTTACGAGTCTCAACGACTTAACAATCCTGATCAACCGAAGTTAGGATATGCACTTTAAAACAAACATAGGAGCAAAAGCGAGGAAGACGATATAAGTAATATTTAATTATAAATTTAATCACTTACTTTAGGAATGGTCTTAGCTATACACATTCCAAATAATCCAAGATACGTCTAAGTTGATCTACTTCAAGCCGACGCTAATCCAATTTAAATATCAAATTGACAAATCGTCAATCTTAAATATCAAGCAAATTATCTACGGAACACTCTCGCCTAGCTTTCTATTACTTTACGTTAATCACTCACTGCTATCATTTAGCCTCTAACCTCTCTCTCGAACTCGAAAGTTAATGTTTAAATGTAACCCTTGATTTGCATAAGTCACATCTTCTTCGGGAGAAAGTTTTCAATTGAATTACATTTAAAGAAAGTGTTACCTCAAGTGGATTAGTAGGAGGAACGCGAATAGACCCACTACACTGTTATAACGTTAATTCTAAATTTTCTCATTGAAATAAACAATTAAAACGTAACAGCTGTGTTCAAACATGCTAAATCATTCCACAAAACCCACTAACATCTAGAAGGAATTTAAAATTTCAATGAAAACATCTTGAGATATAGTAATAGAATTTTAGTTCTGCGTTCATAAATTATTCATGATTTTCCTTTAAAAAAGTTTGTCTCCTGTAGTATATAATGTTGTATATTTCTTTGTGAATATTTAACCCTTAATAACCATAACGCCAGCTGGCACTATTAACTAAACATTATTTATCTGTGTAATATTGCAAGTATTATTAAAGATTTATGTGCTCCGACCACGCCGTAACAATTCATTTCGTGTTGGAAAAGTATTTGTAATATATGCTTAAAAAGGGAACACCACACATTTACTATCGTAATAGAGGAGACAGATTAATTACGACGTTCCATGTAACCGCATGCATGTGTTCGAACGTTTTAGACTAAGAACCACATTTTAATTATATTAAAGCTGATATATGTATCCTTATATGTTTTTCAACCTTATAATGTACTATTATCCTCTTTTTTTCCCCTGCATATATTAAATTTATGACTTACATTTATTTTAGTTTGAATAATCTGTTCGTAAGGATGTGTGGTTTTTTTTAAAAAAACGAAGAATTCACTACATGCAGCGGTGTTCTTATTCAATAAGTAAAGATTATGACAGTTAATATTTTTTTTTAAAAAAGTTGTTAGGCCTATATATATATATATATATATATATATATATTAAGGAATCCGAACACGTTGAAAGTGACCAAATTCAGTCACGACAGATATTTTTGCTTTTTATTTTATTGAATAGAGCTATCTCTTTTGACTTAACGAAACATATTTTGTTTTGTTTCTACACTACCTAGAGGCCAAGTTATAATCCATTTTATAAATTTAGAAAAACCAGAAGTGGGCATTTAAATTGCTCAAAATCTATCATGGCGAGTCTGATAACTCAAAATATTACGAATGTATTTCTATAAAACTTTTCGAACCTGATATTTATGTTATTTTCTAGAGAATGTACTAAGATATTTCTTGTTGTATGAATACTTTTTGAGTTATGGCTTGTTATTTAAATAACAGTCTCATAAAAAATGTAACATTTCTTATAATGTTTACTCAATCACAGCTCTATAATTTTCAAATTTTAATAAAAAATTAAAAACTTAGTACATTTTTTAGATAAATGCGTCTAATTTGTTTTAGTAATACTTTTACTGATATATGTTTATTACTTTTTTCTCTTACTGCTTTGAAGTTTTTCAAAAATATTGCTAAAATTTCACTTATAATTGTGATTTTTGTAAAATTCAGGTAATTTATTTTAAATTTTGATAGTTAAACACAGTAATATTTATTGGTAAAAAGTACTCCGAACGTGTTCGGATACCTTAAATTTAGTAAATCATATATTTGTAAAAAGTTTTAATGTCTGTTTGATTTAATTTACATTATATTGATTATTTGTTTTACTTAACCGTGGATGTCGCTATCAATTAACTTGTTCCAATAAATATCTCATTGTGTTAGTTTCTTTAGTTTTAAGGTTTACATTTTCTCTTCATTTGTTTACTCATTTGTAGCCGATTATGTAGGAAATTAGGAAAAGAAATGTCATTTCCTTTTTGTTCGTTCATTTTATTGGGGTAATTACATAACTTTTTGATACTCTTAGGATATGGTGATTTAGATTTGTTAAAATTTTAATTTTAGTATTTTTAAATATTTTAAATGTTTAAACGTACTTTATCATACACATTTCTAGATTATTATTATTTATTATAATAGCTTGGAATTAGGAGTGATTTTGCGTGATGCATTGTAGTTCTCATCACAGCCCTCAAATTCATGTCAACCATCTTGCATCTGTGTTTGCTCTTTTGTTAATCTTCTCGCAAAAAAAAAAAAAAAAAACGAGAAAAAAAACTTTGCCCACAAATATATGTTTACTCAAATATTTAGAACACTGTTTATTTGATTTCCTAACTGTCTTGGCGGGTCGCATGTGTCCCACGGGCTGCTATTTGCCCACTCTTGCACCAATTTAATATTGTTTAAAACTTAGAAAACCAATCTTCATCCATTCAAAATATTGATTTCTTTTCCTCGCGCTATTATATCTTAACTGGTTTTTACTCCCTCCCATTTTGGAAAGTATTTTTATAGGTATTTTATCATTTGTTCGTGATTTTTCGCATTAAAAAAAAATCATTCAACGATCAGAGGAAAAATGCAATCTGATACAAGCCAGTTTCCCATGTTTTATTTATTTATTTTTCCGGATATAATTCCTTCATTGCATTTCAATAAATACAGTAATTTTAAATAGAGAATTTTTGTTCGGGATTTTGTAGTATAATCAGTACATTTGCAAATTCAAAATGAATAAGTAGGGAAAAAACTAAAAAAGTAAATTTATTGTTATAAATTCACTGAAATATATATAAAAAAAACCTTACCGTTAAAGTGTGAAATCTGTTATTTCACATAACTAGGTATTTCATGAAATAACTAGACAAGTCAGTTAAAGAATAAAAATTATTAAATTCTACGATTTAACTAGGTATTCCATAGAATAACGATTGTTTGATCGTTAAAGTATGAAATGCGGCACTCGAAAGTTCTTTGAACTAGTTCTAGCTGCTTTTAGTCAATTTTGAACCCCAATTCAAAGTTTCATCACATCAATCCTTGCTCTAATAAATAATGCAAAAGTAAAAGGTATTTCACATAAAATTTAAATTAATATTTTCTTACAATTTTGTTTGAAAAACTTTGTACGATGTTTTTATGAAACAACAGTTTTTCTTCCCAGCAAGTATTTTTTTTTATACTATTTAAATATAATCTATTTTTGCAACATATTCTTTTTACCCCTTTCTGTTTAACTATTGTTAGCAATATGAGCAATAAATAAATTATATCATCTGTTTTTGCTTATTATTTATTAATTATTCATCCGCAATAGGGATAAGATGCATTTTTCGGGAGATTGTTTATCTTAAATTATTTTATAAAATAGCTTTGAAATTGCTTATTTTTCTCTTTACCGGTCTGTCATTATTTATTTCATAAAACAACTACTTATTTTGCAGAATAACCAAGTAATGTATGAAATTTTTCACTGATTATATTCTTTAACTGATTTATCTAATTATTTCATGAAATACCTAGTTATTCAATGAAATAACTGTATAAAATACTTTAACGGTAACATATACATAAACCGGGAAAAAGCCAAAATAATGAATTGTTACTGATCACTGGGCTGAATATATATTAGTTTAACCTGCAAAATAATTATTCCCATCAAGCTCACCCTGCGATTTTAGCCATCTTCATTCTGTCATTACGTTGCCAAACATAATTAATATCACACAAACTCCCTCTAGGGTACTGTTGCCACAATCAACTGAAGCGCAACAACCCTAATAAACACCCAATTGAGATAGATGAACGAGACAATATTGTTTTAGTACCGCCCTTACGCCAAACAAAAAAAGGGATCCCTACACACCTCCTACGAAAAAGATCCGACGTACAACTCTGGCCAATTACCCCCCATACAAAAATCGGCGACAGCATAGTGAAATTTTTCTTCTCTTTTGGAAGCAGATTTCTTTCCTTCTGTTACATCATTCATAGTCTTTTTTCAAAAAATAAATAACGAAAAAATGTCTTAACGGTATTTCGTCTCAATTTTTCTCACTTGTGCCTGGCCTCTATTAAAATCGGGAGGGGGCTTCACCTGCTAGGCCCACCCCCGCCTGTCGTTTGGGCTCTCCCCCCCCCCGACTCAACCTTGCTGCCCCCATTAATCACAAGCAGACTCTTTCCCTTGGTTGATAGGGTTGCTGTAATGATTCAGGGTTATAACATTTGGCAAATAAGTCCTTTTTTGGCGAAATTTCCAAAAATGTGGAAATGAGTCGGAGCCTAAAAATAGAAGACTTAAAATGAGTGTTTAATTACTAAAAATGAAAATAAGACTAAAAAGTGTGAGGAAAAGTGAAAAAATTAAATTTTAAAATATTTAATGTAGTAAAAAAATTTTTTGAAGGAGAGGTTAAGGCACAAATTATTCCCAGTATTTAATTTTCACCATTAAATTTTTTTATTGTTTAAAATATTGAAAGCAATATGCGAAAACCGTCACATAATTATGACAATGCAGTGAAGTACCATTCTAGAAACAAAAGAATTAATTTATTATTTGTAAGGAAGTTGTAAAATGTTCAAAGAAAAATTAGGATTTTCACGAGATAATGCAACCTACAATGAAATACGTTAAAACACTGAATAATACAAAGGTTAAGAATTCAGTTCACAAATGTTAAGAATTCTGAAATGTCCATTTTTTAAAGAGCTCAAAATTTTGTTTTGGGAAAAATTTGAATTCTAAGGAGTGTATGTATATATCACCTCTTCATGTGCAAGATTATGCAATTGTAGTATTTTCCCATGCTTTTATGCACAATTACTTCATAAAATCAAAGTTATTTATGACTCAAACCAGTGATTCTCAACCACTGTGCCGTGGCACTTTTGTCCGTCGCCAAATTTTTGTAAGATTATTATTTACACTCCGAGAAAAATAAAAAAATCCGGAACCGAATTATTCGGCATTTTTATAGAAATAAACTATGCATAAAATTTTTATTGACCATTTGACTACATTAGAGAAGAGAGTTTTATTCATTACTTCCTAAATTTAGATATAGGAAATTGGACTGGGTTTGTAATCCACTTGTGATAATGTATACATCTGTATATGAATTAACTTTGAATGAAGAGGAAAAAACTAATTTCGTTCTTTAATAATCGAGATTTAATTTCAAAACCTTCGGAAGAGTCAATGAATTCTTTTTGAATTAAATTTAGAGAAGATTATTTCATAACAGCCAAAAAAGCTTTAAAATTATTTTTTCAATTTTCTACATCTTATTTCTGTGGATTCGGATTTTCAGCATTAACAAACATAAAAAGGATCAAGACTTTTTAGTGCAGATGACGAATCGAAAGTAGCATTATCATTTATTTTTACGACCCAATATAAAAGAAATCATCAAAAATCATCAAGCTCAAATTTCGCATTAAATATATTCCTATAATTAATTCATAATTAATTACTCTTTTAACATTTTGTTGTCTCTGTCGTACTTATTATTTTATTTAACATTGAGAATTATTATCATAGGCTGTTTTGCATAGTGTATTTTAGATAAGTAAAATTCTTTTAAACTTATATTTGTTAGTGTGCTGCCAGATTTGGAAATTGTTAAAAGTGTACCGCAACAAAACAAAAAAAAAAAGGTTGAAAATCATTTACTTAAACAGTTAAAAAACCAATTTTATTTCTTTTTTGAACTTAATTTGTATAATGAAAGAGCAACTTGCTAAGAAAAGAATCTATGGTAAAAAAAAAAAGTAGTAATAAAAAGTAAAAAAAATGAAACATTTTTTTTAAAAAAATTATGAATCCTTAAAGCAATTTTAAATTTTAATAATTATATCAACATTTTTTATAACGTAAACATGGTTGTTAGATGTAAATTAAAAGTTTTTAATGTATTATTAATGAATGAATAAGCCCAAGCTGTTGCTTTTAATAATTTAAACGTTGTGTAAGCATATTTTAATATTTAGTTTAGTATAAAACGGACTATATACAATAATAATCTTTATTCTTCGTATTGAAAAAAGATAAATTTTCGCCCCTCAGGATTTATTGTATACGACTTTTTTTCCCTGAATATTTTTTGTAATCCTTTTTTATATTTATCGAAGTTTTTTAAAGTATTTTCTGTTTAATTTGTTACAATTAGTCTCTTGGATTGCGTGTTTTTCTGCAAACAAAATAAGATTTTGTAATAAAGCTTTAAAAATAGTGAAAAATTATTTTTTTAAGTCTGTTAATTAGGTTAAAATAAAAATAGTTTTAAAAGACGAATCATTATTTATTTATTAACTTGAATTTATAATGCTTATGAAATATATATTTACTTTGGAATATCTTCCAACAACGTTATTTAACTTTTTTGATACTTATTTCATATAATAATTTATTTAAAAAAGTTTTTTTAAATTATAAAAAATAATGTATCATCAGTGTATAAATTCAATTAAATCCATTTATAATTTTTTTACTAATTATATTTTTTGTATTTTGTGAAAAAAATTTTAAAAATATTTTTAGTTTAATTTAAATTAGTGTTTTGGATTGCGTGGTTTTTATAATAACAATATTTTTAATATAAAAAGTTATTAAAAATAGTTGAAAATTTTATGATTTTTTTCCAAGTCTGTCAAAAAAAAATAACAATATAGTAAAAAATAGTTTTTAGAGGATACTGTATTTATTTATTAAACTGAGTTAATAACGCGTATGAAATATATATTTACATTGGAATATCTGTAAACGTCTTTTTCAATGCTTATTACTCATAAGACTATATAAAAAATTATTTTTAATTATAAAATATAATAATTTATCCGTTTACATAAATTGAATCTATTCCTTGCGGCTCGGAAGAAAGTGTTTTCAACACGTTAAGTCGAGTGAAGCGAGTGTTAATTGTCTCTCTATGGGATTAATTACTGCAACACATTGTATTTGAAATCATGGAAGTTAATTATCTGACTCTTAAGTAATACATCAAACGTGAAAGTAATTAAAAGTGATTTTTACTTTCGCTCCCAACCAAATTATCATCATCATCGCCGACTAATGACGTCGGGAAAAAACAAACAAGAATTTTTCTCCCGGGATTAATTTTTTTTTAAAGTAATAATATAAAGGGGAAAAAATTATGGAATAGATTTAATGGTTTAATTTTTTGAAGCTTTTAAAGGAACTATAATAAATGTTTATACTGAACGATTTTTAGCTTTTTATTTTCTAAAATGATTATGTTTACATTTAAATAAGTTTGGAATGGGTATATTTTTCATGTAAATGTTCATCAGGTTTCTTTAAATAATAAATAGGGATTATAAATTATAAATGCTTATTCCTTTTTATTTTTGTATTTTTTCTCATTTTCACCTACCAATATCATTGCTTCAACCAGGGCTTCGAACCGTAAAATTTTTCATCCCGGTTCAACCAAAAAATATTGAAATATTGGTTCAGTCCCGGTTTTCATTCCACCAAAAATAACGGTTCTCGGTTCAGTTCCGAATGAATAATTTTATTTTATGTATATTATTTGTACTAAAAATATAATTCTATCATAAACAAAAAATTTAATTCTATCAAAATTTAAAAGATTTTATTCTTTTTTAATTGGTACACTATATGAATTGATACAATTAACCACCATGTGCGATACGAGATATGAACAGAGAACGGTGAGGAATGGCATTGTTATCCATCATCAAAATCGCATTTGACAACTAGGTTCATGATTCGAGTTTGTCTTTCTAAACTTCCTACTCAACCTTTTTTTTTCTGTTGGGCCGCAAACATATGTTAGCTTTTTCACGCCGGCCGCATACATATGATTTCTATTTCACGCGAGCCGCAACATGAGGATTAATGGAAAGGGGGGGGGGCGAGAAATGCTTTAAGACCAAGATAACATAGAAAATTTAATATGTGGAAATTGATCAAAATATTAAAACTCCTATTTTACTTTTTTTAATTATTTTTTTACGTTTTTTTTATTTTTGTCACTAAATTTTTCTAAATTGGAAACATTTAAGAATCATTTTTTCACAATTTCTGCATCAGTAAACGGTTTCATGTAATTACCAATAACATAACAAATTTCATAGAGTACCTTTTTTACCGCTGTGTCATACATATCCACTGACAAAACACTTTTTTTTGCTGTTGTAAAGATTATTTAAGAAAGCTTATGTATATCACTTGAAAAAGATCTTCGAGGAAAAGTGTCATTGAATGATTCCTGTTTATTGGTATTTTTTAAATACAATTTTTTTCGTAACAAATCAAACAATTACTGAACCATGCTTGTTTTTAACTAAAAAGTAGTCAACTTCCCAATCGTCTGGAAACAATCTATTTTCTTCAAATATTTTTTGCTTGCAAGATATGAAAGATAGATAAAAATTAGTTCCACTCATAAAATGTTCGCTACTCCACTGTTATCTATTATCACTAATCAGGGGGGGAAACATCAATGCTCCTACATACATTGACAGCAAAAAGCAAAATTGATATATTTGTTTTTTTAACAACGAATTTCCCACGAAATTTACAAAAATAAATGAATTTCTGAGAGCAATGGGGCATGACCGGGCCACTGAAAAAGGCCCGGGGGAGGGGGCTCAGGTTAAATATCGCTGATCTAAACAGTCTATACAAACATCCGTTGATGTTCGCATGCTGAGATGCGAAAAATAGAATTCAAACTGATATTTTTCTTAAAATATCAGTCTGAATATTTCTCGTTACTTCTCTTCTCATCTAGATCATTCAATTGAATTAAATCTCTTACAAATAGTTTCATGCGAAACTCTGAAACAGAAAAGTACTAGCGAACATCAAAATAAGAAATCTAGAATTCATGTACATGTAATGAAAATTACATGGTTGACGTTAAATTAGAAAATATTGAGAAGTTGGTTACAGTAGCAAAATGACTGAAGATATATTGAACCGAAATAAACGGATATTTTTTTTCGGTTCAGTTCTGGTTTTCTCTCCGACCAAAATAATGCTTTTTTTCCGGTTTTGGGTTCACTTCCGGTTCGAAGCCCTGGTTTCAATGCTAAAAGCTTGCAACCTTGAATCTCGATTTTGGGATTCAAAAGGTGGCTGTAGTAACCTAGTGGATATGACCTTGGAATCGTAAATGGCGTGGAAGTAGTTCTAGCCCTGGTGCTGCTGAAGACCCCTTGTGTAGAGGGGTCGATGCTCGTTAAATTTGTCGTGGTTCTAAGTCCTAAAGCTGGCACTGTTTGCCAACCCTGGTGTCGTTCTTGTCGCTTGAGAGTGGTTCAAAATTACGAGGTCCGTCGCCAATAGCTCTTGTGGTACTTTGGAGCGCGACGTTAATAAACACTCGTTCTTCATCTCACTGTGACTTTAACTTGCACTTCTGTTAAACTGTGATCATTATTAGCACTGTATTAATTCTAACTAACCAATCATAACTATTCAGAGAATCCACACAACCATCCTTTTTTTTTCTCTATTTTTTTTCTTTGACAGTTCCTTTGTTCGAAATAATGGTGCTCAGTTTTTATTGAAAACCTTCTTTGAAAAATTGCCAAAGGGAAAGATCATTTTGATACGAGAGAAAACATTTGTTTTTATTCTGCGAAAGTATTCTTTATGGAAAATGATTCTGCTGGTAATAATTTCTTTGTGATATGATTGTATTATGTTGAGCATATTGAATGGCTTTAAGTAGAAATTGAAATATTTCAGTTTTCCTTATTTAGTATTCAAATAGAGTTTTCCATTCTGTTTAACAACTATTTTTATATTTCTTAGTTTTCTGATTAAACACAATTTACTTTTGTTATTCAGAAAAAAAGTTATTAATTTGTTCACTTATACGATTATTTTAATTTATTTTTCTGAAGTTTGTAAACTTGTAACAAGCAAACTCGTAATTCATAACCTTCAAACTTTATTTTGACTGCTCAATGGAATATTTTTTAAACTTGATTTTAATGACAAAGCATAAATTTTAATTTGAAACGTTTGACAAACCATAGTGGCCGCGGTAGCCTAGTGGTCAAGGTAATGGACTCGTGGCTGGCGTGTCATGAGTTCGAGCCCAGTACCACTGAAGACCTGGCGTGTAGGGGAGCGATGCACATTAAATCTGTCGAGAGCTCAAATTTGCTTCAGTTGCTGTGATGTGGTAGTTAGGAGAGGGGGTGCCAGCTCAGGTGTCGTCCTCGTCACTTGACAGTGGTTCAAGATTACACGGACCGTCCCCAAAAGCCCTCGTGTAGCTGAACATTGCAACGTTAATATTCACTCACTCACTTGACACAGTTATTTCTTCACTGAAAAATGTTTACTCTATTTATATGTCATGAAATTATATTAACAAATCCCCGAGGTGTTTTGTATAACGAATAAAATTGAAATAATTTCAAAAGCAATTAAATTTTATTGTTACGGGATTTCAGGGGAAAAGTTCTTTTTTTTTAAACTAATGAATTAAAAGGTATAACTACATATTTTGTTTAAAAAAATTATATGAGAAAAACTTTGTCTATTTTAAATAAATATTTTTTTGTTAAGGAAAATAAAGTTTTCCGCTCAAATGAGTCGAATTTTTTCATCAACGATTGAATGTTTCATTTTTTGAGCCGTGTGAAATGTCTGAAAGTAAAAAAAAAAAAAATCAATGTCAAATGCGAATCTACATATACTAGATGGATTTGTGATTTAATTATCCTTTATAGAAATAAATATATTTTACAATTCTTTATCTTGTAGTACATCGTTATTTGTAATAATATAGGAAAAAAGTGACTCACTCACTCATCACGACAGCTTCTGAACTGTTAGACGTTAAGTTTGGCAGGCATGTTTCTTTTGAAAAGTAGAAATCCACTAAGACTGGGTTTTTAGGAGGAGCTAAAAGGATAAATATGCTTCTATTTCATAAGCTCAAGTTCTGTCTTGTTAAAACCAAAAGACGAAGTCTAAAAGAGTATTTTTGAGTGCATTCGTAAGCCTTTTAGGTCGAAATTATCAAAGACTTGAAAACAATACATCGTAATAAAACATTATAAAATACCCAGCGAAGCTAGCGTAAAATGATTAGTTTGTACTAATATTGGTAACTTTTCATCTTCTCGTATGGTGAGATGTGGTATTAAAGGAGAGTGAGTCATCAGCTTAAGATTAATTTCGTCACTCTACTGGATTCAGAAATACGAGTATTATTCTCAGAAACCCATTATTTTTAATGAAATGCAATCTAAACATTTCATTTATTTTAAAAATTGTTATCCTTTTTGTAAATTATTGCCTTCTGTTCCTGCATAGGTTTTAAATTACAGTTAATTAGCGTTTATATGCATTATCTATTTAATATTTCCACATTATCATACGACAGCTCAGAGAGCTCTTGTTAAATTCAACAGAAAAGAGCCTACCCTAATGCTAATTTTAGAGAAAAGCATTTAATAAACTCGCTTACCCATGTAATAATGTATTAAATAACGGTCGCGTCCATAATTAATGCTAAGCATTCCGCTGTTTTCACTGATTTATGGAGCTGTAAGCTGATTAAAATGGATTGCTAATCTGATTAAGAAATGTTCTAAAAGTCAATTTATTTACGTTATTTTGCTTTTTACTCCAACATCTGCGAGCATCATTAATTTAGGATCGTTCAGGCATAATGTATAGCTAACACGTTATCTGTTGTGAATACGTGTTTATCTTTAATTTGATTCGGAATTAAAACGTGAAATATGTCTGTTTTATACCCCAGAAGTGTATGGGTGTCGTTTTAAAATAAATTTTGTTTGTGTAGGAATACTAAAAGTTTTACTAATCTGTTTTGTGGCAAAGTTTGTTTTATTATTTTCTATTTAAAATTTAATTTTTCCAATTTAAAATATATAATGTTTTATAAGTTTGAAAATAAAAATGTCTGTTTGCTGCACAAAGAAACCGCACATTCGTTATAGTGGTTAGTGAAGCGATGCCTAATTGCGATGCCTTAGCCCTGAAGTGGGCATTAAGTCGATCGCGATCGATAAGTGGACCACCAATACATTTTGGGGTCCTTTTGGTCCAAAACATTTGTTTTTTTTTTTCACTAAAAGACATAATAATCATTCCATCATAGGAAAATTCAGAATTATCGTATTTATTCGAATCTAAGCCACCATCAATTCCAAGCCGCGCCTCAAATTCTGAACAAATTTTTTGAAAATTTAAAAATAGTCTAAAATGGTTTATCGATATCCAATTTTACATAATTAAATTACATACAACATTATTTCATCAATGTTATAAACTTTTAAATACATCCAAGAAGCTGTAATTGCTTTAAATATCACATCCAGTGGCGCACACAAGGGTCTCCTTGAGATCAGGGCACCCCCTCCAAAGACCTTGAGTTTTTTTCGATTGATGATAATCTTATATATACATATATAACGTAAAATTTAATTAAGTACTTGTAATTCCCACAATTTATTTTATTAATGCTAATTATTAATTCAATAATTTATTTTTTACTGTTTTTGTTCACAAAATCGCCAAAATCAGAAGCATCAATCGGTGTTGTCTTGAGGTATGATACGAGTTGGGGGACTTTCGACCATGGACCCCTCCCCTTGAAAAATTTTTGTGTGTGCTATTGACCCTATCCAACCAATTTTTTTTTTCTCTTCGATTCTGAGCCACGCCCGATTTTTAGTAGCATTAACATTGCGAAAAAAGTGCGGCTTAGATTTGAGTAAATTCGCTATTTTTTTTAAACATAAGGAGGGGAAGAAATCGTATCATAGGAGAACATTTCGTCGAATAAAAAATGCACTTCGCTATTTAGAGGTAATTTTACGAAGAAAATCGGAAAATGGTCCCAAGAAAAAGTTCGCTAAATAGAGGCCCGACTGCATTGCATACTTTATTTTATCTGACTACACCTACGATAGCCACTGAATGGACCGCAACACCTTAAAAAAATTTAAAGTAGCCGTACCTTGGAAAAGTCTGCCCATTCCTGCCTTAGGGCCTGGACTCAAATCCCGGAGAAACATGAATGCTTGTAAGCGTACACTGCTTTTGTGGCATGTAGGCACTCTTAATAACCGCCGAGCCGCAAGTCCTCTGGTTGGGTTGGTCGAAGGGGAAGGAGATGGGAGGCCTTTGACCACCCCTACGGTGTTCTCTCTCAAAATTGGGATGGAACCGAGGCGAATCGTACTATCACCTGCATGGTACTCAATGCTCCGGCTAACGACAGGCGTACAACTAGCCCCTTGCTAGGAGGATTTTTGTGGGCCTTGATCTGATATTACTGTCGATCAGGTGGCATAAGTAACTACAGAAATATTTAATTTTATCATTAGCCACTAATACGTGAGTGTATGTTAACGATGCACTATAAAGCAACAAGAGAGTGACGAGGACGACACATGAGCTGGCATTCCACCCCCTATCTCCAAACTTCCGCATCATACAAACGGAAGGACATATGGAGCCTCGATAGATTTAACGCGTATCGGCGTCATTAGCCTCCAAGAGGTTCTTGTGTTGCCTTTCGATTTTATATATCCGACCACATTTCCAGTTCTGCTTTCACCACTAATGAATTTAATTTTCAAAAATATGTGATAACAACAAATAATCTCATAGTAGAATCTCATAATTTGTGATGGATTTCTATTTAAATGCGTACTTAAGTTAAACTAGATTTTATCCTTCAGTTAGTTTATTAAAATAGTTAAAATGTAAGCACTCAGGGAATTCAAGAAATAATTGAAAACAAAAATCAAATGACCAAACATTTAACGACAATTGTGTAGCTACCATGTTTATATCGAGAACTATTTCTCCGTATTTTGACTTTCTTCGAATACTTTTGTCTAACGAATTTCCATTTGAAATGTATATTGTATGGGAAGTGGATATATCAAACGTCCGTTACTGTTGTCAGTATAGAAAATTTAATCGTAGAGTTTATGAAATCGTAGAGTTATAAGAAAT
Organism: Trichonephila clavata; assembly: GCA_019973975.1. Taxonomy (NCBI): domain Eukaryota; kingdom Metazoa; phylum Arthropoda; class Arachnida; order Araneae; family Nephilidae; genus Trichonephila; species Trichonephila clavata. The sequence goes on along the minus strand of BMAO01018777.1, from coordinate 218,286 downwards.
ATATATATTATATCGCGCGTGCGTAGTTATATTTGAAATATCGTAGAATTATATTATCGCGCAGAGAGAGAAAGAAGGAGAAATATTATATGAAACAGAATTATAATCGTATTAGATTATTATTTGTAACATACAAAATATAATTTAAGTTCCATTAAATTTTAATTCCTTTTAAATTTTTTTATTTATTTTGCTTGTTTTTAAATGGTATTTTGCCAGAAAATGTGTTCGTCTTTTTAATTTTTCTATTATAATATATTTCAATTTTGAAAGTTTTTGCTGAAACTGAATTTGTTGAAAAAAGGCTTTTAATGGAAATATATCATAAAATGTTAAAACTGTTGCATTTCATATAATTTATTAAAATATTATCATAATATCTTCTAATTTTATGTTTAAAAAAATATTTTGCAAAATGCAAAAAACTTTATCGTAAAATCGATTTTTTTTTTATTTATTTATTTATTTATTTTTTTTTTGGAGGGAGGCAAAGCAGAATTTTATGTAAGCTTTCTATACTTTTATTTAGAAATATTTTAAAGAAGTTTCAATTTTTTTTTTAAATTCACTTTTTCGAAAATATTTTTTTATTGAAAGGTATGATATATAGTGGATTATTTTAGCTAAGCCCTGCACTTTATAAAAGTGGAAGCTAAGAAAAACTTTTGTCTTGTTGGAAAACTCGAAGAGGACAGAAATACGGAAACTGACTTTAAGTTTCTTTCTCTTATTTGATTTCTTTATCTAGTTTAACGAAAACTATTTTTGAAATGTATATGCCTTGAGTTTAAGTATTATTTGCTTAAGTTAGATCATCATGTTTATGTTTATTGAGCAGCTTAAAAAGCAAAAATATAAAATATCTTTACTAACTGCATTATTTTTAGTTCTTTATTTGATCTTAAGAAATTTTTTCAGTTAAGAAGTTGGAATCAAAATCATATCCAAATCAACTGTTTTTATATAAACGGAGTAATTTTATTTCTCATTTTTATTTTTAAGGGTTTTTTATATATTTTAAATTGAGATAATTTACGCATAAATTTAATTAGTAACTTTATTTTATTTTTTAAAAAGTGTTTTTTTATCTATTTTTATTAAATTTTATACTTATTAAAAATATTATGTATACAATTTGTTTTTAAGCATTTATCATTAAGAATAAATTGGATTTGATATCTACTAATTTTTTTTCTCTAATTATAATAATAGATATCTACGCTGTGAAAAAGCACTATCTAATATGTGAAAAGGGACCATGTCATGCAGTTATATATGGATGTAAATTTTAAAAAATTAAATTTTGAGAAAAACTAAAATACAAGGGGTGATCAAATGAAAAGGTATGAAACGACATAAAAATGAAACAGTTAAATATTTGCATATTCCGCCAAGGGAGAATGTAGCGAGACATCTCGGGATGCCATTGGAGACTCTGACTGGGATCGGATCATGCGCGGGTGCCCGCATGCGCAGGAGAGAGCAAAGGCTCTTATAAAAAGCGGCGTCCAAATGATGCGAGCACAGAATTACTCGAGCACAGAAAAAGCATTAACTCCGATGTGTACTGTGAGACACTCCGACGCCTACGCAGGTCCATCAAGAACAAAAGACCGGAACTGCTCACGGAGGGTGTGGTTCTGCTCCATGATAACGCGCGTCCACACGTCTCCAGAGTCACACAAATGGAACTGGACAAGTTCCAATGGGAGACGTTGGACCTTCCGTCCTACAGTCCGGACATGTCACCCTGCGATTTCCATGTGTTGGGTCCACTGAAGAAACACCTGAAAGGAAAGCGCTTCAACTCGGACGGCGTACTCAAGGACACTGTGAAGGACTGGGTCTCGTCACAGCCACAGGAATTCTGGGAACAAGGAATCCTGCGGCTTGTTCATCAGTGGGATCATTGTGCTCAGGCCTATGGAGTATATTTTGAATAAAGTCTATATTTGTACCCACCGTGTCGTTTCGTACCTTTTCATTTGATCACCCCTTGTAGTTTTGTTTTTTGTAATTCATTACTAAATTAATTATTTTTAAAAAATCTTAAAATGGCTGCTTTCTATTAGAAAAAATGAGATTAGTTTTGTAAAGTATTAATCGAAAATAGAAATTTGATTTTATCCCTGAGGGGAAAAAAGGAAAAAGAGTTTTATATTCGTAAAAGCCCGTACAACACCTGGCTAAACGATGGAAAAGAAATATTCCTGACAAGGAAAAGAAGTGGAAGAAATTTCGGGGAAAAGGGAATTTTAATGACATAAATACAGAAATCACTATCCCAGATGTACTGGCATCGAGAGGGAAAAGGAAAATTTCCCTGGGGATAAAGTGATGTACACGGTAAGAGCCCTTGCACCGCTGGGCTAATCGGATGGGAAACACAGACCTATCCATTGGGTAAAGTGGTGGAAGAAGTTTCGAAATAGGGTTTTTAAGGATATATTAATATGGAAGTCACAAACACATCACGAAGCGTGTTTACACCGAGACGGGAAGGGGAAATATTAAGAGGCAAAAAATATTTTCGGGCAAAAAATATAAACGGGCTTCTTCAAGCCCGTGCAACGCCGGGCCATGCAGCTAGTAATGTTTAAAGCCTGAAAAATTTGCATAAGGAGAATTTTAATACATAATTCATCACAAATAATATTAATAATTACAACTATAAACGTTAACTCTTTATCAACATACAATTTTTTACCGGTAACAAACCAAATATCTGAGGAATTTTATATGAAAAATTTTCTAAAAATAAGTTGCTAAAATATTTGACTAGAACCTTGAGACTAATTTCCAGTTCCATAATTTCTATACTTGAAAGATATAAAGTCTCTTGTATACGATGAATTAGATTTATTTAAAAAATATTTATTTCTGTGAACAGACTTGGCTGAGAAAAAATATACTTTTTTTTGTATCATTTAATTTTTTTTTATTTTTTTAAAAACTGAATACCATAAGTATTATTTTTAAATGCTTCCAATGACGATAAATTTCAAATCGTATTTCTTACTAATTTTAAAGAGTAAATTTCTTTTTGTGCTTCTTGGCATCACCGCTCTCTACTCATCTGTTTCTTCCCCACAAATTTCTTGGCATCGATTCTGTGTAATCATCTCTAATAACATATATCATGCTTTAAAGTATTTCTCAAGGTAAATTTTTTCAACACCGCAAAAATAGTATTTATAAAAGAGTTACCTAAATCTTGGAAATCCAAATTGTTTCAGCTGTTGACATTTTAAGTAATATATTTCTTTTTATAATAACCAAGGTAACAAATTAATAAAATGCTGTGTATTCAAATCTCTAATTCATCTAAGACAGCAGCGTGGTGGGGAAGTTTGTGTGAGGAAGTATCACTAAGGTGTCAGACGCCGTGGTTGCCTAATGGTTATGGCCATGTACTCGTAGGTGGTGGTGTCAAGTCGCAGGCTTAAGTCCTGATGTCACTGGAGACTCGCTGTGTACAAGAATTGATGTCCGTTGAATCTGTGAGGGCCATAGCCCACGCGTTCTTTTAAAGTGCGATATTAATTGTCATTCATTCACTGAACTGTTAGAAGTGGTCATGGCATCGGATCATGGCCAGCGTATCATGAGTTCGAGCTCAGTACCACTGAATACCCGCCATGTAGGGGAGCGATGCACCTTAAATCTGTCGATAGCTCAAACGTCCTCCTGTTGGTGTGATGTGGTAGTTAGGAGAGGGGGTACCAGCTTGGGTGTCGTCCGCGTCACTTGACCATGGTTCAAAATTACGTGGTCCATTGCCAATAGCCCTCGTGTAGCTGAGCAGTGCGACGTTAATATTCACGCACTCTGAATTGTTAGAAATTGGCAGAGGTTCAAATAGGAATTTCGTCGCCGGTAGCGCTCTATTTTTTTTTTTTTTATTTGGCGTAGAAAAATAGTTACTTTTATTAACTATTCCAATGATGGAGATTTTCACATAACTTATTGAAAATTTTAATTGTGAAAGAGTTTTTTGAAATTTACTTAAAAACATCTGTTTCTAATTTTTTTTTTAAAATTATATCATGATAACCAAAAATTTTGAAACTGCAGACAGTAAACAAGAAAATAAAAACATGTATTGAAATCAGTTAAATGTGTTATGAAATCCTCTGCTTATTCATTAAATAAGTAAATAATATAATTGCACATCATTATAATAAAAAAACAGGAAATTCTGGAACATATTTCTTTAATTTTGAAACATAATGGAACTTTATTTTTAAACTGATAATTAATGTACATTATGTAAATAAAAGGTAATATATATACAATTTAATTGTATCTCTAAAGTAATAAAAATCTCATAGTCAAATTTTTATTTAAAAGAACCTAAGAGTGATGAAAAATCATTTGTGTTAAGATTCCAACCGAAAAACACGACTTTCCTGCATCTTTATTCAATCCAATACAATTCGAAATAAAACTAAATAAACGCACAATAAAATGAATACAAAAGTATCCAGTTTATATTTAAAGTAGAACAAGCAAATAGTGAAGACAAATTTTTCCGGGATAAAAATAAATAAAATAAAATAAATAAAAATAGCGGGAAAAAAAAACGGCGGCGAAGAAGGAATTACGAATGCTACAAATTCTAAAAGGGAATAAATAGGGAAAATGCAAATCTCGAAAAGGGAATAAATAAGGGCAATAAAAATCTGTAGTAAAACAAATTGTGAAGAATACAGATCGACGACGGAGTAGAAAAGCAAATTGCCTTTAAAAGTTCGATATCTGCTCCGATCGATGTAGAGCATAATTTTTTTAACAGAATTTGACATTTTGGAGTTGTTTCCATTTTGTAGGGAAGAAATAAAGAGAATTGGGGATAAATGAAAAAGAGAGAAATGGCGAAAGACGAAATTGAATTTTTGAAGCGTGGTTTTGCTGCTTTTGGCTGGGAAATTTTTTTTCAATTGGAATTTTTGACAGATATTTTGAGTTTTAGAAAAGTGGATGTAAAGAGTTGTGCTCTTTTGAAAATGAAAATAGTTCAATTGGAAAAATTTGTTTACTTAAGTTATTTTTTAGATGTTTATTTCTGAAAGTCTTATTTATTTTATGGTTCAGATTTACTTTGTTTGAATTTTTGGCACAATGGGATTTATATTTGAATAAATTTTGGTAGGAATTTTTTACTTCTTTGATTTTGAATGGAAATGTGAATTTTACGAATCTGAATATTTTGAATAATATATTTGTAGAGTCAAATTTTCTGCTTGCTGAGGACCCCCCACCCCTTTCTTTTAGTAATTGTTTGCATTAAATAGTTTTTTTTAAAAAAATTTAAGTAGTCAGTAAAAGTTTTTTTTTTTTAATTTAAACGAAAATAAAAGTAAAGTAAATTTTTACTACATTAACATAAAAGAACTTTATTTGCTTATAAAAAATGGAAGCTTAATTAGTATCAAAGTGAAAGAAATAGGATAAAAATGGTACATACGTATTATCGAAAACTTTTGGCGACGTTATTTGAAACGAATCACATGATTGCCACTTCAAAACATACGACACGTGTGAAATTGGGTTTGCCAACTTGGCGAGTTATGTTGAACTTTGGCGATTGTTGCGATAATACGTAAGTACCGAAAACATTTTTTTCTGTTTACTACCCAAATAAAGACTGCAGATTTGTTTTTGGTATTTTGCTTTCTTCTAAGATTTCTGAAAAAAGTTCTTGGATTTCAAAGGTATTGGAAAATAAGATCCAAAATATTGAATTGTGCAAAAAATATATGAATATTTTTAAGGGGACACAGTACGATTCAAATCACAAAAATCGGTCAAAAAATCAAATTTAACTTTTTTAGCTTAAATTATTTTTGACATACATTTTTATAACCTGACAAAATTTGAAAGCTCTAAACTTAAAAAACACAGAATTATGATAGCTGTTACGTTCGTTTTTATTCACATCCCTATAACAAATCAAAACTTTAAACTTACTTATCTCGGAAAGATAAAATAACTAGTTTGTCTTCATAAAAATGCTAAGGCCTTTTTTCTATTGTGCCTAGTGCTTTGATTTTTTTTTACCTATTGCTAATAGTACATGTAACAAAAGTTGGCATGCATTTTTGAATAAAAGCAAAACTTATTTTTTAAAAATAATTAAAATTAGAATTTGTACAGTTTTTAAAAAATTTTCAATAAGCATTCACAAAAAGAAGAATTAAACTAATACCAATCATGTTATCGCAAATCCCATACCAACTTTTGTTATACATAGTTTGACTTACTTGTAAAATCAAATTTCAAGCGTGTATGTAAATATTTGTAGGAGGAGTAGCATTTTAAAATCACTTCAAAAATTTTCAGTTTTTTCCTTAAAAAATTAAATTGCAAGCTTTTTATGAAATTTTGAGCATAAAATCTGTTTTATACAGTATACACACATAGGAAGCGACCAAAAATTTTTTCAAGATCCTTAATTTAAAAATTTTTGTTTAAATCATACCATGCCCCCTTAACAAAAATAGCATTATTTTATGTAAATATAACACGAAATACAGTGTTATATTTATATGTCATATTATTGCTCTAAAATCCAGCGTATAACGTGCACTTTTAACACACACAAAAAAAAAGATCGTATCGAAACGATACGCTGTGTATAAAAATGAGAGTTTTAAAAATAAGAAAAGAGATAGAAGCATACGAATAATTGGAGGTCTACATAGATCGAAATATTGTAAAAAAACCGAATGAATACCTTATGAACTTAAAAAGTTGTAATTCGAGAAGTATACTATTTTTCAAAAGACTGGGATAATATTTCGAATAAATTACTTCAAAACATAAGTGCATTGCACACTTACATTTAAAATTTCTTAGTAAAAAAAGAAGTGTGCGTTATGCGGCGAATGTACCTAAATATTAAAAAATGCAGCTTAAAAGTATAGATGCGCGTTATATTGCTAGATTTTACGTTAAATGAAAAAAAAATCTTAAAACATTTTATTTTGAAATTCTGCATGCATTCTTTAATTTAGTAACAAAAGAATTTATTATAAGAATAATTTAAATGAATATAAATTTTTTAATTAATGTCCTCTCTTATTCTATTAGATAACATATGAACATTAAATCGTTTAATTTTTTGTAAGGCGTCTTTTTAATGTTTTCTAATTGTAGAGATGGAATTAACTATAAGTATCTAAATTGTCTTTTATTTTTTGGCATTTTAACTTTACCTTGGTGGTTTAATTCCAACTTTTCTATTTGCTTTATTTTACCTATATTTTGTATCCGTCTGAAAAACATTTCCCCTCATTGATAAAAAAAATGCTCTAGTTTATCCTGATATATCAAGTTATGATTCCGATAAATTTCTCCAAAAAATAAAAATGTTTCACATTTTCCTGTTAAGATTTTTTTTAATTATTTAAATATATTCTCTTTTTATTCATTGAAAAACAACTTTATTTAACAGAAGATTACAATTAGCAATTTTGAAAGTTCACTGTAAAAAAAAATCAACTTCACAAAAATCTTTGTTTGCTTTTTCAAAAAATACAGTCTGGGGAAAAACTAAAAAATTAATTAAAACCGTCTCCCTTTTTTAAAAAAAAATAAAATAAGTCCTTTAAAGAAATACTTTTTCTCAATTCTTCGAGACTAAAACGGAACTTTTAAATGCCCGTGAAAACATAAATAATTAGCTTACGGTGGCATCGATTTTAAATATTCAAAAACGAGTTAAAAAGTCTTTTTCTAAATTCGATAAAGAAATAAACCAGAAATTAAGTTCACTGCCCTTCTAGTTCTCGTCTAGAATCTCTGATTAATTGGATTATAATGAAAACGTATTGCTGAACATTAAAGGAGCTGGATTTACATTTTAATGATAGCTTTATCTGTCTGATTATAATATTTAACTCTCAAAGGAGTGTAAGGAGAAGGTAGCTAGCTATTTACGTCAAATTGAAGCTCTTCGCTTTTTATCGTTTAAGTAATGATAAATCTCTTTTTATGCGGTTACTTGTTTTTTAGCTCATGCAAATGAAGTAGTTTGAAGGAATATTTGATTAGGTACTTTATGTGATTGAACCGATTTGCATTCAAGCATTCGTAAAAGTAAAATGAATCATAACGTGTTTTACATGTTTTTAACATGAATTCATCTATTTTGTGTGTGTGTGTGTGAGGGAAGGAAGGAAGGTATTTATCTTTATCTGTAATGTTCACACTTTTTGCTGTGACATAAATACAAGCGGTAATCTTTTTAAAATCAAGTTTTTTGGGATAGTTTAAAATTTTTTTATCTAAAATCTAATGTATATAATTGATGCTTCATCTTTCTTTATTGTAAAATTAAATCTTTTTTAGAAGTTGGAATCATTAAAAATTTCTTCTAATTTAATTTTTCTTCAAATTGCTTGTTAGAAATCTTTGGTAATTCTTTTGTGAGTAAGATTACGATAACAGAGGACTATTGGCAGGGGCGTCTTAAAACGTTTTGGGGTCCTGGACCCCTGTACAAAAATAGGCCCACCTGTGACCCTAATAGACAGCACATGGCATACGTTGTCAATTACTGGTACAAAAGCTGACGTGAAACAAATAAATGTGCAGGACTTACAATTTCACAAACCGGCTCGACCGACTGTCATCTTTCGACTAAAGAGTAATGATGATATATGATGGAAGGCCTAGACATGGACGACGCAGTTCCGCCTCATTATGCAGTCCATTAACTGTTGCCAGTGGCGTAACGAAGAATATAAGGGGCCCCTGCAAACTCAGAGTTTGTGCCCCATGTAGTCCTGCCCCCCCCACCACAAAGTGGGGTTGTACTTTACGCCACTGACTATTTCCAGTTGGTATGTAGCGCAAAATTCCCAGTTTTTCGGAGAATATGTCCGAGAATAACATTAGACAATTAAGATTTTTGGATCGTGATCTTATTGAGGTTGGGTCAAGAAAGGGACGAGACCCCGAGCCCAGTTGACCCCGAGCCTTAAGATGTCCATAGGTATTGGTCGTGAACTTGGTACCATCTCTGGTTTCATATTTGTCACTAGGGGACTGTAGCTATGAATTACGAGGCCATAGTTTTTGTGTCACTCTGAAATACGATATTTCTAATCAATCAAACTCACTCTGTGGAATAGTAAAGACTGTTATATCTTAAATGAATTACTGTAACATGACTTGTAGTTTCTGCAAATATTAAATGGAAACATGACGTGGAAATCCATTTGCTAAATTAAATAAGCTAAAATTAAGAAGAGAAAAATAAATTATTACTACTAAAATAAGAATTGGTAAAATTAAAAAAAATTAAAATTGGAAAAAATTGGTTAAAAATTTTCAAAAAATTACATAAACGAAGCCCTTTTAGTACAAAAAGTTTATGTGAACAAATTTTTAATTTTTCAATTTTTACATGTTGCTTTGTTAATTTTTTTTGAAATGACTATCAGCATAAGAGATATTTTAATTTTTGCACAAAGTAGAGCACTTTATCGTAGTTATTAATATGAAATTGCTTGAAAAAAAAATAGCGGCTAAATTCACATAAGGGACTGTAAATTTTGTAATAAAACAGTGATTGATAAAGCGGAAGGTTAAAACACTTCTACGATAGTACAGAACATATACAAAAAGTTTCAGTTAATTATTTTCAAAACTTTTCAAGCAATCTGTCTCCGTTTGAGAATTTTAAAAAAAAAACATTTTTGAGTAAAACTCACTTTAAAGTATTACGTATCTTGCTTAAAATAGTATTTGTAAAGTAGTTAAGTATTTGCTTTTACTAAAATACTTGGTAGTTTTTTGCTCTTGGGAATGGAAAATAATAAGCTTGGTATTTTTATAAAGCTAATAAGATGGCCTATAAAATAAAATCATTAAAATATTGTTAATTTTTGACAAAATCCACAATTTTAGGGTAGTCGTATACCTTAATGCTGAATTTCGATTTCATCATTATCGATTAAATTATTATCATAAACTGCCATACATTTTTGATCAAATCGGCCTGATTCTAAGGCAAGAAATCCCGATAATTTTTGAAATTCATGCTAGAGCAAAAAATTCGTTGAAATCATGTATTGTGTTATTTCAAAACCGTGTAAAAAAAGTCCGTGCAAAAAAAAAAAAAAAAGAGTTGGGTGTAAAATGAGATTGGTCGCGAATTCTCATTGTGTTTCTTTGAAGTGAAATGTTAATAATCCATCTCCCACACACGCATTCTAGTGACTCAAATTCAACCAATTTAAATCGGTTTATCTCACTCCTGAATTTTCCGCTACTGTTTATTTTTCGGAAGTAAAGGTGAAGTTTTCGAAGATGGATATGTCCCAACGGAGCTTACTTCCTCTTTTTTCCCCCTGAGCATTGATTGATTGATAACTCTGAAAAACAAAAATAAAATTTCAGTATATTTATCGAAAAGTCTACATCGTCAAACTTTTTCTTCTACTTGATTTTCTCTTCAATTCGACATTTTGATATACCCTTATCGAGTGGCGTAACCAAATATATTAGGGCTCCCCTGCAAGGTCAAGTTGTACCGTTAATGTTTTATAAATTGGTTAAATACGTATTTGGTTTCAGTCAGGCTTTGCCCCCCCCCCCGCGATGCAGGTGTGTACGTAACGCCACTGCCCCTAGCCTTATAATGACTTTTGAATAATTAGCTGAAACGACTTTCTAATTATCTAAGATCATAAAAACAGCAGTTATCGAGAGGAAAAAGCAAGGAGTCGAACGATGCAGGATTTGATGCAAGTAACATATATTATACTCGTTGAATTTACCATGCATTTTTTTAGTAGCAGTTAAAAAATTTTAAAATAGAAATTCAGTTTAAAAATTTTTTTATAATTAATTTAAATCAAAATTTTAATGAAAACATTTGAAATTTTGAAACTTTTGTAAGTCCATTTGTAAGTTCTTTTGTAACCGTAAGTCCCATTGTAGTGTGTCTAGGATCCTACTTACACATGCGTACCTGGTATATTTTCATTCAATCTGTGTTTTTTTATTCTGTCATAATTTAGAATTAAATTTGAAACGAAATGAAGGAAAAAAGTTACCACTATAGACATATAGCTTAATGTGAATGTCACTGAATCTTCTTCTATATCTGTTTCATTAATCATAACTTACGCCCGATCTCCCTCGCTTCCCTCCCTCCTTCATCCTCACTTCGCCGTTCACATCTTAATAATCATTTATTTTCTCCCATTCTCCACATATTTTTGTTCCTGTATAGTCTATTATTCATCAATCAAGGGGGAAGTATAAAATATTTTAACATTTTTGTAACATCTAAGACATATTGAAGTAGTTTTTTACCATGTTTTTATTAACTCGCTTTCTTGTATGTCTGTCCGGGTGGAATTTTGTAATTGATTTTAAACTAACTTCCTGATGAGCTAGAGACTTGAAATTTGGACTATAGCTCAAAAGTGGATGAGAATACCTAAAAATTTGAAAAAAACATGGTACATTAATTATTTTTATTTATAGATTATTAAATAAATGAGCTAGTTTAAAAAACTAAAAAAAAACACGCTTTTATTGTAGATCGAACTAAAACATGAAAAACAAATCATAGTTTAAAAAAACTAAAAAACGTGCTTCATAGTTAATCGAACTAAAAAGTAAAAAAAAAAATAATTCTTAATATAAGAATAAATTGACCAACGAGAAAATTGTCATTCTAGTTAGAGCGTGAAGTGCTTTGTATTACATTTTTACACTAACTCCTAATTTCGGAATAGAACTGGTAAGAAATTGTAACAACGCTTTTACCCAAATGACATTAATTTTCTCGTTCATCATTTTATTCTTATATTAAGATTTTTTTTCTTACCTTTTAGTTCGATTAACTATAAAAACGTGTTTTTTAGTTTTTTTTTTTTTAAAGCTATAATTTTTTTTAATTTTTTAGATTAATCTACAACAAAAGCGTGTTTTCTTAGTTTTTTAATTGATAAATTAATCTTCGAATTCATTGATATTTCGGTAAGCTGCTCCCCCCCCCCTCCTTCATTATAGGAATTTTTTTATCACAAATGAAAAGGGAGAATTTTCCTTTAGAAAACTATTTAGTTTTGCAAAATGTTGCACTAACGAATATAGAATTATTTTATGGTATAAGCAGCAGAATATTTACATTCTAGCACGTAGTATATATACAGAAAAAAATGTTTTAATATTTTATTATATTATAATTAAAAAGTGTAAATGTATCAGTTTTAATAACTGGGGTGAACTTTTGATTCTTGTGGTTATACAAACTTCGTGAACCTTGAGAAAACGGGGTTCCATTTTGTACACACATCTATCATTTCCTTTTCCACTTTTTACTGTTACGCTTGAAACCCTTTGGTATGCCATGTGGAACCCCAGAGTTCCCTGGAACACAGTTTGAAGACCATTGTTTTAAGGTATTCGAACACGTTCAGAGTATTTTTTAAAAAATATTGTATTGAAGCATTGCAAATATTTTTAGCAATCATTACCAATAAGTATTAATGTGTAACCAGTAATATTTAAAATAAATATTACACCTTTAGAAAAAAATAATAAACTAAATTATAATGAAATATATCAAAATTATAATGAAATAAGCTCCATACATTGATATAGGAAATGTACTAAAATTTTAATTTTTTATTAAATTTTAATGTTTTATTAATTTTACCTGATGAAATAATTATAGAAAATGTGACATTTTTATGATGCTATTTTTGAAATAACAAATCATAATCAAATAATTTATATTGTAAAAATTTATTTTGGTACATTTGCTAGAAAATAATATACTTACCAAGTTCACAAAGTTTCATAGAAATACAATTATAATACTCTAAGATCAGACTCGCGATGATAGATTTTGAGAAATTTAGAAGTCCCTTTTTGTTACAAATAGATTAAACACCCACTTCTGGTTTTTCTAATTTTATTAAATTTATTGTAAGTCTGCCTCTGTAATGTAGAAACAAAATAATATATGTTTCCTAAAGCCAAAAGATTGCTCTTTTCAATAAAATAATAAAAAAAATAACAGAAATATGTATTTTGATTGCAATTAGCAATTTCAACGTGTTCGGATACCTTAAATTGGTACAACATCATGTTTAGCTATGCAAGATGTATGGAATGATATACTGTCTTGATTGTTTTAATAAACCTAAATTTCTGGTGGAATAATGTTATCTCTGAGCAATAAGTTTTAAGAAATAAAAAAATCACGAAAATATATATCACATTACCTTATAAAAATTAATTTGATTAAATCGCTAAAGATATACCACAAATTGCATTTTTAATCTAATAGGGAAGATACGGTGTTGCCAACTCAAACTTGGCACGTCTCCAAATAAAATTTTAATACAATCCTGAATTTTAAAAAAATCTAGTCGTGGGTTTTAATGAAAGTTTTTGCATTTTACAACTAACGAGTTCATTTAATTATTATTTCTACCTTTTCCGACTTTTAAAACCTCATCCGCACAAACTTGGAAGAGAACAGAGTTAAAATTTTATCATTTGTATCCATCAGCTTATAACAACATTTACGTTGAATCAAACCTGGATCAAACCATTACTAATGAGATTTCATCAATTTTACTGTTCCGATTCATATCCTTCGATATCCCATTCCCATCTAAGTTAACGTAATGGTAACTACACCGAATAAAATTTATATTGAAATATGATATTAAACATTCTCTCGAAATTCCGTCTCGGAGTGGATTGATGAAACGGACTAACTAATGGACGAAATCCGATCTTCCATCAAGGTAGTAGATATCCTTATTCAACAATATGCTGCAGGAATGTGTACTCGGCGCATATATATTAAGCATATGTCATGGAATGCGCATATGTTTCAACGTGGATTTGCTTAATGTTTAACCAACATAGTAACCTCCAAGCATGAGGTTTGTATAATAATGATAGATAATGGTATGCACGGATCGTAAGAGATGGTGCCTTGTCATGAGCGCATCAAACAATCGCTCAACACTTGCGCCATGGAAGCACAGATTAGCGCCCCACGTGGGTTTAGAGGGAGCTCTATGGAGTCTGAAATTTGATTACCTGACTTTCATGTAGGAGAAGTTGAAATGTTATTTTTTAAGTAAAAATTGTTCTGCGATTCAAGTATAAATTTCGCAAGATTAAGTTGTTATCTAGTTGTTAAGTTCTTTTACTAGTTAAGGCTGTTTTCGCCATATGTACCAGAACGTGAACTTAACGCGGAACGCATTTTCTGACAGAAAAAATGCCTCAATTTTTATAAAAGTTTTATGAAACTGTAACTCGTGTATTTGTTTATAATATAGTTTTTTCAAAGTTTCAAAATAGTTCATAAATAATTAGTTTTTCCTTTTAACATGTAAAGGGATAGCTCATTTAGGATTATGGTATAGGAGAAAAATGCAAAATACATTTTATATAAAAAAAATGTGTCAACTCGGATAAAAGTGAGTAGTATTGTTGATCAAAGGCAGAGAGCAACAGCAGTAAAAGTTGACATCTGTAGTAAGAGCATATCGTACAAATTTTATTTACAACACTACTTGTATACCATACCGATAACATGACGAAATCCTTTCGATTAAAATTAAATTAGATTAGATGCCAATATAGTCGTCAAATGAAGTGCCAGGTGGTGATCAAAGTGGTTAAGTTGATTTTAGATCACCTAAAATGAGTAGGATTCTACTTGAAGTACGAGAGAATTAAATTTTCCTAACAAATATGATAAAATATATATATAAGTGATCTTCTACAGGATAGGCGAAGCCAGAATATAAGTTTACAAAGCGGATAAGGCAAGATTCAATGTTTATAATAAAACAAATGATAAATTATAATATAAATTAAATTATGAAACTATTAATTGAATTAAAATAATTTTTTCGTTCTTCTTAAATGTTGCAGAAATTAAAATATTTCATTAAATTTAATAGTGGGTTCATTCAGAAAAAGAAAAAAGAATCAGAACTTGAGCGAAAATACTAAAGTGGGAATTTCATGTGTTATGTAAAAATCGTCATGCTGTATAATGAAACATATTTGTTAAATTTGATGGATCATGTTTTTAATGGATTGCGCAAATTTTTAAGTTGTGTTTTTTTTTCACTTAACTTTATGATTTATATCTATAAATTCTACCCCTGATACTGAAATGAAAAAATCGTCATTCTTTTTGGAATAGATTGAATAGTTTTCAAAGGGACGAAATTTAATTTTGAATTCTTAAATAAACTCTTTATTTTAATCCGATTTAAAAAAAATGGTACTTTTCCATTAGACGGGCGCAAGCGAAAAATTGCCAAATAATGTAGAATTCCGCCATATCTCTTACAACCATAAGGGGAATGTTCGTTTAATGCCGTGTGCTCTATTCTCTGAATTCATTCAAAACAAAGCACGTATTCCTTTCTTTCTTCCATTTTGAGCAAATTCTCAAGGTTTTCACCGTATTTTGGAAAAACCAATAATTATAAGCATTCTTTTTAGGTAAAACTGTTTTGCTTACAATTCATTAATATTTTTTTATAGTTGAACTTGTTTTGCTTACTATTAATTGATATTTGTTCATAGTTGAACGTTTTTGACTGATATTCTGTTGACTGTTTTGTCATTCGCTTCGCGTGGCGACTTGGCTCATATTTGGTTCCTAATTGGCGACATTTGCGCCCGGCTAACGGAAAAGTACCAAATAATTTTACGTTGAAAATTAGGAATTTGAATTAAAGTACTTTATTAATTTTTTCATTTGTTATGCGTAAGTTATTAAATATATTTTTTTATTTTTTCGTTATTTTTGTAGATTCTAAGTAGTATATTACTTAGTTTTATGAACCTAAACCGTATTTTATGTGTGGATTTTATATTTCTGTGAGAAAATCAATTAAATATATGTTTACTCCTTTTCTAAAAAAAAAAGAATCAAAATTTTACTGCTTTTTTTTAAGTGGATCATACTCTTTTCAAATACGAGAGTTAAAAAAAGCTCATTCAGTATTTGATAAAAATATTTTAAGAAGAGTTTAAAAAATACATTTGAAAAATAAAAAAATGGAAAAACTCGGTGAAGCAGAAAGTAGAAAATGATTTATAAGCTCAAATCCGCAAATGTCAACATCTATTTGTAAAATAATAAAGTTTGTCATTTTACTCGGTTAAAATAAGGAATAAAAGTTTGATTCTCGAGGTAATAAATATATAAAATTTATGACGACATTATCCCAAAAGGATAAAAAAAAGACATCCTATAAAACTCTGAATCAACGGTTATACTTGTTCAACCCCCAGAACTTATAAATTATTATCCTAACAGACACTTCTTAACCGTAACAAATCGCCGAAAGTCATTGCGATTTCCTACTCGGAAGATTGGTATTGACTGCTGGAACACACAACCATCAATTGTGTGGAAAAGACAAACTTTATTTTTATTTTTTTAAAGCTTTTTTCCAAACTTCTACATCGATTGATAAACCGAAATAAAAGTCAACTTAATACTCCGAAAAAAATATCTTTTGCATCGCATCTGAAAAAAAAAAGAGAAACACATTCCAGTTAAAATAAATAAACACTTTTCTGCAGAACCTCGTTAGAGATTGGGTATGTTTTACCGATCAGCAGATCGATTGGCGTCGAGGCGAGAGAAAAAAAAGGGAAATAATTCTTTTCGCCAAAACTGGCGAGTAATTTATCGTGTGGTAACCCTGCAAGTAGGGGAAATAGCAAGACCCTAGTATCTCATTACATGGGATCGTGATCTTCTATTTCTCGTTGTTTTCTCTGCTTGGAATTTTTTTTATTCCCCCTCCCCCTTATCCCACTTTGTCTTTCCTTTTGGGTTTGGAAGAACAATTTTATTTTTTTTTTAGAATGCGGACTGAGTTTTTTTTTTTATGATTTGTTTTCAGGTATGTTTTGAAAGTGTTTTTGCTTATGGGTTTGCGTAGTGGTGGGTGATGATGTTTGCTTAAGAATTTCTGAGCTTCTTAGAACACAAAAGGGTTAAAAAAAGCTTTTTCTCCCGTATCGCATCGCTCGGGACAAATTTACTTTGGCATTTGATTCGTTTATAAGACCGTAGGTAACGAATTCCGCTTTTAGCGATTATCTATATTTTGATAATTATTTCATTGCGTCTAAATTAGATTAGATTTAAATTTCCTGTTTTGACTGTTTTTTGGAGAAACACTTTTTATTTTATTTTTGGGTATTTTCTCCTTTTTGACTAAACGTATGAATTCGTATTATGCCAAAAAATTAAAAATTCGATTTTTTTCTTTTTATGGTGTTGTTTCTAACATTTCTTAAGGGCAGAAGTACATTTCCTGTTAATTAATCATTCTTTTTATACCTCGGTAACTCAATTTATGTGTCCTTGATTTACGCATGGCAGTACCAGATAATAGGACTATTGCGTATTAAATTCAGTCTTAATGCGTTTCAGTGCAAAAGTTTGAAATCTGAGGTACATCAAGTATCTTCTTTACTTGAGGGAAGTTTTAAGTTGTTAAATATTCCTAGTAATCCACCACAAACAGGAGCTCACTTTCTTAGATATAAATCAAATTTACGACCTTGAAATGCCAAGTGATAATCCTTTCTGATTTACGTTTTTCTTGCATGAACACATATGACGTCCCCTCGGTATGTATCAGCGAACATTTAAACATTCTTTACTTCCGACTATTCTCCTTGTCATACCACCCTTGCCCATCCCATTATGTGTCCAATTGGCCATAGTCACGAACTTGTGGACGGCATAGTCGAGTCACGTGTTCTTGCCCTAATGCAACTGAAAATCCTTGCAGAGAAACTGATGCTCATTAAATCTGTCGGGGTTCAAAGTCCTCCCATTGGTGTGGTATGGAGGTTTATGTTCTCGGTCATTTGACAGTGGTTAAAAATCCGTCGCCAGTAGCCTTTGTTTTGGCTTAGAGTGCAATGGTAAAAATCACCAAACCCGATTGTTTTGACCATGGTTCAAACTTACGTGGTCTACTTCCTGCAACCCTGTTGTTGATTCAGAGTGAGATGTTGATTTACAATCAATCACCTCCCCCCTCTTCCGTAATTTCCTTTCTGAGCTATCAAATACACGTATGCAACTAAATTGAGGACTGATTGACCAAATATGACAAAACTTACAAACCATCGCCATTAATTCCTTTTTAGCCAATAAAATGTGGCCGCGGTAGCCAAGTGGTCTAGGTATCGGATCATGGCTGGCGTGTCATGAGTTCGATCCCAGTACCACTGAAGACCCGCCGTGTAGGGGAACTATGCACGTAAAATATGTCGAGAGGTCAAACGTCCTCCCGTGGTGTGGTGTGGTAGTTAGGGGAAGGGGTACCAGCTCAGGTGTCATCCGCGTCACTTGACCATGGTTCAAAATTACGCGGACCGTCCCAAAAAGCCTTCGTGTAGCTGAACAGTGGGACCTTAATATTCACTCACTCACCCACTTAGCCAATACAATAATTTTTTTTTTCGTATTTACCTAACAAATTAACAAAAAAAAATGTGCTATTTTTTTAACTAATAAAATCGCTTTTATTTTTAATGTCAACATTTGATAAATATTCAGCATTCAACAGCCACATTCCATGTTTAATTTTTTGTACTATTTAACTATTACAGTAAAATCCGATGCTATCAAAAATATTTTATCAAGCAACTTATTTATTTATTGATTTTTAATATATTTATATGTATATTGATTTTTGCAAATTATGCATCAAATCAATGTCCTAAAATACAATTTAGTCTGGTTACTAATTATTATTCAGTAATATGCCCATTCTAATTATTTAATATGATAAAATACTGTATTCATTTACTAATCTCTTATACATAATACGAAACAAACATCATTACACTATTTTAACGCCAACCTGCTAGAAAGTCTATCCGGCTACAACATGCACTGTCCACCGAATAACACCGTTAATTTAAAGTCTAAACATTCAATATTACCTGCTATTACCTAGAAGACGGTTCAACTATCGTGAGACATAATTACTCTTCATTTGGACGTCCAGTTTCTAAATATCCAATAGGGAACTAATGCTAGTTCTATTGGGTTCCGTTTTGCCTCTACTGTAACACAATGGAGCTCAGTCATTGTCAATTCTATTCCTCCTGCTCTCCGAAATATCTAGAGTGTAAGTGATTACAGTATTAATTAATACGTCATGTTATGTTCGAATATCTAGCTACTTAAGCTGCAGCCGGGGGTCTTTAAATATCAGGCCATGGGATTGATACCAATCCGTGGCCTGTTATAAACCAAGATTTGTAGTCAAAGTTTTTGTTTTGAAAAATAAGTCAATTGAAAAATTTTTAACATCGCGTTTTGAAGCAATGGGAAGACTCTTGACAGTGGGCCTCTACCAATGATTGAGTATGAAATTTCAGCCAGCATTCTCTATCCATCCTTTCCCACCGTGCAAGTGTGAGGACTTAGGGACTTGATAGATTAAACGTACGTCAATTCCCTGACTGGCAGTAATTTTGCAGTGCCAGGACTCAAATTCTTCAATAAATTATATGGATTCACTTTTAATGCGGAAAAAGCCGAATATGTTATTTTCCCTGCAGTGGTACACTACTTGTGGGAAACAAGGAGTTACATGAAAAATTCGCTTCCCAGCATTAACTTGAATGCGATTTTGGCAAACCTGTTGTTGTTGTTTCTTATCCCAGATGATGTAGTTCAGCTCCACCATCTCCATAAAAATAAAAATCTCCAAAAAATCCAGAAATAAGATAGGATTTCCTAAAACCTCGTCATATAAAAAACTCAAACAATTCAGAATATGACTGGGAGAGGCCTGATCAGCCTCGCACCTAGGACATTCTGGGAACACTTTCTGGCCCTGTTGAAAAGTCAGAGACTTGATGTGGCCACTAAAAAAACGCGACAGAGCCGTCTGCTGATACCTAGAAATATTAAGTTGGTGATACCAACGAGGTTTTCCCCCAAAATACCAAAGATGAGCAGGGAGTATTCTCCAAAAGGCATTCAATTCCAACCTTTTAATAGAGGAGAGTTCAGCAAAAGTTAGAAAAGTATCACCCAGCAAAGTGTCATCAGTGGCAGACTTGGCCAAACTATCGGCTATCTCGTTACCATTCAATCCAATATGTGAGGGGACCCATTGAAAGTATATAGAGTGTCTAGAAGAAAGTCGAACCACAACATCCAGAATATTTAGGCTTGTCATATCGTCAACAGTTGTCCAACGGGAAAGGTGCTGTATAGAAGCACGGCTGTCAGTTAAAATCCAAATGTCCCTGAAGACAAGGTCAGGGTTTCGCAACCCTGGAATATGTGAGCAGAATTACCAGTTTTGGCGGAAAATAGTAATGCCTGGAAATCCTCGAGAAGTCTCTGGAATCGATCCTTCTGGAAATTTCCTTGAGGGTGCATAAGGTGCTTTTGAGACAGGTGTGAGTCAGTCAGTCGATATTAGAATCTTCTTGTACGTTTGAGAGATCGATATTATATCTGCTTAAGTTCCTGCTACTAGAAATATTTTAGAGAGTTATCTAGGAAGCGTTGTGTGTAAAGCTTGTTTATTACGAGTGCTTTTTCTACTACTATTTCTTTGTATGCATGCATCGATTTACCTTCTTGTAGTTATTTTTTCGTCTATGTACATTAATAAATCTGTTTCAATTCATGGGGTACATTAAATCATCATGAAATGGGTACAATTCATGACAATGCTTGTATTTATCGATTGTATCATCCATTGCTTCTATTTCATCCTCCACTTCTAAAAGATAATTTGTGATTTTTTTTTAAAAAGTTAAACTAACTTTAATCATGTGTAGGTTTAGATGCAATTGGGAAATTAAACATTTAAACTTAAAATACAATTTTTTTAAAAAGAAATGTCATGAAAATAAAAATTTATGTTTGCTATATCCTAATTAATAATTGTTATTTTATTCCTCGTTAATAATCTTCTTACATTACTACTATTTAATTAATGAATTAATATTTGAAAAAAACTTTATTAACATCAAGTGTCGTCCACTACAAGTTTTAAAAAATGTATTTGAACTTGATTGGATGAATAGAAAGTATTTTATTAACGATTGAAATTTTTAACAAGATATATATATAGGGAGAGAGTGAACTAATAGTAGGAACTGAATAAGAGAGCAAGTAAAATGTAATGTTTACGTCCTGACACTTGAGATCTCTTCTCTGCTGCTATCTTTCCAATTTCGGGAGACATTTTGATATTTTATTACATTTTATTGTCTGTCGATATACTGGCCGAGCCTTAAAAATGTTCGTCGCGGGCTGCGAGTTTGACATCCCTACTCTAAATCCTGAGATTGCGGGTGTGGAAGATAGGATAGTGGGGTGTTGGCTCAATTGTCATCCTTTCACTTCACCACGGATCAGATATACGATGTGCGTGGCCCATAGTTTTCGCATTCCTTCAGTGTGCAACGTTAATAGAAAATCAAGTCAAATCGAAGAAGTATAATGCATCATCAGATTTTCCAATTTAAAAATAGATTACGTTTTAATTATTTTTTTTAAAAATGTGTGTTATCACTTTATTAAAATTTATTGGACAGAAATTTAAGTTTTAAAAATTATATTTTTAAATATTACATAATTTTCTGTCATCA
The DNA here is from genome assembly GCA_019973975.1 of Trichonephila clavata. Classification (NCBI taxonomy): domain Eukaryota; kingdom Metazoa; phylum Arthropoda; class Arachnida; order Araneae; family Nephilidae; genus Trichonephila; species Trichonephila clavata. The sequence goes on along the minus strand of BMAO01018777.1, from coordinate 196,611 downwards.
GAACATAAAAAATTTATTAGAATTATCCCATTTTCATCTAGGCAGACCATTTTAAGCATATGTTAAGAATCTTCTTCCATTAAAAGTAATTGAAAATTATATAAAATCCATATCTACTTTCAATTTCGCGATTTACATAAGTTTTACATTGCATTGATATTACTTATATTACAATGATAATTTAGAAAGAAACCAATTCCATCCGCTCTTTCCCCTTGAAAGACTTTCTCACGCATTAGACGAACTATTCGGTAACAAATTGTCAACTCTCACGAAAACGATTTCCTTTTCTGCAAACGATAACACCGAACACAATCACCCCTTTTATTACCTCACACAACACAAAACGTTCGATCGTAATCGCATTTCGCGTGTCGCTAATTATCGATCGACCCCCTGCACACACCCCCTTTGTCGTCCATTCCTTTAACCTTGACGAAAGGCAATAAAAGGAAAATCGAGAAAAATATGCAAATTGCATAACTGCAGAAATAAGCATGTCTGCGGCATCTTTTTGCGGACTTTGATTCGATTACGATTCTGTCTCCTTCTTAGATCGATATGGAGGAGCGGGTTAATGTTGCACACTTTATGCTTTTTTCCTGGAATGCAAATTTATTCCTACACTTGGAAGGAGGTTATAAATATGCAGACCCTTCTCTCAAATGGTGGCAATTTCCGATTCATTTCAGTTGAGTGTTTGTTGGAGGGGATAGATTTCCTTTAGGCTGGGAAGTATCGTTTGTATGAAGTAATATTGGTTGCTGACAAATTGTTTTGGGTTTTGAATAACGTTGCGTCGGAAGTGGCGGTGGTGGGGGTTGAGAGTGCTGCCATCTGTTGCAATTCGCTATTATTATTGCCATGACATGCCAACATGGTGTAAAATAGTAAAGTTAAAAAAATGAGTATTCTTTGTGGGTTCGTTTATGTTGCTTTGCAATGAAGATTATCTTATTACTTTTTTGTAGTGTTATTGTGATGAATAAACCAATTATTGTGTGTAATTGTTTTTTCATGTTCGTGAGACAAATGCTAATTACAATTTTTTTGAAAAAATTTATTGACATCAACTTGGATATCAACAGTATACAAGACCAAAAAAAATATCTGTAAAACTGGTTTCCCAGCATGGATAGTACTGTTGCTGAGAAACAAATTATCAACTGAATGATTAGGATCTTACGTTACAATCATCTTTGATTTTTTGAAGAAAAAACATTTCTTACTGAAATTACTAGAAATAAACTTTCATTTAAAATTACATATGCCACAAATAATTAACCGTATTTTTTTAATAACCTCTAACTTCGAGAAGAATAACTCTAAACATCACTGTCATCCTCAATTAAATGTGTTTGCATGTAGTGAATTTGATATCTCTCATTACCAAATTTTAGATTTATTATTTTTATTTTTAATTTTCGGGACCTTAAGGTATTCGACTACTTGCGACACCTTTTTTTTTTCTTTTTTTAAAAAAATGGAGATTCGGAGATTTTTTTTTTATATTATTTAGTACATTTTAAGAAAAATATGCTAAAGTTAAGAAGAGAAAAAGAAATTATTACTGTTACGGACCATTGCACATCATCCCTTTTCACCTCGCCCCTCTTGTACGGAGAAATAGAACAACCCCCCTTTTTTCGTGTACTTTGTTTTTTGTTCGTTTCTTCTCTGTGTGTTGTTCGTTCGAGAATGAATAAAGAAGTCGCTATTCGTTGGTAAAAATTCATTCAATCTTTTTTCGTATTTAAAAACCATTTGTAAGCTATTGACAGGTGTGCAAAGTTTGTACATTAATAAAATGGGGGAAATGGGTAAAAATTGACAAAAAATAAAGTAAACGCAGCCCAAAAGTTTATGAACAAATTTTTAATTTTTCTGTTCTGATGTGTTGCTGTGTTGTTCATTTATGAAATAACCTTCAGGATAAGAGTTATTTTATTTTTTACAAAAACTAGAGCACTCCATCTTAGTTAGTATATGAAATTGCTTAAAAAACAGTGATTATATTCACATAAGGGACTGTAAATTTTGAAGAAAAAAAACAGTTATTGATAAATCTGAAAGCTAAAACACTTCATTTATACAGAACATACACAAACGATTTCAGTTAATTATTCTCAAAACTTTTTGAGCAATCGCTGGTCCCATTTTAGTATTTTTAAAAAAAAACACACACACATTCCAAGTAAAACTCGTTTTAACGTCTGACATCATGCTTCAAGTAATGACATATGCTTTTATTAAAACACTTGTAGTTTTTGATGCAGTGAACGGAAATTAATAAACTTGGTATTTTTATAAAGCGAATAAGACAGCCTGTAAAATAAAATCATAAAAAAAATTGTCAATTTTTGTCAAAATTCACAATTTAGGGTAGTTGGATACCTAAAGGTGGTAGTTATATTTAAAAAAAATTACTCAATTCAATAAAAATTGATGACTTATAACCTTTAAAAAATTTTCTGGAGAATTAAAAAATGAGTTTTTCGATAAAAACAGAGAATTTAAATTTGAATGAGATTTGTCGTGGATGTTTTTCGATTTAATCTCGTATATATTCAAATGAAGGTGAAAAGTGAAGATTTCATTCATTCGGGTTTCATAAAAACAGAAATAGTTATGATAGTCGCAAAAAAGCATTTGATATTGGTATAAAGTAATTTATAATTTTTGTATTTTTAGGGGATTAAATCCTTCGCAGTATGTTTTAAAAACCTGAATAAATTACTGAGTTAAGATATTATATTTTCTTCTGTTGACCATATATCTAAATTTTAATGCCCTTAAAATGTAATTGGTTGTGCTGCATAACATGGCGATAAGTCGCTAAAATTGCCTTTTCTATTTAGAATCAAAATTATCGTAATAAAATGAGTTACAAAATTTGCAGCCTATTTCATTTTTTGATTTATATTTAATTATAATCATCCCGTATTTCTTTCATTATTGACAAAAAGATTAATTAAACTGTTCCGTCAATATGAAAAATTACTAACTATTCTCTTCAAATAAAGTATTGTCGATTTTAGTTAACTTTGTAGTGTATCAGCACAAGCACAAAATGCTACATTTTGGGCTACTATAATTTATTATCTGTATGTATATGAACTCTCATCTCAAAATACTCAAACTAAACTACCTGATAAAATACAGTTTCACGTTCTATATCTTTAGATATTCAGCAAGGTTACATTTTAAAGAGATTTCTGTTCGTTTCGCACACCACAGATCTGAAGCAGCCTACTGATTCACTCTCCTGTAGCTTCCGTTCCTCCGCCAAGAAGAAACTATGTAAGGGATTTGTCTGGTAGAGCAATCTAACAGTTGTGGCAGGAATAAGTGCTAATATCTGTATTGGTTATAACTTTGTTTGTTTGAATGAGACACTTTTCACTGGGTTTTAAAAACGTGAGAACTCTGTGTATTTGAATCTATCATGTAAAAATATTTTTAAGTTAACATACCTTCCTCACAAAAGCTCAACTACGCTTCAAATAATATTAAATAAATCCGTTCTTAACGGATATCTACTCAACAAAGGAAACATGATTGTCAAATTTTCAGTCTGTGCGTCTAATAGTTCATAAACGGGAATTTTTGTCTATAACATTCCCGCAATCTCCCCTGGGAACCAATTTCTACACAACCCGTTCTTAGTGTATCACTACTTAACAAAAGAAACATGTTTGCAGAATTTTAAGTATCTTTGTCTAATAATTCAAGAAAGAGATTTTTTTCTGTACGCCCTCATTTCTTCCCGCATCTTCTCTTGATATTCGATTTCCTCAAACACTCTTGTTAAAGAATCTTTACTCAGCAAAAGAAACATGCTTACCAAATTTCAAATCTGTACATTTAATTGTTTCAAAACGAAAATTTTCGTCTATAGCGCACCCTTAACCCTCCTTGGGAGTCAAATTCCATAAAAACCTATTTTTGTGGATCACTGTTCAACAAAAGGAAAAGGCATGCCAAATTTCAATTCTGTTGGCCTTATAGTTAAAAATGGGAAGTTTTTTGTCTAACGTCTCCGCAATTTCCCTCGGGAGTATATTTCCACCAAACCCTTTCTTAGTGGAGCTCTACTCAGCAAAAGAAACATACTTACTGAATTTCAAATCTGTAGGTCTAATACAGGGCTTTTCAAACTTTCAGTATTTGCGAACCAATTTTCTATCATAATTTTCATCGCGTCCCCCTCCATACAATAACAATTCATTGGGTGCAATAATACTGTACTTTGACACTAAAGCTACAATACGACTTCAACCTTTGAGTGCGACCTGCGTAAATAAACGTCTCACCCAACAAAACCGTTATTTATCACTGACGTATATATACGTTTTTTTTTCGAAGTATAATTTTCTCTGAGCACTGCTATCCATAACATTATTCCGAAGGCTTTGAAATGCAATAAAAGGACCTTGACAGTGTTTGCAAAAGATTTTTTTTTCTGTGAAAGTTTTACTTATCTGTTCCTTTTCACCCCCGCCCCCCCCCAATATATCACATACGCGTGCCTACGTGGAAAACGGTGGCATTGGGGAGTGAATCACGTACTGTTTAATAGGCAGTTAACGGATTAATTGTAAACTTTACAAATTATCTCGACAAGTGTTAATTTTTGTAAAAATTTTATAAATGACAAGTCCTTGGGGGTCACTGGCAATTATTAAACTTGTTCTTAAATTAGTAACAAAATACATTGTGCAGTACTGATACATTTATATGTGTATTATATCAGTGCAAACATGTATTTATATTTTATGTCAGAATGTATTTTGTTTGTTTGCTTTGAGAAAATTAATAATTTTTTTTAAATCTTTTGCTTTTGACTTTTCAATATGCTCGCGCAACCCCTCGTGGAGTGCCCTCTAGGGGCGCGCCCCACATTTTGAGAAACGCTGGTCTAAAAGTTTCAAAACGGAAATTCCACAAGACCTATTTTTGATGGATCATTGTTCAACAAAGGAAACTGGCTTGCCAAATTTCTAGTCCGTTGGTCTGATAGTTCAAAAATAGAAATTTTTTCATCTGACGCCTTCGCAACTCTTCTTAGGTGTCAACTTCCACAAAATCCTTTCTTAATGGATATCTGCTCTACAGAAGAAGCCTACTTACCAAATTTCTAGTCAGTGTGTGTGGGGGGGGGGCATACTAGTTTGGAAGATCTCGTAATGAATGAGGAATTCAGTTAGCCGCTTTTCTCCTATTTGAAGATTGGCTTAAAATATTTTATTCCTTACAACATATTTGATTTCTATTTAATTTTTTTATAAAGTAACCTTAAAACTGTTTCTCATATATTAACTATTTCTCTTTCAGAATTAATTTGAGTATAATCTTTTATTAGGATTCGAACTTTTCTATTAAGTGGAATGTTGCTGATTCTAGACTCGGAACAGCCAATGGTCGTTTTGTGAATCTGTTTATAACATCCAGGAGAGCCGCTCTAATTTTATTACGTCAATTAGCATGACTTTATTCTTTCCCATCGATTCCACTTCTTCCCGTAAGAACACATTCAACTCCCGAAGTCGGGGTATGCAATTAGATTAAGAGCTGAGGTGAATTGCGTTTTCTCTCTTTTTCATTCCGGATTCCTCTTGGAACCAGTGGGAAGGTGAGATTAAAGGAACATTAGGACCAATTTAGTCTATGTCGTCTTTGGGTGATATTGGGTTTATTTTATGTAGTAGCTGACACTGAATTTAATTTGAGATATATCAAGTTTGGATTTGGGTATTTGTTACTGTCGAATAAAGACATGTATCATATTTTTGCCCACTTGTATCTGTTGTCTTTTGATTCTCGTAAGGTATCCGACTACTTGCGACAATTTTATTTAAAAAATTGGAGATATGGGGATTTGTAGTTGTTGTTTTTGATGTATTCAGTACATTACACGAAAAATATGCTAAAATTAAGAAGAAAAAAAAAGGAATTAGTATTACTAAAATAGGGGGAAATGGGTAAAAATTTACAAAAAATAACATAAACGCAGCCCAATCTGTACCGAAAATTTATGAACAAATTTTATGTTCTGATGCGTTACTATGTTATTCATTTTAAAAGACCTTCGAGATAAGAGATATTTTAATTTTTACAAAAACTAGAGCACTTTTATTATATGGAATTGCTTAAAAAAACACATTGATAATATTCACATAAGGGACTGTACATTTTGTAATTAAACAGTGATTGATGAATCTGAAGGTTAAAGCAGTTCTACTATTATACAGAAGATAATAAAAAATTTCATTTAATTATTTTCAAAACTTTTTTAGCAATCGCTGTGGCTCCGTTTGAGTAGTTTAAAAAAAAACGCATTTCGAGTAAAACGCGTTTTAAAGTATGACATCTTGCTTAAAGTAATGTCATCTGCTTTTACTAAAACGCTTGTAGTTTTTGTTCTGGTGAACGGAAAATAATAAACTTGGTATTTTTTATAAAGCTAATAGGGTGGCCTATAAAATAAAATCATAAAAATTTGTCAATGTTTGGTAAAATTAACAATTTTAGGGTTGTCGGATACCTTTAATAATCTTTCGTTTATTCATTTGAAGATAATTGTTTTGTAAATTAATTTCATCAATAAAAATAACAGTTCAGTTTTATGTATGTAATGTAAAGAGATGAATTCATTTTGTGAATTGTTGTCGTGGCAGTTGAAAAATTTCTTGATATTAATATCATATCATTTATTTTAATTTTATCATCAAATTGTGCATCTTCTATGCTCAAATACCACGCTAGCAAGAACAGGAATTATATCCATTTTCTACATTTAAATGTACAAGGAAAATCAAGGGAAAATTCTGTATAAAACACATAATCACATGTTTAAGTGAAGGGAATTGTAAATTATTTTTAAAAATTACATCATGGTTCTGTGGTAGTTTCAACCGCTCAGTAAAACACATGTTTGCTTTTTGATATTCTTTTACTAGGAATTGCGATTAAATCTGTCAAAATAAAACTTTCAATTCTTTAATGCAAGATGAAATGAGACAAGTTCTTAAATAGGTTAATCGGAATTATGATACAGAGAAAAAAGCACACAAGGTATAATAAGATAAACATACATAAGATAGAAGTTAAGAAATACATGGATAGAATTTTGAGCAAATATTAATTTGTTACTTATATGTGTGTATTTTTATCTCAAGCTTCTTAATTATTCATATACTTTTTTTATTCAAGCTATATCTAAAGAACATGATAGTTTTTGTCTTTTAAAGGAAAAATTATTTGAATTTTTTTAAAAAAAACACCTGTTTAAAATTAAATTACTTTTTTTCGTTAATTGTATTTTTGAATTTGATTTTAATGTGCAACCTTATTCAGAGTGGTAAACTGAATTATCATTGGTTTTGAATGAACAACTTTTTTTTCAATGTTTAAATTTAAGTTAAAATGTATTTTTTCTTTCAAACTTTAAATTTCATTTATATCCAAAATAGAAGTAAATTTCGGAAATGTTCCTGTATTATTTTATATCTCAAACCTTCCTGGGCTATTTCAAATAGAAAAAAAAGGAAGAATCATGAATTTTTAAAACTCTATGCATAAAGTATTCTGTTCTCCTGTATCGAATCACGGAAGAAATAAAATTTACGACCCTACACTCCAAAAAAAGATTTGGTAAAAATGGAGAAAAACAGGGTAAAAAGGAACACTCATAATCTTTGGCTTTTGCTCAAATAACAGTCTTTCCCTCCAAAACTGAAATAAAAGGGAATAATACCCTCCTTCGATTCAACGTAAAGTTGAATTTTCAACTTTTCCGGAAGCAAAATGGAAAACAGGAACTTTACCAATCATATGGAATCCCGAAAACGTAAGACTTTCTAAATCCTTTTAAAGTCTTGCCTTATCTAAAAACAGTGGTTATGTTTCAATTTTTTTGGAGGGGGGGGGGGGGGTATTTTTAATTTCAAGCCAAAGATTAGTTGGATTTATTACTCCCGAAATGGATGAGATGAGATATTGGAAATTAAATTGATGGATTTCAGAATGAGATTTTGGATACAAAACTAAAATAAATAAATAAACATATATTATTCTCGTACATTTTTTAACTTCAATTAACATTTGCTTGGCCTTGTTCTTTTTTTTTTTAAACTTCTTTATTAAAATGTACATAAACTTGCGCTACTAAATTAATACTAAGCATGTTTTCATATTTTATTAACGTTTGTAAGATCATGGAAAGTATACCAACTTCATCAATCTAATGTTTAATTTACAGTTCCTTTTGCATATTACAAGCTTGTACCTACTTACAAAATATATTTGATACATTTGTAGTATTTACTACATACTGATTCTGGTTTTCATGATATTTCATGGAAAGTAATTTGGGTATATAAATTCTTAACTTCATCATCATCTATGTATATAAGTTTGATCTCTTTTGCAATGGATTTTTTTTCAAATTGTAATATTTACAGAATTCATTATTATCTTCGTATAAAGATATGTAAAAAGAACTAACAGTATAAAATGCACTGTCTTTTAGTAATGTGCAATGGACGATAGTATATTTGTTTTCCACCAAAAAGGTTTTGAAAACCAAATTAAGTTCTTCTAATTAGCTAATGAATTTCTTTTCTTTAATCAATCTCATTTTTAGTAATATTTTAACAAATCATTACCTGTTTTTGTAAAAAGTTAATTACAGTTTAAAGAACTTAAATGTATATATATATATATATCTTCGATTACATGAATACTCACATTAAAAAATTGTTTTTTTTAAAAAAGGGGGGGGGGAGATTAGTCGTTCAAGATTCTTAAAATTGCTCTTGCGTTGTATTTTATGAAGTACCTCAAAGAAAGAAATATAATTAAGAATAGCTTTAAAAAATAGACATATTTTTAATAGTGGTATTTAAAACTTTTTCTGATTTATGTGTCCTTTTACACTTTATTTGAGAAAGAAAAAAAAATTGTTTCATTTCCAGCATTTATTTCCCACATAACTCAAGGTAATATACCTAGTTTCCTTACCAAAAAAAAATTTTCAGTATTTGATTACCTTCAATAAAAAAAAGAGGTTTTTTTTATCAAAATTTTAATATCATTCAAATATTGTGACAACTTTAAAAAATATCTGTGATTCGCTTTTAAATCATTGAAAAATCATTGAATATTCAAATCCCAGTGTTTTCAAAAATGTTTTAGAACTTATCCAAACAACCCTGTTTCACAAAACAAAATTAAATAAACGTTTCACCACTTCATTCCATTTTCAAATCTTGAGCTTCTTTACTTTAATGTGATAAATAAAAGAGAAAAAGGGCATACATTTTCGAATTTTGTAACTATCATCAGTACACAAACAACTCAATAAATCCCTCACCTCATTCAACAGCGAATCTTGTTTGGGTATCCCTAACTTCAGGTTGAAAGCTCATCAATTTGCGCTGTTAAAGAACCAGCCTGATGGTTCTAATTACTATCACAACATCGGCTTAGCATCCGTTGGAAGGATAAATCACCCGTGTTTCCTCGGGAATTAACACTGAGCGAAGGAGATTCTTTGGTGGTTGGGATTATTTGGATGCGAAAACTCTCTGGAGTCACTCTCTGCGACCCCGTAGTTTTAGAGAATTGTGAAGGCAATGATAAATAAAAGATTTCTCGGCTGGTGAAAAATGGAATAAATTAAATCTGGAGGTTCTTTCGCTGGGATTTTTCAGGTTATTCGAAATATATAGAGGAGGAGCTGCGTTTATTTTGAGTTCAGATAAAGTTATTTATAACTTTTTTTGGTTGCTTATACCAACAAAGTGTACATTGGTACACAAAGTATGTAAAATTTTGCTGATATCAATTTCTGATTTTCTTGTAAGTTATTTTTTTTTACCGTGACTGGGATATATTTTCCCCGTTGGAGCAAAGTTGAAAAATATTGTAGTGTAACACATAGGATGGATAAAGTTTAAAAAAATGTCACAAATTATAGGGATGTTTATTGTGACTTGACTACGTTCGGATCCGGGATTTTCATAAATTGTATAAATGAATAACTTTTCGATATTTTGTGTCAGTTAAATTGCAATAAACACATATAATTGTTTTAGGAATAGTATTAAAAATACTTTCACTCAATTTATTCATATTATTATTACTTTGGCGAAAATGACATTTTCTAAACTTTCTACTTTTATGAAAAATGTGCTATAATAATAATATTTTACATATTCATGGCTGAGACTTCTATATAGAGTCTGAACTAGGATGTTTAGAAAATTAACATTATTTTCCCAGTTACAATCGAGGTAATAGCCAGTGGTTTTTTTGTTATTAAATTTCTTGGCCCTTATATATTTAAATATAAACAAATCTACTTTTAAATTATAAATTTGAAATATTATTGAATCAGTTTTCATATAAGGAGAATGTTTAGAAAATGTGTCGTTATTTCTTTATTTTTTGGGCTAAAAAAATTGCATTTAAATATTTTTTTTTATTGTAATGATATTTTTAAAATAATTTTATATGCATATTCTTATTCAAAAATCATTAAAAATATAAATGGATAGTTTTTTATATGCTTTTTAAAACTACAGTTCCAAAATTAGTGCCCTTAAGGCGATATGGTACCAACTTCACAATCTTTTTCATTTTTAATATTTGATATTTTGTTTTAATTGTATTTCATAAAGGTTAATATTTAATAATTCCATACAAAAAAATTTTAATTTGTTGCAAAATGTTTGTAAAATTTCAATTTTTTTAGCTTTTTTAAGCATTTTTTAAATCCCTATGGCTTTTTTAAATATGTCTCCTTTTTTTCAAACTTTTTTTCCCAAGTACCTTATGCTATACTGCATAAAACTGTGCATGGGTTTTTTTCTGCTGCTGCACTTTAATTTTTTAATAATTTTTTTCTAGTTAAACTTCCAAACATTCTCAAAAAAGCATTAATTTTGATTTTGAAATTTTTTAGGAAAAGTACTAAACACATGTTAGAGCTAATTCCATGCACAGTTTTACAAAACATACATTTCAAAACATATATAAAAAATTCAAAACTCTTACTTCAATTATCAAAATAGCCTTTGGGTTTTGAATAGCACTATATGTTCAAAAATTCATCATGGAGAAGAATGAGTTTGAAGTTTTCATTCCATGAATAGCATGATATAATATTCATCGAATAGTCTGAAACTTTTATAAACGGTTAATTAGCTTATTGAAAACTGCTTACCATAAAAAATTGCACAAATGTAGAACAATTAAATAGTATACTGCCATAATGAATACATAGAAAAAAACGAATGAAAGATCAATATTTCATAAAATTTTATCTTAATAATTATAATAAAAAATAAATACACACACTTCAGAGCTAATTCCATGCTCAGAGCTAATGCACAACATGTACAAAAGATGTTTATGCCTTTATTTTTTATTTACATGATTTTAAAAGCCTTCGCATGTTAAATATTGTACACGAATAAAAGCAAAATCAAATAACAATGTATAGGTAAAATACATCAAAATCTAATAACTGTATATGTGCATTTGTTTAAATAAATATCTTAAAATATTTTAATAATAAAAGTGTTGAATCTCGCACATATGGGATATATATATAATACCAAAAACAAATATATAAAAATGGGAGAGTTTTTCTATTCTTGCGAATTAGATTTGTAATTATCTGAGTTATCAAAATGAGATTTAGTATTTGTGCTTTGGGAGAATCCGTTTTGAAGTTTTAATTTCATTCATAATAATATTATAAAATGCACGCACACCTTTTAAATCTTGAACAAATCCATTTGATCTTCCCAGTAAATAATTCACAAACTAGAATTTTTGCTAGAATTGCGCAATTCTTTCTTAAAATGATTCATTACAGCATATACAATGTCAATCTCATTGATGTGCATTAGAAAAATAATTAATTCATTTTTTATCAGGTTTTTTTCTAGCAGATAATCTGAAATGTAGGCGTGGTAGTTGCTGTTTAGCATCAAACATTGCTCCATTACTTAATGAAAAATGCAGGTAAAGCTTTGAAATTTTGCAGGCATATTTATAAAGGTTCGGGGTATCAAATAAGCCTATAAAATTTTTAGGGTTTTTTATCGCCTTAAATTTCTTTTAATTCTTTAAAAGAAACTTTTAATTAAAATCTAAGAGAAATTCAAAATAATTCAAAACTCTTGGGCACCGTAGCTTTAATGTCAATTCAAATTACCCCTTTCATATTAAAACAAATTATATAAATAATGGTATAACGTGTTATATTAATGGTATATATAACGTGTTTTGAATTCATTTCAACACACGTTTTAATAGGCAGTATTTTTTTAAGAAAAATAATAGAACTTTTTCAAATTTTCTGAATTTTAAGAAATATTCTTTTTTTTCATAAATCCGTTTATTAGTGAAAACTTGTTTTGGTATTTCTGGTGATCTGGCGATATTTGGCGAGAACACTTTATTGCCACTTTCTATGACACCGTAGATTTAAGGAAAAGTGAAAGGAATGACAAATAAAAGGGTTTTTATTATTTGATAAAATGGGGAAAGGGATTAAATCGAGAGGAACTTCTTCCACTTGATTTATTCGAGGGATTTGAATGAGGTAATGAGCTTATTTAAGCATGAAAGAATTGTACCGTCGACTTTTTTTGGATATCCATGGTAACCAATGACTAAATCTAGAAGCCTCGTTTCCGGACATGTTCAGATCGAATTGTAAATTCGATTTCTTATTTCACACCCAGGATCAATGTACAGAGTAAAAGGACTTTTTCGAGTTGAATGAAATGAAATGAATTTTAACTATCTCACGCGGGATGTGGTGTATCTTATTCTTGATAGTGGCTCAGCACTATATTTTTGGTATGTAGTGTTTGTTAAAGCATATAGTATTAAAAAAGTTCTTTAAATTCAGATTTGACTTAAATTGTGATCAATTTTAAATATTATTTGTACCGGTAAGTTATCTCCAATTCTGTTACAACAAGTTTCAACAAGTATGCGCATATTCATTTGACACATATTTGTCTCTCTCTTTTTATCACTGTACGTATGCATCAGTGGGGGGTCGATCCGTGGCACAAGTGGAACAGTGTGGCACGATGGAGTTGTAGTAGTGGCTCGCGGGAACTTACAAAAAGGTTTTTTTAAATTTTGAAAAGAAAAAAAAAATTACCATTTCTTACAATTACAGACAAAAAAAAACCCTCAAAATTTGGATCAAGATATGTGTGTGAATAAATGTTTTCTGCTATGAACGTAATAAAATAAATATCACTAACACAAAACTAGCTAATGTGCACCTAGAATATCTTAATTTTGTCAGCATCTGTAAAAGCTAATCCTATTATAGATGACTTGGTGAAAAAAAGTAGTAATTTAAAAACCTATTTATTTTAAGTAGATACTGAGCGTTTAACAATTATTTTGAATTTAATTATTCGAGTTAATCATTTTTATTTTATACCTAACCTAATTGATTGAAAGGTTAATTAACAATAAAACCTAAGTTTATATTTCGTCATTTATTATTTTTAAATTTCGACTACATAGACTTGCATTAAAAATTGTGCTGTTTGCTTAAAACCCCCATAATACGCTTATAAATAAAACTTTTCCCTCTTTTCTATGTTTGTTGTAGAAGTTGCACGCATAATTTTTTTTATCCTACACTGGCACTCTTCCCAAAAAGGTTGACCACCCCTGATATTCATACGGACTTAGCAAATGAACTAAAACGGGGAGGATTGATACTAGTATTAAATGAAATACGATCGTGTACCCATGGCTACTGATAACAGAAGTATGCAGAGATTTATTGAAAGTATTTGGTGAAGGTATAGTTTCTGACTGAGTATGCAGAAAATGACTCGAAAAATTTCAAGTAGGTGATTTGGGATTTCTGATAAGCTTCACTCTTAGCGACCATCTTTTATCGACAATGATGCTCTCAAGATTCTGTTAGAGCAAAATCCTTTTTTTCCACATCAGATATTGCTAAAAGGCTTGATTCATCTCAACAAACCATTTCAGACCTTTTTCGAAAACTAGGATTGGTGCGGAAATATTCGAGAGATGGATGCCACATAAGTTAATTGGAAAGAATTATGATGATCGTGTCATCATATGCACATCTCTGATTTCATGGAACAAATCCGAACCCTTCAAGAATCGGATGATCACTGGGGATGAAAGGTGAACTACCTACGAAAGCTTCGGAAGGAATAGGACATATTGTGAACCCGGAAAACCTTCCTGGTCCAGTTCTAAATCAAAGTTGAGCCTAAAGGAAGGGAATGTTGCTGAACATTTGAGGACCAATACCTTCTGAGCTGTTGAAATGGAACGAAACGCTAAATTAGGATAAGTACTGTCAGTAAATGGTTAATTTACCCACCGCCGGTTTTTTTACTGGAAATCCCCTGGACCCTCAAAAGAGCAAAGACCATGATAACCGCAAGCATTGACTAATGTAATGTCACGACTCAAAAAATCAAGAGCTTTGGAAAGCCATGGGAAACCATAGCCACAAAAGGTCCTATCCCGAAGCACCTGGAGAGAACTGAGGCCGTTGCCCGCTCCGGATATGATTTCCTGAGAGTTTATCTCCACTGGCTTGGTCTGGCTGCTGACGAGGCTTACCCTCTCTGCAGCCATTGCCAGGATGGATGGATGACGACCACCTGCTCTTGTACACAGGACTCGATGAACACCCAACTCACAACGTCGTCAGTCGGTACTGGAAAGTTCGGTGTCAAATGGTCAAGAAACCAAGCACGGGCGTTGGATAAATATATAAATAAATGATGGTTAATTTAAAAACACTCTCTGAAAATAGAAGCCGGTGTTATTCAATATGAAGTATATATTGTATTAGTGTGATTGGGACTGTACTTACTCAAAAATGCGAGTTTTCTGACATTAACATTTATTGCGACTGCTTTGTGCAGTGGTTCCCTTGCAAGAGTGAGTACAAGTGGGGGGTGCGGTGGGGGTGGTGATCGCAGCGCCAACATATTGTTTACTGAAAATGTCAGATCATATGCTGCTTTGAGGATTGACTCTTCAGAGACACACTGAGTTAGTATGGGAAATTTTGTCGCATCCTCCATACACCCTGGGTCTTGTTACCTTTCGATAACTATTGTTTTTGTCGTTACAAAAAATTTTCCAAGGCAAAAAAAAAAAAGAAAAGAAACCGAAGGTATCACACAGACAAGCACTAGTTGGATTTTTTGCCTCCACGAATGAAACATATTTTTAATGGGGTGTACAAATTGCCATCACGCTGGCAAGAAGTTATAAATCTGGATGGCCAATTAAGTTTCAATAAATTTATTCAATACAGTTTCATTGAGTTATTCAATAAAGTTTATTGAAAAGGTGAATAAATTGCGATTTTGTTTTATTTTTAAAAAGGACAACACTTTCAGGTTGACATATATAAAACTACAACTTGTGTATGCGTGCCTTAATCCTGTTGATGACCTCTTTTAAAGGAAATATAATTATATACTGTTAAATCTCTTAACACTAAACATACCGACACTTAATACATACCTATTGCCTACCTTAGAAAAACCTGTCTTTTGACCGGTTATGGTATGTTTAATGTTAACAATTCATTCTAAATTGAAATTTTACTCCAAAACATAAATAAGATGAAGCCTTTTTTAGGTTTATAAGCTATCATTGATTCCACACGCAACTCAATAAATCCCCCAGCCCCATTCAACAGAGAATCTCATTTAGGTATCCCTAACTGAGGGTTGAAAGCTCATCCATTTGCCGCTGTGTTAAAGAACCATCCTGATAGTTCTAATTACTATCACAACATCGGCTTAGTATTCGTTGGAAGGATAAATCACCCGTGTTTTCGCGGGAATTAACAGAGGACGAAGGAGATTCTTCGGTGGTTGGGATTATGATGGCGCGAAAACTCTTTGGAGTCTCTCTTTGAGACCCCGTTGTTTAATAAGAAGATGGAGGTTTCAATAATTAATAAAAGCTTCTCGCAGTCGATAAGTGGCGGGTATTAAATCCGGAGGTTTCTTTAGAACAGATGTTCTTGATTTGTTTCGCGGATTCGGAGAAGATGGGTTTATTTAGTCGGGGTGGAACTGTTCGCTATTATTGGTTATGTAAGACGATACTAAAGGGATGGAACGATATATCTTTAGTGTGTACCACTTTGGTTAGATGTACTGTTTTATGAAGATATAGTTAATGTAATAATTATATAAATATAATTTTTTCTTTAAAGGGTGATTATATACATGTATTGGAAAGATAATTAAAAATCTAAATTATTTTGCAGAAACATGTCTTTTGCATGTTTGTTTCAGTTTGTTAGAGAACACATTTGTACCATCCTGATCAAATTTCTTTTAAATGATGAATAACCATAAAACTGGCTAAGCCCCACATTTTTTAAAGCAGTCCTAAGTCTTCAATGTTTATAATATTGCGGCATACGTGTCTTCTTTAATTTTTAAAATTCAACTTATCTTTTTAATCATTAATTTTTAAATATTTTTTTTTATTTCACAAGTACAGTTTAAACATATGTAATAGGTTTTTTTCTTATTCCTTTAAGAGTACTTGATAAAAAATGACTTGAAGAACCCCGGTATATGTAACCAGAAAATTATTCTCTAAACGGAACTACAAGAAATATATAGAGAATATTTTTCTTTTTCTCCATAGGAAAAGCTTGGTCTCCAAAAAATCCCCGACGCATTATTTTAAAATCCTTTAAAACAAGTATCTATTTCTACATCTGTCAAAAGAAAACTCAAACCAAAATAATATTTAATACTCCACCTATATCACATTCCAAAAATTCATTCCCACTCTTTCTTCCAAGTTACCCTACTCGATAAAATAGAAAGAAAATTTCTGCGATTTGAAAAGGAAAGGTAAAATAATAATAGGGAAAAAAGATACTCCCCCCCCCCGAAAAAAAATTGCTTCTCTGAATACTTTGTACGCATTTCATTCGTCTTCTAGAGAAGAGAGGGAAAAAATTGAAATGGTTCGAAAACCGTTTCTATTTCGCCAAGTGAACCTGGTCCCTGGGTGCCGTGTGATTTAGAGTTGCGGGGATTTTTCCGAAGAGTCGAAAATCCGAAATCTCGAAAATAAAACAACCAGAATTGCACCGAGACTTTTATTCTTCTGTAAGTTTTCTACTTGTGATGGCTTTCGAATGTATTAGGAGATTTTGAGGGTGTAATGTATTGCATATAAGTTTGGATATTTTTCAGTGCCAAAAGTGTGGTAACTTTTTTAAAAAAATTAAGTAAAAATTTTTAAATTTTTTTTTTACTTATTTTTTAAAACAACAGATTTATAATTTTCAAGACATGTGATAATAGAATTTATTTTTAAAATACTCAAAGAACTTGCCTGGAAGTTCCACTTGAACCTTCGTAGATTTTAAACCAGTATGACAGCCACTCAGAAGGAATAGTTAAAACAGAAGTGTGAGTATATTACTTTAAATTTGATTGTGTCAACAAATTAATTCTTAAAAGATAGCTCTTGACTTCATATGGGAAAACTTTATTTAAAAATTGAGCACTTTTTTGGCATATGCAAAATATAGTTATTTTATACAGATATTACTTTAAAAAAAATAAACGTATTTATAAAAAAAACTTGTCTTACCAATACACTAATTATGCATAAAATTATTAAAATATGCTTATCTTTATAGATATGCTAATTTATTAAAATCTATATATATTATAGGAAAACGAATCATTCATTCAGTCACGAAATCTCCGAAACTATTAGAACTACAGGCCTGAAATTTAACAAGCATGTTTGTTTTGTTGAGTGAAGATCTTCTGAAAATAGATTTTGTAGAATTTGACTACTTTGACTTTGTGGGGGGTTATAGTGGCATTAAAATTTTTTTTAAAAAGCCCGTATTTTTTGTGTATTAAACCGACTAACAGGCTTGAAATTTGGCAAGCATGTTTCTTTTGCTGTAAAAGAGTTTTTGTGGAAATCAAATAAAGGAAAGTGTAAAAGATGAATATATTTTCTCTTGAGAAATTTGTCTTTTTTAAACCAAGAAATAACACTATCAGCAGTGGCGTAACGTACACCCCCGCACCGAGGAGCAGCCCACGGTTCTAGGGTGCCCAAAGCATGACTGACACCAAGTATATATGGTTTTGCATTCCCTTGTAGGATTCGTCTTGGGGCCCAAAATCTGACTTTGCAGGGGGAAAGTCAGATTTTACGCCACTGTCTTTCAGGATGTTTTCAGTACTATTGAAAGCTTAATACTGGGACTTAAAGATATATAATTCAAAAACAGTATACAGTCTTACAACATCAAGAAATATCCATTGAAGCAGGCGGCTAGTGTATCATAATTATATTTAAGATTTTTAAAATACAGATAAGAGATTAAGAGCTTTATTAACCACGATTGTATTTACTAAATTTCATTATAAACAGTTTTTAATATAATAATTTAACTTATACTTTAACAAGCCAAAGAAGGAAAGCGAAGGAGGGTTACCTATCACTGAATTGGTACGCGAGATGGTAAAGTAAGGCTATTTATTCTTAAAGAAAGTGGTTGAGGCCTTTTGCACCTTAATTTCAAATGGCCCTCAAAAGCATGCATTCTGATGTTATCCCCATCACTTCCCTATATGACTCGAAAATATTGGATCTTTCACTTAAATTAATTAAAGTGTTTAATTAATTAGGGGTTTAGTTATATTATTAAAGGGTGACGCGCTAATTCAAACCAAAACAAATTAAACATCTTTTTTTTCTCCAAAAAATTAAAATATTTTGATAGACCATTGTCAAAGAATAATGCAAGGACTTAGATAACAGAGATCTTATGTCTTGATTGGGGACTATGAGTCGTAACAATAATAGTCTTTGTTGGTGTAGAGCAAGGATGTCATACTCAAAGACTGTCTTGAACCAAGTAAACAAGGTTCAACTTATGATGGGCCTCAAAGAAAATCAATATTCATAGAAACGTAGGTTTATTTCGAATAATACATTATAATTATGCATATTGTACCGTGTTACGACTCACAGCTAAACATTAAAAACAATTTTTAATTCTAGAATACGTAAGTAGATGAATTAAAATTATACATCAAACGCAATGCCACTAGCATTTTGTTTTACTGGAAAAACTAAATTCCAGTGACGGAATAATTGCAGAATTGCCTTGCCGGTTGTGGTGTCTCTTTCAGTCCTTAGTCCTATTACTCCGATACCTCTTTCAGTTGTCCGGAGGGCACTTGCCCCACAATGTTCCCAGTCCCACCAGATCGGGTTCAGGAAACATCAGCGTACCTCTCTCTGCCCCTCACGACCAGGCTTATACGTGAAGAGAGGAACTTGCCCCCCCCCCACAATTTTTCTTTCCTCTAGATCAGGTAACGTCCGTCTTTTTCGCAGGATCCAGTCTTGGGAGTCGATCCTTTCCTTTTCCGAATCGACCTTTTTAAACTCAAGAGGCGGGTCAACTACACGCTCCTCATCAACTCCCATTGGCAGGTCCCAAGATTTTACACCCTGATCTCAGTTTCACTAGCCCACCACTGGTGCAGGCAGAACAATGGCTCTGGACCCTCTCGAAGGTTTCCCGTGACAAAGGCTTCTCCGACATCTGGTTCTCGACCCACTTCACCGCCATTTCCTCTTTTAAGTGACCCGCCGCCGTCCACCGAGGCGCCAGTCTTTTAAGACAGCCAAGTACTACCTATGAGCGCGCACAATATAGTTATGTTCAGTCCATTGTGTTATCAGTCGCACCGGCGTCGACAGTCCAGATGTCAGACAGAGGACAATGAAGCCAAAGCCACGTGCATTGTCTCCAACCCACAAGCTAGCCTAATGCTTTCCAGATGTCTCCCTCGCTAGGTATAGGGGTGCGTGCATAATAAAGTTGTCAAGTAATAAAAGTCGTCACAATATATAAAACAACAAGACAAATTTAACATGTGCGTCCTCGCACTTGATATCTCTTCTCTATTATCTTTCCAGTTTTGGGAGATATTTTCGTATTTTATTACATATTATTGTGTGCCCATATATTGACCTGGTCGCAAAAATGTTCATTGTGGATCACGAGTTTGATACCTCTGGTGTACAAAGTTATAAATTCAAACAAACCCGATCCAAATCTGTAGCAAATATAATGCAAACAAGGAACTACGATAAAATTATAATGTTTTGAAATAAATTTGATAAAAATGCAAGAAAAAAACATACGACCCACTCATGACTTGATTCATGAGTCTTTCTATCACCATTTATCAAAATATATATATATATTGTTCTCTAAAAAACTAAAACTCTTTATTTCTACATTTCTAAATGAAAATCAAACTTAAGAAATATAATGCGTGGCATTTTCCCCATAACATTCTAAACCTACTCATTCTCACCTTTCTTCCAAGTTATCCTCCTCATTGAAAGGGAAACGAAGTTCTCCGGCGATTTGAAAAGAACCTGTAAAATAGAAGGAAAAAAATTGTTCTATTTTTCCAGAACTGCTTCTCTGAATGGACGCATTCCATTCGTTTTCTTCGAGAACAACGAGAAAAAAGGGAAGAAAAAACTGAAATGGTTCAAAAACTCTTTCTATTTCATCGAGTGAAACTTACTCCGTCAGTGGCGTGTGACTTAGAGTCAGTTGCATGAACTTTTTTTTCCAGAATCAAAATTCTGGAATCTCTTAAGATAAAACAACCAGAAATGGCTCAGTGGCGTTTATTTCCCCGTATATTTTCATCCGGTGAAAATGTTAGGACACGCTGGGGGAGGTTTGGGAAGTAAATATTGATTGGGGCGTAACGGGAAAATATTTTATTAGTTAAGATTGTGGGGAAACGGTAAAATTATAATGAAGATGGAAATAAAAGTGTCTATCGGTGAGAACTTTTTCCTTTTATATACTAAATAGAATTCGTCTTTTGTATGCTGAAATTTTAAATTTTTGGTAATTTTATAATTTTAAACCCAAAACTGCGATTAAAAGTTACGCGATTCACTCCTCAGTGTCA
The DNA here is from genome assembly GCA_019973975.1 of Trichonephila clavata. NCBI lineage: Eukaryota > Metazoa > Arthropoda > Arachnida > Araneae > Nephilidae > Trichonephila > Trichonephila clavata. The sequence continues at coordinate 175,543 of BMAO01018777.1, read as the reverse complement.
CCGTTTTTCTCATAGATACGCGTGTGTGGTGTATTGAGGGGAAAAAGCAGAATTATGCAAATTTCCCCCTAAAGTAAGTAAATCCTTTGCAAATATATTATGAAGATCATTTTGTTACATTTCCAAAGCCTTAGGAATAGTTTTACTGATAGCAGCGCAAATAAAAGCATCGTATTTCGGAAGGACGGATAAATACGTCCAGGGCACATAACGCACCGGTTGAGCAAGACAAATATATACGCCCGTGGCACTTAAGGGGTTATAGACGTTTATTTTCAAATTTTAATGTGTTAAAATGGCAGACTCATGGCTGGTGTGTCATGAGTTCGAGCCTGGTGCCACTGAGAGGCCTGTCGTGGATCAAAGTCCTCCCGTTGGGTTGGTGTGGTAGTTCCGAGAGAGGTAGCCAGCTCAGGTGTTGTCCTCGCCAATTGACCGAGACTTAAAATTACGAGCTCCGTCGCCAATAGCCATCGTGTAGACTTACAGTGCGATGTTGCTTCAACTTCCACTCATTGTCCACATTATTGCTGAAATTATGTTAAACTTATGCCAGCTGGGTGGTGTACTTGGTTAGGCGTTGTTCTTGCACGCCCAAGATTGCGGGTTCGACCCCGGCCCTAGTCGGTGGATTTTCATGATGCAAAAAATCAACATCCATATGATTATGTGGCATGAAAAAGATTCATTGAGTGCCTGTTTTGCATGGATGGTTTCGGCAAAATTAAATTCCTAGAACGGTTTCGCATCGTCAGAGCTCAGGTGTCTCCCTCTGTTGAGGAAACTAGGCGTCAAAATTACTTGCGGTGTTTGGTATACCATCTATAGGGTGCCGCATTGAAAAGAGATGCGAGCTCCCGGGGAATGTACTAGGTCTGCAATGGTAAAAATACAAATCTGCTAGTTCATTGGGGGGGGGGGAGAAAATACTAAATTAATGAACCACAAAAAATTAGTATGAAGTTGCTATGATTCCTCAAATGTTTATGAGAGAAAAATGCACCGAGACTTTCTTTGCGAACGACATCGTAAATGTTCTATTAAAAAGCTTACAGCGAGACATAAATTAAGTTTTAAAAGGATCCACTGCACCAGTAGAAGGAAAAAAATAAAGCCCATTCTTACAAAGGAAAAAAAAGTAATAATAAATTTATGTCTCACCACGATATGCCAACAACCCTTATCCACAATGAAATAAACGCTCTCAAACAGATGTACGCTTCCTGCATTCGAAACGAACCTTTAATTGAAACCTGTTACAAACCGACCCTCGCTCACAAAAAAAATATTTGTTCTTTTTTTTTCTTTTTTTTTAATTCTTTTTTTACCATTCCATTTCTTCGGCGAGGACAAAGGAAGCGTATAACTAACACTTCTCGCTGACAATCTAATGGTTCAGTTCGGTATCCGAGTCTGTGCTTGGTGTTGAAAGAAACCTTTTAAATCTGGTTCGTTAACCAGATGGGATGTTTCATCATTGGTTGAAAAATAGAGGATGTGCTTTTGAATCTAATGGTGCTACGAATTGTGTCGTAAAGATGGTTGAGATTGGTATTTTTTTTTTCTATCTCACCGAGCTTTGTTAAGCAGGACGTAAAGATGGCGCTGTGTGTAAATGAGGCTTAGTTATAGTTCTTTGAATACAGCTTTAAGTAGTTGTGTCTCTGATATATCGTTGCGCAGAAGAATATAACATTTAATACCGGCTTTGTTGATTTAGAAATTATGAGGCTCATTGTTTTTATATATTATTTCCTTTTATATAATTTTATTCTTATCTGTAAGTTACACTTCTAGCTAACACTTCATCCTTCCTCATAAGAGTATATCGAGAGAACGAATGGCATCTTGTATTTAACACGTTTTTATTAGCTTCACCTGTAAGTAACGGGATCTTTGAGCTCGATTTTTATCCAAATTCACAATTTTAGGGTAGTCGGATACCTTAAAAGGTCAGATTAATTCGAAGTTTTCCTCACTTGTCTAGGACCGATGGCAATACAATATTTTTGCTATTGTGTTCCATTGTCCTTATCAGGATTAACAACTTCCCATTTTCAAATCCCATCCCGCATCTGGCGACTAATTTCGGATCCCATTTTTGGATTTGGCGACTAATGGCAGATTTGGTGAGTAAAAGATTAAGTTACAAGTTAGTTCAATTAACCAAAATTAGGGTGTTTTTTTTAGTTTTTTTAAACTATAATTTATTATTAAAAAGAACAGGTAAATATATATTGGAGTTTCAAAAAAATTCTTGTATAAGAAAGGATTTTTATTTTATTTTATACAAACTCCTTTTTCGGAGCTATGTGAGACTGGGATTTTACGAGCAGACTGGTTTTAAAAAAAAAAAATTTTTTTTAGAGTCGCGCCTGGTAAATGAGGGAAGAACGGCGAATTGTGTAAGTTGGTGGATTGGCAAGTTTTTGTTATTAAAGTTTGAATATATATCTCTAATCCGAATGTTCTCGTTTCCAATACGCTACAACTCTCACTCACTCACCACAAATTTATTTTGTAAAAATGACGGAATTATGTGTGTGCTGTGTATTATTCACAAGACTATACTTGGAGTTGTGTGGAAATTTGGTGAACGGGTTGTCGATCCGATGTCATCTTCTAGGTATCGATTAATGTGAAGTTCTAGTATTGATGCTGAAAATTAGTAGGCCTATAAAATCTTTAATAATTACCATGATGCATCATTTAAAAAATTATAAAGAATTTACGTTCCTTCTAAGCTAGAGGTGTGGGAGGAACTAAATGATCAGACGACATGATGAACTTCAATTATTTTATTCACTCTATTCAACTCAGACACAAACAACACTTAAACAAGATAAATTTAATCAGTCATAGAATGGGAGTAAGACGAGATTCCGTTGGGGAGAATATATTAAATCATGCAGCTCTACCTTTAAGATAACTTTATACAGAGCTTACGTATTTAATGACCGCATTATTAATTTATCTTTATAAACATCGTCTTGTTTTAAGATCACAGTACCTGAACTCTAGCAGTCTTCTATCTTACACGTTGACTATAACAGCTCTCCAATAGTTAAACTAATTACTTTCTTAATATTCTAACTTCTCGCTTCCTACACTGTATACGTATACGTTTCACTGCCGATTTACTTCACTTCCCATCTATTCACAATTCACTTTCACTTCCAATATATTCTCACTTCACTAACTCTCAACTTCGCGAATAAAGAGAATCTATATATATTAAATTTTATTTGCATAATCACGCTTTCTGTTTTTTCGTAGAGGGTTGATTGATAAAAAATGCTGGCCCAAAGGAATTCCCCAGAGGTTAATAGAAGGATGCGTATAGATCCGTTACAAAATATAAGAGGGTCGATCCAAAAGGGTTAGAAGTCGAATAAAAAATATTTATTATTACTAGACAGAAAATACAAAAGGGAATTTAGAGGTACACGTTCCTATCACATTTCGACGTAATCACCAAGTCTATTTAGGCATTTGTCAGAACACGGGGCTAACTTGTTTAACCCGTCTTGGGAGAAATCAGGTCCTAGTCCATTGAGTCTGGTCTCGACGAATGTTTTCATTGAACTTTCTTGGTATATCGCAGCACATCAGAAACGATATGTTGCACGCTACCATAGCTCAGTCGCAGCCCTAACGAGATTTCACGCAGAGTTACCCGTTGATCATTTTGAATCATTTCTTCAATTCGTGCCTTGTTGGTATCTGTCGATGAAGAACTTGGCCAGCAGCTCACTGTCATATTGCGGTTTTCAACATCCTGTCTGCCTCTTTGAAAAGAGTGACAATTTCACTACATTTTGTTTACTCATTGCAGATACGAACACATTCTTTGCCCATAAAAATTAAATCACGGCTTGCACTTCCAAACGAGACCAATTTCCTAAGAGTCTTGCCATTTCAATTGTCCTGAATCGTCTGGTAACTTTCACTACCTACCCGCAAACCAGCTGTATGTGGCAAGTAGCAACCTCTATCTCCACTTTGAGGGGGGGGGATTCTCCACAATATGTAGTTCCCAACTGCTGCGGCTTGTAACCTTTTTTTTCTGATCAACTAACTCCCTCATATAAAGAAACAAGACAGGTCTTTTTACTATTCAGAAAAATAATTGTAAAGGACTTCATGGGGAAAAAAATATTCTCTTTTTAACGAATAAATTTTAAAAAGAGATTTTTCTGAAACACTGCTTCATTTTTCTTTTCTTTCGTAAACATATCCAGCGCGTCACATATACTTTATTAGAAAACAAAACATCGCATAAAAATTCTCATTACTGCCAAGCAAGCATTAATGCACTTTAAGAGAAATTTTATTGATCAGAAAACATGTCAGAATAAATTTGAATAATCGCCTGTAGGGTAAGAGGGAAAAAATTGTTTTTAAGATAACCTTTAGTTTGAGTTTAATATTTTCTATAAATAACATTATGTTGTATGTGCATACAAATAAGTAACTGTTTTTGACGTTATAGTTATTAATATATATATTCGAGAAGCTGGTAATAAATAAAATATAATCTTTAAATACTTTTTATGCTTGAAAGAATGTTAAAACTGATTGATTATTCGTAACTGCAATGTAAAACGATGTATTTTTTCTCTAAGGGATTTTTAATCTTTTTAAATATTGTAATTTAATGGCACATAGAAAAAGGGTTTTTGTTTAGCGCTGTGTATATAACTTTTCTTTGTTACAGATAATTTTATTAATGGTTAATGAATAAGTTAACGGTAATTTATTTTAAAGGTATAAACATATTATTGAGACTCAATGCAATGTATTAATTTATAATGTAATATCGTAAGTTAATTTAAATTTAAAAAGTCGTATTGGATATTTATAAAAATTAAACTGAAACACAATTCTGCTTTCAAACGGAGCGATATATTAAATATTACTTTGAAAAATAGTACTTTTACATGTTTCTTTATCAAAATTTGTGTGTAAAAATATCTTGCATTTTTTAAAGATACGATTTTTAAAGTGTTACGAATTTTGTAAAATAGTGTGCATAATCTATATTTGGATGCGTAATGCATATATATTACTCTGTTATACTTTGTTGAAAGTGTAATATTCACGTTATAATGGCGTTTCAATAGGAACTTGGCGAAATATTGGCGATAGAGCCAAGTTGGCATCATTTTTGGCGACCAAGTTGGTGATCAATTTGGCAACTTTGGTGACCATGTTGGCGACTTCGGGACCCTCTGGCTTCTTCTAGAAACTAGTGGAGAAATCTACTAATTTCACGATCTGTGACGCGAGCGCATCTTTCTCGAAGTTTCGGCCACGGGTATAAATAGAGCGTTACTCGCCGTAGCAATCAGCCTGGTTTTCAACCAGTGAGTAGTGAGTCTGGTTTTGACTAGCGATTAATAACTTGTCTTGACCGTGAGAATTAGCGATTAGCTCGACTGTTCAATATTACGAGCGGTGCTTGTGGATAATCTTTTACGTACGTGTATGTTAGACACTGATAATTGTGTCTAATTGCTGTTGAAGGTGTGAAATCCTTCTGATATTTATTCTACGAATTTGGCTGTTGAATCCTGTAATTTTAAGGATTGATTTACGACAATAAATACTCATCGCTCTTAAAGAATTTCCTTGTTGTTTACGACTGATTTGGCATAAAATCCTCGAACCCCAATCAACGTTACAATATGTCAATTGTTTTATCTCTAATTTGGCTATTGGAGGGGTTTATTAAATATGGATTAATATTAATTATTATAATCGTCGAGATCCAAAAGCGACAAAAACCAGAAAGATAAAATCATGCCGATCGTTTTTGCACTTGTTCGCGGACGCACGAGCATGGGAATGTGCGGGTTAATTGTCTTGCAAAGACTGTCACCAAGCGCAAAATTAACACCATTAATATTCCTAGATATTTTTTCCAAGAAGTTTACGAGAGAAAGAATGATGGAGTCTTGGTACCAAGAATATCTCATTTCAAATAAAGAGAGCCTAACAAAGAATTTTTTTTTCATCCATTCACAAGAGATTGTCTGGCCACCATTTTTTACTAATTACACAGTAACCCAATTTCTCACTGGCCATGGTAACTTTAAAAGTTATTTGAAGAAACTTAATTTGGTCCTGCAATTGTAGTAATGGTGGCGAAGAAAATGTAGAACATGTGCTCCTTCTGTGTTCCAAATTTGTCAGTGAAAGTTACTAATGCTGGCACTTAAAGGCATTAATATAAATTGGCCCCCAAATTTTCACTAACTTATTTCCACCAGAAGTGCTTTTGAAAATATCTCTAAATTCATTGTACATTTTTAAATCTTCCATGACCTTTAAATTTTCTTTCTTTCTTCTCTTCCCCCCTTTATATAATGTGTTTCATACTTCTGTCAGTCTCGTGTGATACTTTTTTGTGGTGAACGGGAATGTATAATGTTTGCAATAAAAAAATATTAATTATTTGTAGTTAATTATTAGATTAATTTTCTTAGAATTTGTAATAATTACTATTAATTAAAATATTGGATTTCTAGGAATTAAAATTTAATGGATAAAAATATCTTTGTTTAAATTTATTTATAGTATGTTTTATTTAAATGACAAATAAATGTTTAATATATATATATAATTAAGAACGTGAACTCTTTTAATTTTAAATTAAAAAATACTTTTTTATAAAACTGAAATCTATGATTTTTTTAGAGATATTTCTATGATAAGGAGTAAAATTTCTATTTAATTTGGAATTGAAAAATAACGAATTATTAAAATCTCAAATAATGATAAATTGTAGGTATCAAAATAATAAAAAGTGAATATTTAACGTTTATGGAATTAAAAAGTAAGCAGCTTCGAGGAAAATTTGAAAAATTCTAATAACTCTTTAAAATACCCTGAAGAGAATTACTCACATTTTTCATTTTCTAGCGCACGACCTCCGACTTTTGTCAGCGATATTCTAATTAATTATCATCGACATCCAGTTTAATTGTAATCGTAACTTTCTGATTTTTTTAAAAATACGAAACTTTTTCCCACCAAAGGAACTAAGACATCATAAATCTAACTTTATAAAAGAATAAAGAACAAGAAAAAAAAAGAAGATAATAAATTAACTTTTCGAAAATTCGAAACGACTAATTAAAGAATTCGCCGACTGGAGAATCGATTACATAATCGTTTGAAACGATTAAGGAAAAAAAACCGGGAGAAATTAAATCGGAGGAAACACATAAACGAAGTTTTTCAAAAACAGCTAAACTTTTCTAGTTCAACGACAAACGATAAAAATAAAAACTTTACTGCTTTTTTTTTTTTAATCTTTAAATAGTCTGTTGGGGAAATCCAAAGATTTCTTCTTTCACGTGTTTTTGTTTTTCTTTCGAACTTTGAGAAGCGCAATGTGAAAATATTTGTCCAGCTGTCTTGATTCAAAAGCCTCAAATGATTCGAAGCACCTTCTGCTAGTCAAGAGCTAAAATGTTACATGGAACAAGCTGAGAGATTCCATATGGCCTAAGTACAAATATATAAACTGAACATGACGTTATTCTTCAATTTTGGATCGTGCCTTTCTGTTTTTCTGGCGACAACGTATGGCTTTGTCTTCCTTACGTAAGAGCTTTTTTATATATTTTTGTGTTGGAGATATTGTATTCTTACTATTATCTTGTTAAAATAGTTCGATGATTATGTGTTTTAACCAATGCAAATTCACAATTTCTAAAATATTCCGAATATTAGAAACATTTAAAGGGACTTATAACAATCAAATAAAAAGTGACGAGTTAAAAACTGTATAAATGCTGGCAGCTTAAAAAAGAAATGTAAAAATTAATTTTTACAGTATAGAAATAATACTCTCTAAGTACTTAAAAAACAATTTTTAAGTCGGGAGGGATTTTAATTTCAAGTATTTATCATATTTAGCAACGTGAACAATGATGTTAATAAAGTTTTAACAATAATATCAGATATTGTTATTTTATTTTTTTAAAAACGCTTTGTGGTGTTAAATATTACACCTCTGTGTTTGGGGATTTTGAATGTGTATTAATATAAGGCTTTTTCCCTACCAGTTGAATCAACTATAAGGATATATATTGAAAGTTAAGCTGTTCATACTTGGCTGCTAGCTTATTGTAAATGGAGAAAGCTTTTTATTGCTTCATCATTAAACCCATTATTATAGCACTTGCTTTTCGGTCATTTTTCTGCCCACGTGTGAAAGAAATTTATTCCCTTCTTCACACCAGAGCTGTGGTGACAGAAAGCGAGTTGACTGGCAAAAAGTTGACTCGTGTGAAAACCACTAATTAAACACTACAAATTATTTTATCCAAAGTTGTTTATGCATCTTCTAAGAAGGCTGCGAAACTGTAGTCTTTGTTTTAATTTTAGGAAAGGACACAAACTTAAAACACCCTTTAAAAAACTAAAAGAAACACGCTTTTTTAAATAATCGAACTAAAAACTAAAAACTAATTCTTAATATAAGAATAAAATGCTTAACGGTAAAATTAATATCATTGTAATAAAAGCGTGGGGTGCACGATATTAATTGTTATAATTTCTTACTAGTTCTATTCCGAAATGCAGAGTTAGTGTAAAAATGTAGTACAAAGCACCCCACGCTTTTATTTTTAAATTAAAAAGTATTTTTTACTTTTTAGTTCGATTAACTAAAAAAGTGTGTTTTTTAGTTGTTTTTTTAAAACTATAACGTATTTTTTAATTTTTTTAAATTCAATCTGCAGTAAAAGCGTGGTTTTTTTTTTTTTTTTAGTTTTTTAAACCATCATTTAATTGTTTCCATTTTCAGAAAAACTAGGCAATTGTTGAAAAAACGTTGTAAATATTGCTCGCGCATTCTTTCCTTTTTCACATAAAGAACACTTTTTATGTTTGTTGTATTTGTGTTAACCATGAGCGTTTTCGCTTTAAGGTTGTAACTTAATCTTTTAGTTTCCAAATCTGGAAATGTGATCTGGAATTAGTCACCATTTCTGGAAAAGATATTTAGATTTAGTCACCAAATCTGAAAATGGGAAATCATTAATCCTGTTGATCCTGTGATTCGGACAATGGAATAAAATTATTAAATTATTGTATTGTCATCGGTCCTTGACAAGTGTGCCAAATTTCGAATTAATCTGACCATTTAAAGCGGGTAAAAATTGAGTTCAAAGATTCCGTTACAAACAGATGAAACTAATAAAAGCGTGACAAAAACTGTTAAAATTTTTATATTACCCCTTTCGATAAAATTTGTCCATTTTTTGCAATATATAAATATATTAAGATATAGTACTCTAAAAATAATCAAAATATCTAAATTTTTAATGGCTTATTTGATACCTCGAATCTTTATAAACATGCTTGCAAAATTTCAAAGCTTTACCTGCATTTTTTATTAAGTTATGGAGCAATATTTGATGCTGGACAGCTACTACTACGCCCACATTTCAGATTCTCTGCTAGAAAAGAGCCTAATAAAAATGAATGAATTACTTTTCTGTCACGCATAAATGAGACTGACATAATATATGCAGTAACAAATCATTTCAAGAAAAAATTGTGCAATTTTTGCAAAAATTCTAGTTTGTGTATTGTTTATTGGGGGGGGGAGAGCAAATGGGTTTGGTCAAGATTTAAAAGTTGTGCGTGCTTTTTATGATATTATTACGAATGAAATTAAAAGTTCAAAACGGATTCTCCAGAAGCACAAATACAAAATCACCTTTTGATAACTTAGATAATTAAAAATCTAATTCGCAAGAGTAGAAAAACTCTCCCATTTTTATATATTTGTTTTTGGTGATATATATATATCCCATGTGTGTGAAATTCAACACTTTTATTATTAAAACTTTATAAGATATTTATTTAAGCAAATACACACATGGAGTTCTTAGATTTTGATATATTTTACCTATAAATTGTTATTTGATTTTGTTTTCATTCGTGCACAATATTTAACGTACGAAGGCTTTTAAAATCATGGAAATAAAAAGTAAAGGCATAAACATCATTTGTACATGTTGTGCATTAGCTCGGAGCATGGAATTAACTTTGAAGTCTGTGTATTTATTTTTTTTATACCTATTAAGATAAAGTTTTATGAAATATTGATCTTTCATTCGTTTTCTTCTATTTATTCATTATGCCAGCATGCTGTTTAATTGTTCTACATTTGTGCGATTTCTTATGGTAAGCAGTTTTAAATAAGCTAATTAACATTTCATACAAGTTTAATATTATTCGATGAATGTTATATCATATTATTCATGGAATGAAAACTTCAAACTCATATTTCTCCGTGTTGAATTTTTGAACATATACTATTATTCAAAACCTTAAGGCTTTTTTGATAATTGAAGTATGGGTTTAAAAATATTTTACATGTTCTGAAATGTACCTTTTGTAAAACTGTGCATGGTGTAAAACTGTGAAAACTTTAACATATTTAGTACTTTTTCTAAAAAATTTCAAAATCAAAATTAATGTCTTTTTGAGAAATTTTGGAAGTTTAACTGTAAAAGATAAATAAAAATTTAAAGTGCAGCAGCAGTAAAAAACCCATGCATAGTTTTATGTAGTATATTATAAGGTACTTGAAAAAAAAAATTTGAAAGAAAAGAGACATATGTAAAAAAAAGCCTTGGAAAATTAAAAAATATTTTTAAAAGTTCAAAAAATTAAAATTTTTACAAACATTTTGCAACAAATTTAAAATGTTTTGTATGGAATTATTATTAAATATTAACCTTTATAAAATACAATTAAAACCATATATCACTTATTGAAAATAAAAAAAAATTGCGAAGATGGGACCATATTGCCTTAACAATTATTTTTCTGTTATACTTTAACATGCTAAGATAACAATTTACTTTGTAAGTGAGAAAAAGTTTAATTCATAAGCTGTTTTTAAGAGACGCGTGAAGTATTAAAATGTTATGTGAAGTAATGCGTTATTTCTTACAATATCGTCTTTATTGTCAGAATTTCTTTATCTGGAGGTTTTCTTTCTGAATTTGGATTATGAAAATAAATTAGAATATTTTTATACACGAAAAAAATTTTTTAATTTAAATGTTACTTTTTAGCTTTAAAAAAAATTAATCAAATTCGATACTAAAAATTTATATTAATTCACAAAAATGAGTGAATCCCTAAATGGTTGAAAAAGTCATACTGTGTATAAAGTCATACATAATGATTAAACAGAAGGAAAAAAAGATGGAAAAATTAAAGCATATGCTTAAGCTATTTTGTTTTTAAAAAAATTAAAACTGCACTCTTAAATACCTGAGTAATCTCTAAAAACAATAGCAAAAACAATTTCCATTGTGCAAACGATACGTTTAAAAAAAAGTTCCTTTTTTTTTTTTTTTAATTCCCCGTCATTACGTTAAACTCCAATTTAAGTCAGGACGGGGGAAAAAACATGTTGAACAGCCAAAGCGACTTACTGTTTTTAATTCGCTTAATTTTGATGACGTAAATATAAACCTACTTAAATTTAATTCGTTTTCTTACATCATTATAATTCGCGTTAAAATGATAAGATTTAATTATTCCCTCTGGAATTTATTCTTTTTCTTGTAATTGCATGGAACAAAAAAAATTCGTTCTGCTTATTTAATTTTTGTGCGATTTAATATGACTTAAAAGAAAGTATTTTTAAAGCTTAAATAATATCTGTGTGAAATTGATTTATAAAAAAAAAGTTTGGACGTATTACTTTTTTACATTTTTGTAAATAAATAATATAAGGATATGCATTTTAAACATAAAATATCTTTTTTGTAACGATGTTGATGGAGCTGTAATATAGAGCATAGATAGCAATAGTTCCAGTTTCCAATGATAACATGCTTATAAGAAATAAGTAATATAAAAAAGTTTTTAAAGTCAATTCCTATTTAAATTAAAAAGGAACGTTTTCTTTCAGTTTTTATTAAATAAATACAATTAATTTAAATATGTATATACATATGAACAAAGAAATTTTTTATTTTAGCTACTTTTTATTAAATAATTACAATTAATGGAAATATGTGCATACGTATGACAGAATCGCAATATTAAATGGCAAAATACCTTTTAAATTAACATTAAAAACTTTTAAACCACATTTAATTTGAAATAACATCTTTTAATAAAAGTTGAATACAATTGGTGAGAATTTATCGTAAAACCAGTATAAAATGAATGCTGACGTCTATCTAAGATATGATTTTTCAGGTTAAGTTAAATCTTCATCAGAAATTTAACAAATTCTAAAACAAAACAACAAAAACTGTTTTATCGAATGGGGCTGCTATCTAGAGGATTAATATCAACTGAAATATATCTCTTTAATTATAATTAATTAAGTTTAATTAATGAATTAATATTTGAAAAAAACTGTATTAACATCAAGTGTCATCCACTACAAATTTGAAAAATGTATTTGAACTTGAGTGGATGAATAAAAAGTATTTTATCAACGATTGAAAAGTTGAACAAGATTTTTAAATATATATAGCGAGAGAGAGTGTGAACTAATAGTAGGAATTGAATAAATTACAATTTAGAATGCTTTATATTTCTTTTATGAAAGGAAGAAAATACATAAGTTTCATTTTAAAAAATGATCATTTTAAAACTTAAGCTACCCCGGGAGCCAATAAATTTTTATTCCTTCCAGATATATATTTTTATATTGATATAAAGATATTGTTCTGTTCATTTTTTGTAATGATCTTCTATGATGTAATAAGCGATTCTGTTAATATTATTTTCGAAAATTTCAAAACTAACATTTTATTATTACTTTTAATTTTTATGCTAATATTTGTGCATAAATAAACATTTTTTAAATTTAATTTTAAATATAAATATTTTTATTATTATTGAATGCAATACTTTCAGAAGAAGCCAATCTCTCATCTTGCACTTTATTTATATATGCATATATATTTGTATCGATAAAATTTTTAGGAGTTTAAAAACATAAGTTATTGTTAATTCCTATTTAAATTTGCGGTAACCTAGTGATCATGGTCACGAATTAGTGGTCGGCTTTGTCGAGTCCGGATATCGCTGAGGGCTCTTTGTGTAGAGAGTATGATAAACGTTAAATCTGCTCAGAGTCCACGCGTTGACGTGGTGTGGAGTTTGGAGGTCCGTCGTCAATAGCCCTTGCATCGCTTTACAGTACGACGTTAAAAAAAATACTCACTTTTAGTCGATTATTTCAAGGATTGGTGGTAAGTCTTTTTTTTACCAAGTTTATTCTTGTAATTATTTGTGTTCTTCGTGCCATTCCTCTTCGAAATCGAATGCTTGGCGTCATTTTAAGATTACTTTTATAATCTAAAGCTTTTTCAAGATGTTTCTTTATTACTGCTTTCTAAAATTCTGAATAAATAGGCTTTAATTTCAGTTTAATTCATGTTTGGAATTATTATTTTGATTTCTTTGAAAAGAAATATCGTGCTTATTTTATTTTAAAGCAAACACATATATTATAATAACTTGTTAATGTTTTCTATAAAATTCAAATTAAAAAATGTTTATACTGTAAAAAAAGACTAATAAGACTTTCGCCTTTCACTCCTGAAAATATTTATCTCATCCCCTTGTATTCAAGTGCGTTTATGCAATTTACGACCATATGGTTTCCAAGTAATTCTTTTCCCTCCAAGGGATTTTTTAAAGCTGTCTTCGGTTATTGTTAAAGAATATAACCCAAATTCGGAATACTTTTTCGTATATAAAAGTACTCGAACATTACTATTATATTATGGCTTCACTATTCTGTAGAGAATCACTTATTTTATCATATTATTCATTTTTATTCTAGTTGACACATTTTTTTTCCTTTTATGTTTCGCATTTTTTTTCCTCCTATACCATAATGTTAAATGAGTTATCCCTTTACATTTTAAAAGAAGAAACTAATTATTTATGAAATATTTTGAAATACTATATTATAAACAAATACATGGATTAGAATATCACAATTTTTTATAAAAATTGAGGCATTTTATCTGTTTGAAAATGTGATCCGCGTGAAGTTTACGCTCTCGTACAAATGGCGGAAACAGCCTTAAGAAATATCTTATGGCAGAGGCTCCTAAACTTTCCATCTCCGCGGCCTCCTTTTATGTATCAGTCTGACGTCACCCCCCCCCCCAAGATTTTGAACACCCCTGCCTGACTCCCAGCATATTCCTAAATTATCTGTAACAAAAAATATGCGTATAATTGCTTGGTTACTAAATTAATGGAACATTATTTATTACGTCTGATTATTTTTTTGTACAGTAAAAAAATTAAAATTTGTTTTGAAAGACAAGATGTGGTGGGACAAAAAAAAAACAAAGAAAAAAAATGTTTTGAAGGAAGTAAAAACTAGGAACTGTCAAAAGTAAAAAGTCTTTTAATGTAAATTAGTTAATTAAAATTAAAAACAAGGGACTTGGAAGAATTGTTCGATTTAAGTAATTTTTGTTGCTATTGAGATAGATAACTAAAATATATTTTTTTGCTCTTAAAGTCAAAATATGATTTTTTTTATTTTTAAATGTTTTGTATACATTCAAAAAAAATCTCAATGCTTAATTTTATTCAAATACATACAGTTAGTTACTATTTATATAATCCAATAAAATCTATGAAAAAACATAATTTTATAAAAGTGGAGTGAAAACCCATTACCCTAAAAATATTAATCTTTTGTTATAGAATATCATTCTCATTGTTATTAATGACGTGGTAAATGTTCAAACGTGGGCGTTTTAGGAGACAAAGTGCCTCAATGTTTATTTTTTCCCCATGCTAATTTCTTAACAATCATATCCATTATTTCCTATCATTTCCGTAAGTGTTAAAAAAAATTCATTTCCTCAACTAAAAAAGAATCATTAAGACTCTTTTCTGCATAACCCACAATCAATCCAATTATCCTTTTTCTTTGGAAAACATTATTGAACTGTAATGATGCATGCGACAAGTAATTCTTTCACGCAGTTCCACGGAGAAATCAAGTTACCTTCCTAGTAATTCCTTAAATTCTTTCGCTTCTTTCTACAACGATCATATTAAATGTAATTTTCTTTCTTCTCTTTCTCACCCCCTACCTGGATCTCCCCTTTTGCTCTCCCCCCATCTATGAAAAGAACGTATGGAGCTTTCCTTCCTTTTGCAGTTAAGTCTTTTAAAACAAGGCAGTAAAACTTTTACAGCTGCTTCATAAAGAACGATAAAAACGTCTCAGGCGGCGATAGAAAGAAGGGAAGGAAGGATTTGGCGTGTTATCGCTCTATTTTTGTTTTTTGGCGGTGTTATTATTATTATTATTATTTTTAAAGTGGAGATTTATTTTTGTTGACTTGAAAAGAATTCCTTCAGCTATTGTTTGATAAAGTGCGTTATTTATATAGGTGTCGTGTGTGTTGATTATTTTGTTTTGTGTTTATTTTTTTAATCTGAACTAGAGTTATTGTTTATTTTAAATTATAAATAACGAGAATCGCTATTTTTTATGGGTTTTGATTTTAAGCCTTTTTGTGTCTGTGCCCTTTAAAAATTATTTATTGTCGAAATTTTCTTTTAATTTTTGTGAACTTTGTTTGTGTGCATTTATTTTTTTTAAATGTTTGTTGTGTTTGATAAGAAACAAAAGAATGGAAATGATCGGTCATGTTTGGTGAAAGTTAAGAATAAAGTTTATTTGGTAACAAAGCAAAATTAAAAATATTCATCAAGGATTAACATGTATTCAGTTTTATGGATTCGTTTAATATTATATTATTTAATGATTTTTTTTTTATTGAATTAGTTGTTTTTGGCAATGAATTAAAATTCTTTTAAATGAAAATTTAAAACATGCTGAAAATAGAGATACTTATATAACGAAAATAATGTATGAAAAAAAGCAAAAGTTATTCTATTGCATACCTAGTTAATTCGTGGAACTCAATAATTTAAAAAACTTCAACTGACTTGTCTAGTTTTTTTATGAAATACCTAGTGATTCTATGAAATAACGGATTTCACACTTTAACGGTAACATAATTGTTGAATTTTTGGGGTTCAAAGAGTTCTTTTAAGAAAAATTTTAGGGCAATTTAAAATCATTTTTCAAAAGGAGAATAGCCGCGAGTAAATATTTTTTATGTTTTTATAACAGAAAAACAATTGCATGAGAATTTTTTGTTTAATTCGTTTCATTTTTTAGAACAATTACGAGGAATTGTCCAGACTTTAAAATAAAGTCATTTACGCTTAAATTCAGTTCTTATTTGAAATTTTTGGAACTAAAAGTTTTAGAAGATTCATTGATTCATAGGGAGTAAATCTAACATTTTAAATGTGCAAAAATGAACGCATAATATGCAACTGATGTTGTTAGTTCTTAAGTCATTCAAATGAGCTCCCCAAACTGTTTATATTGTTTCATATTCCAATTACTTACTGTATAATCCGGCGTATAACGTGTACGTTTAACACAAAAAATGGAATCGAAATGTACGGGTGCACGTTATACGCCGGGTGTAAAATTGAGACACAAACACCGAAATCAGGGGCATAGCTACCGCCGTATAAACCGTATTAATGATACGGGTCCCCCAAGCTATAGAGGCCTCGACACATCTAAGCATGAAAATCTTAATATGTAGATGGGCCTCAATATAGCACTTCCCGAAATTTTGATACACGAAGCATTCCTTTTTTTTTATGTGTAACATCTTTCCTCTCGATTGCTGGAGATTTGTGGGAGTGATTTGTTGAAAAGGGACGGAAATGCGTAGCAGGAAGTTGGGGAAGCGCGTGCTATTCAGTGAAGTTCTGTTTTTTCTCCTTCATTCGGGAGGGGCTCCATCCCCCACCCCCTGCAGTCTAGGCCGTGGGATCTTTGTTTTCTCACTTTAGGATCAGAGAAGAAGCTAAGTCCTTTAGGCAGAGACGTGGTTAGACAATGACGAACGTGTTTCGATACCTGACTTCGATTGCTGCGTACAATTTAAACGACCGGGCCACAGAGCAGCTGGTGTTGCGATCTATCGTAAACAGAACAACTCGCATGTTGTGGCTCGACATATGGATATTACTTATCGTCAAACAAGTGGACTGGGTATTGTTAGTCAAGATATTGGGGACAAAAGTGCGGCAAAATGCTTATTTGAAAATGGACAAACAGTGATTTCGGCGGTCGTATACATTTCTCCGATTCAAACGGTTCAAAAAATGAAAAATTTCCTGCATTTCTTACTTTTACCATATACCGAAAATGGTTCTGCTCATTTTTTTTTTAAAAAAACTATCACTCGCTTTTTATGATTTTGAGTGGGGATTTTAAAGTTAACTTCAGTTTACTAGAAGCCGAGCCACTCCTAGCTTTTTTGAATGATGAACTCAAGCTCGAAATGAACACAAATCGAAATGTTTCGACAACTAACAGTGGTACTGTTATTGATGCTATTTTTCAACGGTTTTTAAATACTTTGAAAACACAAGTATATGTGTCATATTTTAGTTATCATAAATTATCATTACCGCTCTTCCCCAAATTGAACAAGAATAATTATTTTTGATAAAAAATTGCGTTACTCCTTGTGTTAATGAAATAAAATTTTCATTAAAGATATAATTATTCCATAGAAAATTATTTCCAATCATACTCGCATTTTTTTCAGGATTTAAGTTACTATTGCGAATTTACCACGATAACATGTCAGATGTTACACATCGTATGCGACTACTGTAAGGCTCGTTTCTTTTTTTTCTTTTCTTTTGTATGTGTAAAATATTCCAAAACATTTAATCGATTCAATTTAAAATAAATAACCACTTTTTTAAATCAGAAAGAAGAGAGGGGAGACAAAAAAAAAAGGCATGATCAAATTAATTCTTTAAAAAAAATTGTAAACAAAAAAATAAAATAAAATGGAGGAGAAAAAAACGTTCTTCTTTTTCAGGTAGATTAAATCGCTTTTCATCCATCCCCCTCTCTCATGGTCGATTTGACCTTGAATATAAGTTGTTTAGTGACGGAGCAATAAGAGGAGGGTTTGTTCTGACAAACGATATGATAAATGACTTATCATTTGCTTTTTTTTTAATAAAATTTTATTCACTCACAAAATGACATCTTGTTTTAACAAATGTGTTGAAAAGGTTAAGGTCACTGAAAAACACTTTATCAGGTGGTTAAAGTAGTTGTCTATTGATTAACAAATTAATTTAATGAGATAATCGAGATAATTGATGTTTTTTATTTTCCTTTTACTGTGATTAATTGCTTTCGGGACATGGTGTTTTTTAATCATTTATGTTTCGAAAGTTAAATGAAAAAATTTGTACTTCGGTGTGTCTTGGATTTTTTTTTAAGAAACTCCTTTGAAAAGAATTGCCGTTATGTTAATAATTTAGTTGCTGTTAATAATAATATTATTATTATTATTATTTAAAACCGATTTGGGAGAATTATGAATATACGCTTTACACTATTTTTTATGCGTAAAATATAAGTGTAAAAAGGTCGAAACACGTTGATGAGTATGAATTTTCATTTTCTAATACGAAGAACTTAAATATTTGAGAATTTTTGCACTACATTTTTTTAAAATTAAAAATATGAACAATTTTGCAGAGTTTGTTGACAGAATGCCTATTTATATTTAATTTTTTTTATAAATGCTTAAATTTTAATTTAAAGACATTACTTTAAACAAGAAATGTAAAAAAAAATAAATAAATAAAGTCAATTCCTACTTAAATCAACATAGAAAAATTTTATTTTACTTACTTTTTATTACAATGAATATAAATATGTATATACATGTGACAGAATAACAATATTAAGTGGAAAAACACCTTTTAAATTAACATTAAAAAATTTTAACCACATTAAATTCATAATTACATTTTTTTTCAAAAGTTGAAAAAAATAGATGAAAATGTATCTTAAAACTAGTATCAAAAAATGTTGACACCTAACTAGCATATGGTTATTTAGGTTAAGTTGAATCTTCTTCACAAAATTAACAAAAGCTATTTTATCTAATGGTGCTGCCATCTAGATGAATAATATGGACTGAAATATATTTCTTAAACTATAATTAATTAAATTTAATAGTGAATTAATGCTTGAAAAAACTGTATTAATATCAAATGCCATCCACTACAAGCTTGAAAAATGTATTTGAATTTGAATGGATGAATAGAAAGTATTTTATTAATGATTGAAAATTTGAACAAGATATGTATAAAAATAAAAAAAAAAAGGAAGAGGGAATTAATAGTAGGAATTGAAAAAGATGCTTTTCTGTTGATAAGATTTTGCGAAAACCGTTTCATTATAAATCATTTTTATTGCATTTTTACACTCGGTTTTCAATGCTACATTTTTCTGCGGCATTTTTCTACATTTCTCATTTTATAATTTGGGAGGTACAATTGCATAAATATTCTATTTAATATTGTTATATTTCCTGTTTATTGTCTTCTAATGTTCCGAATACAATACGCAGGGTTCTTGTGCTTTACTGAAAGGTTCCATCGTAGTAATGTTATTCACAATCTTGAATAATTTACAGCTATTTCACCTTTTGTGTATGAAGTAAAGGTAAATATTTCTTCAATTATCTTTGATTTATTCCAGTTAATTTATTCTTCAATAATATATTTTATAAATTCAGCTTATGAAATTAATATAAATTCAATGTCATGTCAAGGTCAGTATTATCGAAAATCAGCAACTGGAGTATTTTTCCACCGATAATTTAATAGTGTAATTTTTCGTATTTTACACTCCACATGTATTTTAAAATTTATTTCAATTATATGTGAACAAGCAAAAAAAAAAATCGTTCTTTGGTAATGTTTTCTTAAACATGTTATTAATTTTTTATATATCTAAAAGAAACTTTTACAGTCTGTATCCGAATTAAACATGTCCATTTCCGTTCTGTTTTCTCGATTTTGACACGAATTATCAAAACAATACTAATTAAGAATAAATTAACTTTCAACAATCTAAGACCTAAAACATCAAAACACGAACTTGAAAACTCGTCTGACAGGTAACATGCGGGGGAAAAAAATGAAACAGATATCAGCAGCATTGAATCGAATATTCGTGTACTTTTTGTTCTGGAAGATACACAGAATAAATTCCTTTCTAGGAGGAAAACTCTTTAAGAATTCGAATATTTTAATTAGATACAATTATTTCTCGTTTTCTCTGGAAGTAATTAATTTAATTTAGAATCTCGTTTGTCGTTTATTCATTAATTTCGAACAATGAACTTCATTTGATACAAAAACTAAAAGACGGGAAAGGTTTTATCATTTGTAGAATCAGCTCAAAGGAAGGAGTATTTTTAGTGTCTGTTAAATGTTTCCATCTTGAATTATTTCTTGAATTTTTAATACCGTTGCCATTTTAATGTTGATATAATCCTTGTGGGATTTGCTTAAAATCGTCTGTAAATATTTGTTCAATTCGGAAAACAATTGCCATGAGCTTTTAAGTGGAGTAAGTTATTTGTGGAAGAATAAATTAGGCTTAACTTCGATAGTCAAAATGTTCGTTAGGAATATTTTGTGATTTAATGGTGTAATGGCGAATTTTACAAGTTCTTTTTAAAGTTTTATATATAATGCACTTTGGATGTGCATTGGATAAATCGTTAAAGTATCATGATTGAAATAATTAGTTGGATTGTATATTTATGAGGTAGAAATTTATACGATGTGTATAATGGAGGTTGTAATATTTTCTTTTAATGTCATGAATATATAAGATATTTAATAATTATGGAAAGGCATTTTGATAAATTATGGAAATAGATTTCTTATTTTTTAAGGATCTTTATTAATTAAAAGTTGAATTCCAAAAAAATTTTTATTCTTCATTTTCAATTATTAATTTATACTCTCCTTATATATGTATGAATGTATTTATTTATTTATAACTTGTTTATATTTTCAATAGTTAATAAAATACTTTTTGTTCATTAACTCAAGTTCAAATATATTTTTTTAAACTTCTAGTGGATGACTCTTGATGTTAATACAGTTTTCTAAAATGTTAATTCATAGTTATTTTTTAATTTTAATTTTATTCTGCGTTATTTCTGACGTAGTTAGAACAAGCACCAACAGATGGCGCAAGTAAGTTTTTCTAACGAATTTTTCTTGTTGACACACTTTTTTCAAATATTGTTCATTAATTAAAATAAAATTGTTTTTTGTTGACCTAAGTAGAAGCTGGTTTAATATTTTTTTTAAATTTTTGTAAATAGTAGCTGTAATAAATCTTTTCATGTTGCTTTAATCTTAATATTAGTTTTAAACAATAACACTCATTTTTGTTACAGAATTCGAAATTCGTGTTATACTTGGAATTTTCTTAAATATATGTATGTTACAGTAGCTTTTTGTTTTTATACTTATTATTTATGTATTTTCTTTTCGGTATAAAAGTAAGGTACTCTGCGTTTTTGCGTTAAAAATCTCTCCAAGTTAGCGTTATTGGCGACAGCACGAAATATACACATATCAAATATTAATTTTATTTTTCAGTTTTCATTGGTTTTTAATCCATTTTTGATCAAAAATATATTACTGACAATAAAAAAAACAGAGGTGTTTTTGAAAATGTGTTGATAAGGGTTATCAGCGAGAATATTCCGTTATGGCGCTCTGTTGTACCATATTTGGCGACTTTTTCACCTGTGCCGGCGAAACGGAAAAGTACCAAAAATAATTTTACTTATTTTTTAACATTTCTTTTCTCTTGTGTTTTAAATCACTAAAAGTATTAATATATCACACAACATTTATAGTGAGATTATTATACTCTTTATGCCTTAACTGGGATAATTCTACATACGTTTATCAAACCTAGTATGGGGTCGCTGTTGCCTACCGGTCTTTGTCACAAAGTCGCAGCCGGCAAATACAATAGTAAGTTCAAGACCTGGTGCCACTGAAGCTGCCGTGTATAGGGATTGATGCACATTAAATCTGTCTTGACTCAAAGTCTTCCCATTGACGGGGTGTGAAATTTTCCTGAGCGGGGAGCCAACCACAAACTTCGTCATCGTTATTTGCGAGCCTTTCGAAGTGCGAGATCTGTTGCCAATATCCCTTGTATTGCTTTAGAGCAAGGGTACTCAAACTTTTTTCTCGCCGGGTCGCATACACATGACAGGCGTTTCCCGCGGGCCGCAACTTGCGAATAATGAAACAAACACTATAAAACCCACGTACAATATTAGATAAAACAAAATTGGCCAAAATATTTAAACTCATATTTAGCTATATTTTAATACCATATTAACTTTTCGATCAAACATACACATAAAAATATTTATCTTTATGCATTTTTTACTGAGTTATGGGATAATTTATATTTCCTTTCATCTATGACCAAGCCTCTTGCTTATTTTGCAATATTTGATTGCTTGATTGATAGAATTTCCCGCTAAATTTTTAGTAAATTGGTCTCCAGTAATTGAAATGCAATGGGCCCTGACTGGGGCACTCAGAAAAGGCCGGCGGGCCACATGTGGCCAGCGGACCGCAAGTTGAGTATCACTACTTTAGAGTGTGACAATAAACACTCACTTGCTCATTCTAACCTAGAATATTTAATTAATTGGAACATAATAAAACACATTCAAAAGGGTTAAAAATTTGAAAATTTTCGATGGAAAAACTATCACATCGATTGCGATGTGATTATTTTTGTGATTTTATCAATACTGTTATACCCGGAACTTACGTGATAGGGGGAACTGAGTAATAACCGCATAAGTCGGGGTATAATTTCGCATATAAGTCAGTGGCACACATAAGAGGGGGTCCGGACCCCCCCCCAAAGCCCTTGAGTTTCTTTTATTGATGATAATCCTATATGTTTTACGTAAAATTTAATTTAAGTACTTGTAACTAACAATTTTTTTATTAATTATTGCTAATTATTAATTCAATAATCTGTCTTTTACTGATTTTTGTTAACAAAATCAGAAGAATCAATTGGTGTTGTCTTAAGATATTAAACGAGTTGGGAGACCTTCGATCATGGAGCCCCCCTACCTTGAAAAATTGTTGCGTGAGCTACTGATATAAGTACATATAAATTTTTTTTAGTCGGGGTCGAAGGCGAAAGAAGATGATAATTTAAAGGGGAAAAATGTTTTATAAAATTTTAGATAACACAAATACAAAATAGCAGACCTAAGTTATTTTGATGTAGACAGTTTCATAAAACCTAACAAAGTAGAGTCTGCCGGCTCAAAAGAATTTTTTTTTTCCTCCTCAAAAATTTCCTCGTGGCATGCTAATAATTTCTTTTATCCTTGTTTTGTTGAAAAAATACGCTTTTCTTTAGGGCATTTTCTAAATTTTGTAATACTTTTTCAATTAAATGAAGCCTGTCAAATTCCCGACCATCATTCGATCTTCTGGTTGAATTGGGTCTTAAGGCTCAAGTTCTTCAATGTCTTGCTCAAGAATTTTTTTGAACTCATCAATGCTTTGCGCCTGATTGTGGTAATCCAGCTGTTCTGGAACGTCATCACTATCCACTTCCGAATTTATTTGCCTGGCAAGATCAACAACTTCTTCAATCTCATTTACCTACTTAATCAGTTTTGGCATTGATTCTGCCTGAGTATCAGTGATGTGGAAGAGGTTGGAATGAACACAGTTTTTTAAATTTTTGTGAATTTCAAAAGATTCCAAGATTCATTCAAGATTCCTACGTTCCAAGATTGTTTGTTTATCCTCGCTGCATCTAAAACATTGAATTGTTGCCAAAAGTCTTTAAAGACGAATCAACTAAATTTGAAAATCGCGTGACTCTGGATTCGCGTAAGTCGATGTGTGTGTGTATTACAGTGGTTCTTTAATACCCTGAAGCAAGTTTTAATATGTCTTGCTTTTTAATCCGTTGTGTCTCTGGGGATGCTCTATGACTTTAAGTAAGATGTCCGTTGCATTGCAAAGAAACTGCGATATTTACAATTTCGCATCACTGTTTAAATACATTTGTAGCAAATAGATGAAACAGGATAAGAAAGTATTAGAAAAGGATTATTGCAGAATATCATGAAGTATCGGAGAGTATTAGGGAATGATAAGTTGAAGCTCTGATGTTTTTAATATCTTATCAGCGAAATTGACTTGGAAAAAGATCCCGCGTAAACCTATTTGAAGATAGAAGTGCATCTTTAAAGCTTAGCTGTATGGAAGTTTCATTAAAAGTTAAGTCATATTATAATTTGTATTTTCGTTAAGAGTCAGTTTAGGTAACCAATCCATATAAATATTTTCGATATTTTGAGTAAATGTTAATATATATATATATAGTATATATATATATATATATGTCTGTTTTCAATTTGAATGTAACGTTGTCTGTGAATCCTAATCTGTTACCTTTCTTTAAAAAAATTATTAAAACAGATATGGAATATTACCTTTGAAGCTAAAAGAAAACCTTTTGTGATTACTTTTTCAGAAGTATCTTATTCCATTCCGATAAACATAACAGACCAAATTCGAGAAGATAACTTGAAATTCCAAGGGATTAACATTGGGTTCGCCATTTTAAAACCGCCATTAGCTTTGGGAACATTAGGTGTGTTTATGGGGAACTCAAATAAAAGACTTGCTGAAACTCAAGCTAGTCGAAAATGAAAATACTTAGTACAGCGACAAAATGCCGGAAACAGGCTTATCATAAAAGTAATTTATAAGGAAAAACTAGTACCAATTAAAAAGAGATAAAGAAAAAGCCCTTTATCTTGGTAACATATCTTCGGCGAAACGTCTTGCTGCACTTTATGTAAGGTTTTGGTTTAATTAGTACATAATTTTTCTAAAACCTTACGCATAATTTTCTATTAGACATTTTTTATATCTGCATTTTATGTACCTTATCTATTTAAATTAATTTCAATATGTTTTTACTTTACAATATCGGCTGAAGAAATATCGTATTTTTTGTAAAATGTTATGGTTTTGAATGGAAGCTTCTGTTTCTGTTAAATGTTTATACATTAAACTATTTTGTAAGCTCGTGTTTACTAATTTTGAATTTTTTTCGCAAAAATAATTTTTTATCCGTCATTACTTTGAGTGATATATACTAAGTAACTTGAATTTGTGTGTGTGGGTGATTATTATAATGTGCATAGTAAAATCACTAATATATTTTAAATATGTTAAAAATAAAAAAAAGAGTATCAGAAACCAAATTTTTTAAATTACTTTCCGATCAATTTTTTAAAGAAAGAATTTATTCTGAATTTGTGATTTAAATTTTTATAAGCAGAACAAAAATTTTTGGTGTCAAGTTATTGATAATTATTAAAGAAGGGAAAAGTAAAATCATGATTTTTCATAAAAAAATTAAGTGGCAAACTTTATAACAATAATTTTTGTTCTTCTACAGTTA
Source organism: Trichonephila clavata (assembly GCA_019973975.1). Taxonomy (NCBI): domain Eukaryota; kingdom Metazoa; phylum Arthropoda; class Arachnida; order Araneae; family Nephilidae; genus Trichonephila; species Trichonephila clavata. The sequence goes on along the minus strand of BMAO01018777.1, from coordinate 150,081 downwards.
CAATTATGTTTAATAATAATAATGTCTTTTATAGTCTGCATATTTGAGAGATAAGTAGAAACTTGTAAATTAAAAAAAATTATCAAAAGGTATCGAGTCCTTTTAAGAAATATAATATGTTCAAACATGTCAAAAAGTATTCTTTGACGTAATTTTCAAATTACATTAGATATCTTTAAGTAAATTTACCATTACTTAAAAATTAATAATATTTTTAAAAAATAAAGATTTAACTTTTAATATTGATTCTCTCCCCCCCCCTTCCCGCTCCATCATATATTCACTAAGTGGCTTTGAAAATCTGATTTATTCTCAGGTAAAATTCTTTTATTTCCCGCACATCAAATTAGTATATGTTCCCATACAAAATAAATTTGATTTTCCGTATTATCACTATTCAAAAACTTATTTATATAAATGGAATTTATTAGGAATAACTAAAGACGGTTTTTCCCCAATCATCAATGTTTAGCGTTACTAATGGAAAACCATTTGAGCTTAAAAAACTTTAATTTGAAATATATGCAAGGAATCATTTTTGCAAGAATCAAAGGAAAATTTTCAACATCTACTCTCAAAATTGTTCGAGGTATAAAACATAAGGCGAATATCATGAAATTTAAAAAAAAAAGTTATACGCCTACTCCATTTTAAATTAATTTTTCTTCTTTATATTAGAAAAAGCTGTCTCTAAGACAGGATTACACGAATTGAAGAAAGATTGAAAAATAAATCGAGCTCTTCACAACAAGGAATAACAAAACGTGGCTTAGTAATTTTCTTAAATTAGTTTTGTTGGAATTTGATTTCTATTAAAAATTTCTGGGAATAAGATATTCTTTTTTTTTGTTACCTTATTTAATTAAAATTTTATTTTCAAAATAACATACTTGAATTTTTGTACTCGGGCGAGTGTTTTTCTCTTTGGCTTAGACATTTCCAATTTGGTTATTTAAATCCAATTCAGGATTTATTTCCCCATTTATTTTATTTACTTCCATTGAACTTATTCTTTAATTTTAAAATCTTTATTTTATTTGATGTGGATTGACTTTATAACGATTTAATTTCGGGAAATCACAACCGATATAATTGTTTCTTTAGTGATTGGAAAACAGGTTTTGAAGAATCAGTTAACTTGAAAACCGATTCACATTTCGAAACTATAAATCTAATTTTATGAAAGAGGGAAACCTGTTTTTCAGTTACTGCTATTAGCTCACTCTCTATATATTTATCTTGTTCAAATGTTAAATCGTTAATTAAATACTTTCTATTCATCCCTTCTAAGAAAGAATTGACATAATTTTTTTGTATTGTTTTAATTTTAAGCATAGACTAGTCTAAAATAGAAGCTCACAATAATACGGTACACGTAACTATGCATGCCACTTACTTATACGAACAACAAATAAAAAATGTTTAGTACTTGCCAACCTATATCCAAAAAAATGCCTTATTATATATATGTTGCTATTATCAATCAATCACTGCGGTCATATGGAGAGGGAAAAATTAATTTTAATCGGATACTACTTATGCGGAAAAGATGTCCTATGGCATAGAGATCAGAAGAAAAAGAATTTTAAAAAATAATCTCAAAAATTTTAATATTGACTCAAAAGGGTATTACTGATTTTGCTAAATTTTAAAGAAGCTTAAAATTTTTTTCTTTCAAACACATTGAAAGTTTACGGAGACAAGAACAATGTCTTGATTTTTTTTAAGTACACACTAATGATTTTGGATATCTTTAACCCAAATGCGTGCATTTTCTAATATAACTTTGGGTCAAAATGAAGTAGAGGTACACATAAGGCACGATTTTTTATCACTTTAGTGACGACTTATGAAATAGACCCTCAAATTATCGTAAAGGTTACTAGAAAAATTTTATATCTGTAGGATTAACAGAAAAATTAAGTTTGCCAAAATAAAATCCTTTTCAAAACCTAATGATCGCCAAATTGAACGTGCACCCTTGTATTTGATTTTAACAAGTGCTTTCTCTTTACATCTCGTTTTAAAACATGAACCATCAAATAAAATCAAAAGGCAAGGAATTGTTAATTCAAATGAAATGATATTCATAAAACAACACTCCTCGAGACTCAAAATAAGAATCGAAAACCCTCCTTAACAACCCTCTTAATTCCCGCTCGAATTAATTCGAAATCTTAACAACCTTTCTCCGTTTCCCTTTTCATCAACGACATCAAACCGTAGTTTAATCGTGCCACCATCCGGGGGTTCATTTGCAGAAAATATTTCGCGCGTCTCCATTTACAGGGGTGCTGCTGCTAATCCTTCTCCGTAAGCTTTAATCTGATTGCCGTAAGGCTGGGAATAATCACCCAGTGACTGTAACCGCGAATTAGTTAAGGCGGATGAATGTCGGAAAGGTGACAGGCTACAAAGAGGAATGTTACGTGCATAAATTTTTAGAACGTCCTTCTCTGGACGGCTTAATTTGTTTCGGGCTCTGTTCCGGGTTTTGCTGTTTGATTGTTTAGTGGTTTATTCCGGGATAATGATGCTTGGTTTATAACCGAAAAATATCAAGTTGATCCTTACTAATTGGGTTGAAAGAAATCTGAAGTATGTAAAATATGGAAATGTTTATTAAGAAGTGTATTAAAAATGTTAGATTGATAGTTTTTTCTGATTTATAATTCGTATGAACTTATGTGTACAAGATTCTTAGTTGGGGAGACGTAATTAAAAAACACGAAGCCTTTGTTTAAGGAAAGTAGAAACGAACCAAATACAATTGGATAAGATTGAAATTGCCTAAAAATTGCATTTAAATAACTTTTTCTAGTATTGCAATTCTTCAAACAATTTTTGTATGTATGTTCTTCATTCAACTGCCTTAAGACAACAAAAGCATTATTCCTTTATACGCTTCTTCAAAATCACTGTTCCCAGTGCAGTCAGTCACCGCGGATAATTAATTAAAATTTTAACCTTGAGTTTCATTACTTTAAATGAAAATCTGATTGAGAGAGAATTGACTGTCAAAATAATACATTCGTTGAGAATTCATTCATTTAAAACTAATTGCAAAATATTAAAGCGTTTAGATCGTAATTGTATATTTTTTTTTAATTTTTAAAGTAACAAAAAATAATCTATCTATAAAAAACAGCCTTAGTTTCATTTGTGGGCCAAAGTGAAGATAATCTGTAATATCTATAGTTAATCTACGAAAGATTTGTTATGATAATCTTCGGGTAGAACTTTACACTATTCGCGCATACGTATGTACCCCTTTTATATGGGGCTTTGTTGACAAACGTATATTTTTTTTCATGATTTATTATTTATTTTCAGTAAATCTTCTCAAAAATATATTAGAGAATTCTACATGTGTGTGTGAAAAGAATGTACGGTAAATACGTTTAAAGTGAAAACGCTCAAGAAGAAGTATTGGTTAGCACGAAATAATACAACGGTCCCGACAAACTACTATGTATTTTCATGCATTTTTCTTTTACCACGTAATGAAAATCGCTTAACACGAAAAAATTTCTTTTGGGAATGAACAAAATTTGAAAAACACTGGGGATTTAAGAAAGGTGTTAAAATTAAAGAGAGCTGGATTTTCTTCACATTATTTTTCTGTATTCTTAAACTGTTCTACTGTATCATCGGATGAATTCGTTGCAGTAGATGATGATAATATGTGTACAGCCTCACTTTTATAGCATACAAAGACCTTTTGCAGTTTGTTCAAAGCTTAAAAAATATCATTGATGCAGATTCTGGTGATGAAAATGAAATGAATAATTCAGCTCCTGTTCCACGTCCCCCTCAGGGGACTCACCTTTTTTAGGTGAGTACGGGTGTCACAATCCCGAGGTGCCCTAGTGATCTTTTCCTTTTCCCACAGAGTTTACTGTCTTGGGTAAACACGGGCTTCACGAACCCGGGGTACCCTATATATATATATAGTGATCCTTCTCTATTTTCGACCCTCTTTCTTGTCATTCAATTCATTATTTCTTTCTCTCTTCCCGTCTAGACCACAGATATTAAAACAAATGTTTGGCGCAGTATAGCCGAAATCGGCTCTTGCGCCAATAAACCCCAAAATCACTCACTCTATTCCACGTCATCTGAGTGAGTGAATATTAACGTCGCACTGATTAGCAACACGAGGGCTTTTGGCAATGGTCCGCGTCATTTTGAACCATGGTCAAGTGACGCGGACGACACCTGAGCTAGCACCCCCCTCTCCTAACTACCACACCACACCAACGGGAGGACGTTTGAGCTCTAGACAGATTTAACGTGCATCCCTCCCCTACACGGCGGGTCTTTAGTGGTACTAGGATCGAACTCATGACATGCTAGCCATGATCTGATGCCTAGACCGCTCGGCCACCGCGGCCGTCCCACGTCATCTGAAATAAGGAACATCATGGAAAGAATTCGCAATTATTTAGTTGCACATTTCAGTGACGAAATGAATAACAAAATGATGCAAAGAAAAATATCAGATTATTTTCCAAATTTTGTATTAAATTTCATTAGGTTCTTATGAATGCTTTTGTTTCATTGATTTTTATTAAGTATAGTGGAAGGGATTTCTTAATAAGATTATTATTTAAGGTGGTTGATGTTTAATTTTTTTTTGATGGCATTGACGTGGCAGTGCTTTGAAATAGTAATTACGGTTTATTGAATATTTAGCTCAAGGATGGTCAGATTTTTCTAGGGTACGGGCTTCTTCTAAGTTATTCAAGATATTGCGGTCCTCCTAGTGGTGTAGGTGTAGTGAGCCAAGAAAAATGTCTACAATATTGAAAATAACTTAATAATACGGAATATGTGCTTTCCTACAAAACTACAGGAAAATAAATTACACCTTTTAAACCACGTTTAAAGCAAAATAGAAGATACAATCATAATAAGGAACCCAATTATAATAATATCAAATGATGCACTTATTCTCAAGAAATTCAAATAAAAAATAAACATTTTCATCTCAAGTTAGTTCTCGTTGTTATAGTCAGTAGAAGAAAAAGTCTGTCAGCCAATCTTGAGCATTTCGGTACATAATAACTAATTGCTAATTTTCAGGCGGTCACCCCAAGATGTCTTGGTGGTCCACCGGTCGATCGCAATCGACTTAATGCCCACCCCCGAGAAAAACGCATTATAAAAAAAAATACAGTCACGTAACTAGGTGAAGGGAACAACTACTTATTTATAGAAATGGTATAATTGTTTAGGGAATATTAATCCCTATTACTAAGGTGATGCAAACCTTTAGTGATTATGTATTTCTTGGAATCGTCAATAAAAAAACTATCAAAATTCAAGGTCTAAATAATCAGTAATATACCAACATAACGTTTTTAATGCTTTAGAAAAAGATAAATTAAGACACGTTTCGCAATAAGAGTATTAGGATTTGTGAATTAGATGTTACAAATAAAGGAGATTCGAATTATGAGTAGATATCAATTGAAGTTATTCAATACATATAAATCGATGAAAATAAAATGTACTCCTAAAACTTAATTTGTTGAATATATGTTGTTTTTTTTATCCTTTAACACAAAAGTCCTTCAACATGAAAAAAATATTTCACTTCCTTCAGTTTCATGTTAAACAATTTTCACTGCAAGTTGCTTTCAAAAGTAATAAATTGTGCACTGCGTGAAAATATGTAAAGAACCCAAAATAACATCGCGTTGGCATTTATATGTATAGTATCAACTATAAAATATTTTTGACACAAAAATTCCACTCTGTGCACATCACATTGAATAATTGAAAACTATTCCTCAAGAAATCAATGTTTACCCTTATCACAAAATATGTAAATCTTTTCCAAGGGAAACAAAATATGCAAAACTTTATCATTTTTTTAAAAAAAAATTCCGATGTTCCAACCTTATTTCTCGAGACTTCTGTTTTTCACCTTACGAAAACCCAGTATATAAACTACTTGGAAAGTAATTTGCGTAAAATTGATTTATGAGTTAAAAAAGATCTCAAATCTACTTTAGAGCTTTGTATACTTGCCAAGATAACTTAACGCTTGAGCTATTGGAAAGTGTTTTATATCGTGCTGCATTGTAAATAAATTCTACCCCCCCCCCCCCGTCTCACACGTCTGGATACACATATTGAAGTAGGGTTGTCGGAAAATCAATGCTCTCGCCAACGTCTTCGCCAAAACTGCCGAAATGGCTTTTTTAGCCACCAATGAGCTATTGTTTAAGATACCCATAATTTTTAAATATACTTTACCAGTTTTCGAATGCCTGCTTTCATCAATAAAGAACTTAATTTTCAAAAATTTGTAAGAAGAAGCGACACATATTCTTATCTGATTAAATTAAAAAACTAGTCCAAAAATTAAACAATTTATCACATTGATATATTATAATAACTTTACTTTATCTCAATTCAAGAGGGAATTTTACGATAGTTGTGAGGCTACACTATGTTTATTTAGAGAACTGTTGCTTCGTCATTTGGCTTTCTTCTTGGCATATTTTTGGATTAAACGATTTTTCCATTTAAAATTTTAGTATAAAACAGTGTTGAAAATTATTTGCATATATAGTTCGCCAGTATGGTAATTTTATAAAGAAAACATAATTGTAATTTGTTGCTATGTGGAAAATTGCAGCTAGAAAAATAAATCTGATCATAATACATTCGAAATATTTATGTTTAATTAAATTTGAATCTACTTTTGAAACTTTTATCTTTAAAATTTGATTCTTGAAAACCGCGAATATATATCCTTTTTGGTGGACAGAAATATTCTTTGTAGAACATATTTCTTTTTAAATTTATGCTAAGTTTTTACAATCAATGGTTCGGCGTTTTTGTATTTATTTACATAAGTTGTCAGGTTGTATCCTACTTAAAGTAAATATTTGTAAAGAATATTTATTGAAATGTTTTTGCAAATTATATATGTTATTCAATAATAAAAGTACCTTTTTTCCTTTGCCAAATTTTATTAAATTATTTAATTTTGAATTTTTTCATTATTTACAGTGTATTCTTAGACTTTCTTTAATATTGAAAAATTATTTGATTTCAATAATAGTAGAAATTTTAAAACAATAAGTAAAAATGTTTCGAAAATTTTAGTTTGGATGGAAACCTGAATCCTAGTGGGATTCTTCAAAAATATAACTAAAATTAATAAATCACCATATTGATTTTTTTTCTAAAACTATAAAAATAGTAAATTATTAATTTACGAATAATTTCTTATAAAAATTCATTTAAGCTTGATATTTCACTTCTAATAATTATTAAAAAGTATTAAAGTTTAATTTTTTTCTTTTAGATTTTGAAGAAATGTTGTCTTGGATATTATTTCGTTGGTAATTTCTAAGATAATTTAAATTCGATTTAAGGGTCTCATACCATGCCATCTAAAATAAATTAAATTCTTATGAATTTTCAAATATATATGTGATAAAAAAAATGCAGTTCTATATATTCTTATATATTATATATTTAAGAGTATCTTCTTATATCAGTTCTTATATATTTAGTTTTGTTTTATATTTGATTTATTACTTAATTATTTTGTTTCAGTTACAAAATGCATTCAATTTTTGTAGATTTTTATTTTATTCTATTTATTTTTTGAGTGCGATTAACTCCTATTCCGCTACTGTTTGTAGTACTTATTAAAGCTTGGTTCAGTGAAAACCGTTTTGCACGAAACTGAAGGAACTGAAATATTTTTTTTCGTTTTAAAAGAATTTTGTGCTAAAAAATATTGTAAAAAAAACACACACACACACACACAAACGTATTCAACTAAATTAAGTTTATTGGAGTACATGTTATTTACATGATGTGTATATATTCATGCATTTAAAAAAATTTATGAAGTAAAAATATTCACAAGAATTTAATGAACTTTAATACAATATTTTCAAGTTTTTTTTTTTTGAACATTTATTGAGTTTTTGGAAAATAATCTGATATTTTACTTTGCATTTTCTTTATTAGCACCTAATTTTTAGCAAATTGTTAGATGCCATCCATTTTGTGAGTGATATCATCTAAATAACTGCGCATAAATTTCATGATGTTCCTAGTTTCGGATGAGGTGGGAACAGGAGCTGCATTATTCATTTCATTTTTGTCACCAGTGTCTGCATCAATGCTGTTTTTTAAGCTTTGTATTTAAAGATATTTGTATTTAAGATAATATTTTACAAGATATTTGTATTTAAATTATTGGAAACAAAAATTACCATATATGTATATCTGGTTTTTTTTATTAAGTTTTAATAATAACTTTTCTTGTTAAATCGTAAAAAAAATCTTTAAAAATTCACTTTCACTTAAAAAAATTAAGTAGGACTCTCAGACATAAATCCAACCGATTTGTATAATACTTATATATGAAAATATCTGTAGAAAAAATTTCAAGAATTTCTTTAAAAAAAAAGCATTAGGAAATAATTTTTTTTTTTTTTTTTTTAAAGAACTTGCATTGGCAAAAATAAAAGTCTGAGAAAAAATGTTTGAAAATTGTACGGGCATAGGTATTGAAACTGACAACTTTCAGATAACTTCAAATATCTTTCTAACTAACTGGATATCAGATCTAAAATTTGGAACCGAGCTTCCCAACCGGATGCGCTACTGGAAAAAAATTTGATGTTTTTGTCAGTTTTAGGGTATTGAGTAACGTTTAATTTAGAAAAATTATATAAAAGTGTGCTTAAAGTTTTTGGAACAAGAATTTTATCGAATACATTTCTTGGTGATTTTAAAGCTGAAATTTTTTCCTAACCCTTCTCTTATTTCATTCGGCTTTAGTGAAAAAGTACCATTTGAATATTATACTTAATTAAAACTGGAAGGTATAAAAAATATTAAATAAGCTTAAAGTAAATAAAAAAATTAATAAGTAATTTATATGCAAAAATAACATTCGAAATCTGTACGTTATATTCATATATTTCATTATGTTAGTAATGAAATAAATCTTTAAAACTACTCTTAATATATGAATGACTTTTGTAAAATTATTTTTTTTTATATTGTGTGTGACTAACATTTAAAATATAAAAACATATAATGACACAGATAACTAGGTGAACTGTAAAACATTAACTCGTTTTTTTTCCTTTAAATTCTCAAAAAAAAAAAAAAAAAGGATAAAAGAAACACTATTTTTTTTTATAACTAAAAAAAATCATTGTATATTTCTTCAACTAGTGATTTTATTATTTAAGTAAAAAGTACGCAATAATTCTTGAAGAACTACCATCACAGTGATTTCTTAAACTACACATAGCAAATAACTTTCATTTGTGGAAAAAATCGTTATATTTGCTTCATTACGCGGTGGATTTATCTTCAGAATAAAACTATCCTTTAAGAATTATTATTCTCTTTTCTCACAATAATGGTTTCTACAGAAGGGGGAGTTTCTTTTTTTAAGGTCGTTACTCTTTTTTCATGCAAATACGGATAGGCAGCGTTTTGGGTCATAAATTCCATTGAGGAAATCGCATTTGAATTCGTATCAATAGTTCTGGAGGAGAAAGTGACTTATTGTTATCATAATGGTTTGAAAATCTTGTATTTTGATGGCTTTTTTAGAGATTTCATTTGTAAAAGAAATTGTATTTTATGTAAGTTTTGAAAGGTAAGTATTTGAAAAATATTACAGAACTAAAGATTCTTTTTTTGTTATAAAAATATCTAATATTTTAAAGTTGAATAAACACTTTTAATATGTTTTAAAATTTTTAAAAGTTCATTTATAATTTATCTCAATATTAATAAAAAAAACTATATGATTTATTTTTAAAATTGAATTCTTTTTTTTTTATTACTATGAGCCTTGTATGGATATTTAAGTAATTATTGGTTATTTTTTCTAAAAAAAAGCGAACATTTTTAACGTAATTTTTAATTTATGTCTTCACTAAATTAGATTATAAGAAATATTTATATGTTGCTTTTTACATATTTAATTCATTTTAAACTAAAATAATAAAGGGAAAAATCGAAGAAAAATGAGGAAGAGATATTTATCAGAAACGGATTGAATAATATAATCGTGCCCAGTGCATACGGTATAATATCAATTCATTAAATTCAACTCATTATGCATTAAGTACAACTATTATTCAATAATAATAGCAGTTGGGAAAAAAATTTAAATGCCTAAAACATTACACAAAAACGTTTATTTTTTATTCATTAATTACAATTTAATTATTTCTCTTCTGCCCTTCGATTTGTAGTATGTGTTATTTTGTAAATTTTTATTGAGCATCCTACACAGATGATTACTCCGGTTTTTGCTGAATATAAACTGTTACTGAAAAATTGAACCGACTATAGCAGAGTTCTAAAGTCTTGAAATTTTAATTTTTCGATTCACTTAAAAAAAAGTTATGAACGAAGATTTGTAAAATTCAAATTACTTTGAGTAACTAATTTATTATTTTATTCTGTTTTATTGATTCTTCTTGTGGCAAGCGCCTGCTAGTTTTTAAAAATTGTCAATATTAATATGTAAACAACTGGAAAGAGGGAAACCGATTTCTTGCTTATTACATTAGTACATTCTTGGTTTGATTTTATTTTAACTTATATCGCATTCTGAAGAAACAAGAGGACCATTGACGATTGATCTCGAATTTTGAACTACGGCCGACGACACCTTAGCTGGATCCCCTCTCCAAATTTCCACAACATGCCAACGAGAGCCTCGACAAATGCAACATGCATCAGCCTCTCCAACCAGTGGGACTGTAGGGACACTATGTTTTAAACTATCGACTATAGAACGCCGACCTAGAGCTCGCAACCAGGACTACTTGGTTATAGCTACATCCGTGAATTCAGTAAAAGAAGTGATTCATATTATGACTGGCATTGCTTCCTAACGAGCAATAGACACAAAACACACTGCAACTTTATGGTAATTTAAATTAAAAGGCGACAATTTAAAAATTTAAATCCCAATCCTAATACTTGTTGCACAAACTTGGTGGGGAGATGGATGACATCGGGGCCATTTTTTACCTTCCCAGGCACTTCAATAGTTACGCCCCCCTCCTTTATCTTTATAGCGCTCCTCTCCTTCGGTTCTTACTTTTTCTATTTTGTTTCGGGAGTGATTTTCTCTTAAGGGATTTCGCTATTTAACATATTGAAAAAAATGAATCTTTTCTTTTTGAAAAACCAAGGTCATTTTGTTTAAGAAACAAGACATATTTCTCTAAAATTATCTTATTTCTAAACGACGAAAACCGCAGACGGTTGGATTCGAACCTACGCGGGGAGACCACAATGGATTTCTAGTCCATCGCCTTAACCACTCTGCCACAGCTGCTTCGAAAGGCTTCTGAGACTCATGTAATGATATTTGACACATTAACTCTATTTTCCCTTTCTTTGTTTTTGTTGTTTGGATAGTCTTTCCATTATCCTCCACCTGTGGACCCACCCTGTCCTAGACTGACAGTGGTAAGGAAGGGAAAGTGGTATGGTTTGGTCACTCTTGTTCATTTCTTATTTTACTGCATCACGGCCACGCACCCTTTCGGAAATTGGTACAGTAAATTAATAAAATCGTTTGCAATTACGTTATATAGTATGAACGGTTTTTTTTTCAACTTGTTAATTATCTTTTTCGCCGCTTATCGCTTTACTGTCTTTTAATTTTCGACATCCTTATTCTTTGTCGAATCACTGTCATTGTGCTTCTGCAACAAAGGTTTTCTTCGAAAAACGAATGATTTTTTCGAGAAAATCATTAAAACCATCATTGTTATAAATTTCCATTGCAATATCATTTTGAATGCATAGCGGCATCAAACTGTTAAGCTTTTCATTTTCCAAAACTGATCTCATTTCAGTCTTTACTCTCTTGAAAGCAAAAATGCTTCTCTCACGATTAGCTAGGCGGTGGGTACATTCGCTGTAATTTTAATTTTTTTCTCTTTTTTTTCGCTTTCCGATTTTCTTGCGCCCTTGACACGTGCCTAAGCGGAAAAGGGTCCTGGATGACATCGTTGGGAAAATAATCACTTTACAAAAAGAGATCGCAAATACCACCCAGACGTGGTAGTAGAAATATTTATAGAAAAGACAGCAACAGAAAAAAAGCGGTATAAAAAAACTGTTACGCAACAAGAATGAATACAGAACTACGTACAATCACCATGGTGGTATTCGAAATTTACATCCATTTGGATCGAATACATTTACGCAACATGGATTGGCGAATACTTCACGGATGGCACTTGCAACAATGCTGATTCGTGCCACCAGGCCGATTTCAAAAGTTATTGACGCATCAGAAACAGTCATCATTTTACTTGAAATAAAATGATCCAGTTTTGAGAAATCAAGAGAGTTGGACCATACAATAGAATAACCAGGCCCAATCGAACAGTTTCGAAAGGTTAGGTCTAAATGGTCACATACGGAATGTGTCGTAATGTGTGATGGCACCACATCATGTTGAAATAAATTTATGCACCAAACATATGCAGAAGCAAAAACATTGTTAAAATGCTTTTAAAAAAACTGTCATCATCTGTGAAAGCAGACATGAACCGTGACACACACAATTTTTGTTTTCAATTTCTTTAATACCATCTTTAAGTTAATTATTTAAAAAGACATAAACGCAAAAGGAATTTCAGAAAATAAAACATAAGAAATTCTCTGTAATTACTCTAAGACGAACTCTTATTTCATTGTAAATAGAACTCAATCCCAAACGTGAAATGCGGAAATTGAATCAATCACTCAAGTCTTCAATTACATGCAAACAACAACCCTCCTCGCACTTCCCCAAGTGAGAAGACACCGCCAATTTTTCCCCTGTACAATCCGCAATCAACCTTATTAATAAACCCCTCCTCCTCCTTCTTTTAAAAGCCAGGGGAGCTTTCAAAATCAATCATCAAATCGCGTGCGGGTCTGAAGAAAAAGAGTTAATCCCTAAATTTATAACCTCCCCCTCATTCCTTACAACACCCCCCAACTTCTGCGGTTTGCACGCCATAAAATGCCGCTCAACGCCTGTTCGATTTTCATTAGGCACTGGGGACCTTCGCCACCCTGGCGTGCTTCGGGAGTTTTCGCCATGAATCATTTTTAATGTACTTGTTTCGGCGCAGAAACACACACACTGGTAAATGAGACGTGTTATTTTTCACGCGCCAAAGTAATAATGGAGGAAGCGTGCGAATCGTGCCAAATCGGCGAGATTTTTGGGGGGTGAGTTATGAATGGGTGACATGTTGATATTTATTAGGTGGTGAAAGGAGAATGTTTTGTCTTTGTGCACTGGTGATTTTATTTTTTGTGATATGTGGTCAGTTAGGCTCTATTCAGTTTACAAATTAATTAATTTCATCACATTAATTTTTATCCAGCCTAAAGTTAAGAGTTGACCAGTTTTCGTCAGTGAATCTTTCCTGATATGTTACTGATTTTTTTTGTCAGATTGAGGTAGTTAGTTATAAAGAAAGAAAGAAATCTTTATACGTATCGTTTGTCTTCCGTTAAACTTCCAATTGGTACAACATTTAAATCTCATATTAACTTAATTAATGCTAAAATAAACATATCAGAAAATAATAAATTTGATACCATATACTGACTTAAAGCAGACAAAACGTTGTATTTTGACGAATACCCCTGTGGAGCTCCAGTGTTATAAAGGTTCTGGTCACTAATATGGAGGCTACGTTCACACAGGTATTCAAGACGACATGGGACAGGTCTCAAAGTTTGTCGTTATCTTTAAGCTAGAAATCTATGTGGTATTCTGAAGTTTGAACTGGTACGTAAGTAAGTCTTCGGCTTCGCCATAAAAATGGATCATGTCACGCCTTCAAAGGAAGACGTCTGACAGAATGATTTCTGTTGGACGTAGTCAAAATTACTAGTCGGCCATTGGTACCTTGTCATCCCTCGTGGGGTGGATTGAAAAATCGGAGATAGGCGTGAAAACTTTGTAGGTTTCTCACAAGCCTTGAATAAAGTAAGATCAAATGTGGAATTGCCCAAGAATTTTATGTGTCGGTATTGTCCCGTACTGGATACTTTCCCTCGAGGAAAATAAGTGACCGTTGGGAAATAATAATTTACTTAACCGGAAGTCTATCCTTTAGGGGTGACCGCGCATATCTTACGTATTACTTCAACCCAACATGCCACCTTTCCCAGCATACATAACTGATTTTTAATGAAGAACCTTTCATACTGTCTTTGCTATGCTGTTGGAGATTTAACATACGTCTTTGATTGTCTTTATAACATGATCCTTCACCCACCGATCCAAGGATTAAGTTATGGATCGGAAATGTGCTGATAAGTAAAAGATATATATGTTTAGAGAGGCTTACAGAATTTAAAATCAAAATCACATGTTCTCTCTTATGGGAACTAATAATGGTAATTGATCATGGTTAGACCTGTGAGGCCTTCTTCTTACTGATTCAAAGGAATCTTCCAACTGGAGGTCTCTTCTAGGGTTTGAAAGCCGCGATAGTCATGTTTTCATGGTTTCGAACTCGTATCCGACGTTATCGACCCACTTGTTCAAGTCCTAGTGCCACTGAAGATCCGTAGTGTAGAGGGGCTGATGCACGTTAAATCTGTCGATGCTCAAATTCATCGTATTGGTTTGGTTTTAAAATTTGAAGGGGATGTACCAGCTCGGGTGTTGTCTTCTTGCGTAACCATGTGGCCGCGGTAGCCTAGTGGTCAAGGTAACGGACTCGTAGCCGGTGTGTCATGAGTTCGAGCCTAGTACCACTGAGGGCACGCCGTCTAGGGGAGCGATGCACGTTAAATCTGTAGAGATCTCAAACGTCCTTCCGTTGGTGCAGTTGTTACTAGAGGAGGTACCAGCTCCTCGTCACTTGACCATCGTTCAAAATGACGAGGTCCATCGCCAAAAGCCCTCGTGTAGCTGAACAGTGCGACGTTAATATTCACTCACTCATGAAAGAAGTATTGGATACAAGGGTCTAAAAGAAGAACATACTGGAATTATGCAATGTTATATTTTGTAATAAAAAATATTGAAAAGCTTTGTCAGACAGAAAAGAATGTGAAATATCTTGTAAGATAAATGGAAATGTTTTGTAACAAAAAACTGTATCGCGGAGTGAGTGTTTTATGAACGTCGCTCTATACGAAGCAACACAAGAGCTATTAGCGACGGACCTCGTAGTTTTGAACCATGGATAACTCCTAATCTGGCACCCCCTCTCCGAATTTCCACACTGTGTCAATGGGAGGACTTTGTCCTCGACAGATTTAACATGTATCAGCCCCTGTACACGATGGGTCTTCAGTGACACTAGTCTCGAACTCATGACACTTCAGCTCCGAGCCCCTTACCACTAGGCTACCACTGCCATACGAAAATGCTCGGAGAAAGAAATATTACAAAGTGATTCATTGTAGAAAAACTCACATCTAAAGTAATTATCGCGAATAATCATTGGTTTATGTAAAATTGGATTTCGCAAATTAATTCATTAAAGTTTCAGAAACCAAATCTACGTTTAACAGACAATCCAAACAAAAGAAAATTTATTATGATTTCAATGTAGCAAAAGAATAATGCCTATAAACTAATCACGTAGCTAATTCACAGATTGTTGCAGTAAAAATTTGTTGGTTACATTATCCTTGTCTGTAAAAATTAAAGTTCTAACGATCGAAACCAACAGCTGGCGCCGTAACTAAGACTCACTTATCTACTGGGATAATGTTAATAGCCTTTTATGCGAGCAGTAACCCTATAATAATTCATTATTAGTAGTAAAAGTATGTAATAAATATTAAAGGATAGTGTATCTATTGACGTAATAGGGGAGACATATTGATCATTTCGTACGAAATTATAGCAATCGTTCTTGTTGGACAAGGATCTATTTATGTGTGTAATAGACGATTACGCTTATCTATTTTATATTTATCCATTGATGAGACTGACTGGAGGAGTATTTCATCGCCGGATTAAGTCCCATAGAGAACATTAGTGCTTAAAGGATTTTGGTGTCTTTATATGAGTAAATCAAAATATTACTAACAATGAATGGTAATGTTTTCATTACCGTTTTATTATTATTTTTTATAAAACTACAAAGATCTCTTCTTTTTTTTTTGTTCAGTTCAAAAATACATCCAACACTTTTTGTGTAATTTTTAATAAATGTTCTTCATTTTTTTCTTGTTTTTATATTAAAAAGAACGTAAAGATTTCTTTACGGAACTCACGAAAAACGTTTTCATACCTCAAATGAAAAACGTTTTCTTGTTTAGTTGCATAATTTTTGCTCGTGGCTGGCGTTTCATGAGTTCGAGTCCTGATGCAACTGAAAACCTGTATAAAAAGGCTGATGCACGTTTAATTTGTCGTGGCTCAATGTCCTCCATTAGCTTGATGGGGTGGTTTGGAGAGGGGTTGCCTTATCAGGTTTTATCCTCGTCACTTGACCGAGGCATAAAATTGCAAGGTTCGTGACCAGTAGCTGTCGTGCAGCTGAAAAGTGCGACGTTAATATAATTCTCACTATCGCCGTGCAGAAGAGTGAGGCTCTTCAAATTAGTCGTGGCTCAGTGTCTTGCTATCGGTGTGGTTTGGTAGTTTGGAGAGGGGGTTTCAGATCAGGTCTTGTCCTCGTCGTTTGACCGAGGTTTCAAATAAGGTTCGTGACCAAAAGCCCTCGTGCAGCTGAAAAGTACGAAGTTAATATAATTCTCATTCTTGCCGTGAGAAGGCTGATGCTCTTTAAATCTGTCATGGCTCAGTGTCTTGCCGTTAGTGTGCTATGGTAGTTTGGAAAGGAGGTGCCACAGATCAAGTCTTGTCCTTGTCACTTGACCGAGGCTCAAAATTATAAAGTCCGTCTCCAGTAGCTCTGTGTAGAATATTAGGGCCTCAATACTAAACAGTGGTGTAGATACCAATGGACTAGGCAGAGCCGTGCACCGGGCCCCTCAAGCTTAGGAGGGCCCTCAGACGCTGACCACCAAGCAAGCCGAATTTCCGATATTATTAAAAAGTTTATTTTCAATTTTTAAAATTTTTCTATGAACTGTTACTTGAAAATAAACTTCAAGTTTCATGAAAAATCTTAACATACTTATTGTTACATCTTAAGAAATCTACAACTTAAGCATTTCCTTCCTAGTTACATTCTATTTTTAATAACAATATGATTCATAATAGGCTAGTTTCCTGTTTCAATATTTTGCAATCTTAGCCGTATTTGCAATACACAGATATGATTTTGCCCCCCTCCTCTGCTCTTTTGCAGAGGTGTTCTTTCCCCTTAAATCATTTTATAATATTGTAATGTATTTTCTTGTTCATGCATATTTTTTGTATCGTTTCTTGAGTGTCTCGGTGGACCATTTCATAGCTCTAAGCCCTCTGATGGATGAATTCGATCCTCCCGAATAAATAAATAAAAAGCCAGGAATCCCCCAGTGACGTTCTGTAGCATAGTATTACATTTGTGTCCTTCATTTTAACATCAGTAAGTACTCCAGCACATACGATTTGAATTCGATAAATTTTAAAACTAAAATTATGGATAAACAATTAATATAAAAAAAAAAATTTAAGTCAATTCCTACTTTGAATGGATGAATGGAAAGTAATTATATATCTATATCTATATATATATATATAAGGAGAGAGCGAACTAATAGCATGAATTGAAAAAAGAACCTGATTTGTCTGCATTGTTGTAACAATGCACACCCGGTTTGGCTAGCTTGACTGAAAAACAGGTTTTCGGCGCCAATTTCTGTCATTGTTTTAACAGTTACATTGTTACAACAACGGTGATAAATCTAAGTTGGAGTCAAAAACCGGTAATTAATTTAATTTAATGAATTAACCAGTAATTAATGAATTAATATTTGAAAAAGTATATCAACATCAAGTGTCATTCACTACAAGTTTAAAAAAATTTATTTGAACTTGATTGAATGAATAGAAAGAATTTTATTAACGATTGAAAATTTGAACAAGATAAATATATATAGAGATAAATATAGAGTGAGTGTGAGCTAATAGTAGGAATTGAAAGAAAAGAAGCCCAGTGGGGTGCGTTTAAGCGCAAACAACGCCAAGAAAGAGAAGATAGGAAACAAAATTTGTGTATTTTAAATATTCATATATTTTTACTTGATAAAATCCAACCAAAATGGGGGTGGGGGCTTGTTTTTTTCTGCACCAAGGACCTTGGATACCTAGCTATGTCACCGCTTCTGAGTCAGGTTTTGCCTTTAATCTTTTTTAATTGATTAAATACGTACTTAGTGTCAGTCGGGCTTTAGTCCCCTTTGAATCCAGACGCCCCCACGTTACGCCCCTGCGTGTTGCTTTTTATTTCCACGTAAAAAAACACTCACTCACTCATTAGTCGGATTCCTTAATGTTTTAAATACACTGAAATTATACGTTTCCGACCATTCAAATTTTCTGCGTTGAACATAAAAATAACCATAATAATCTACAAATTTCTACCTTTTTTTTTATATATTTTTATTTAAATTGAAACTATTTCTAAAAAATGCCAATCGCGCCAAATCGTCAGATATTGTCGCCAATATGACATCTCTTTTCCTCTGGAATCGTGCCAAGTATCCCTTTGCACACAAAAATAAAACCCTCTCAGCTGTGGTCGAAGTGAAAGCTTCATCGTAGGATGTCAAGTGCCCCTTTATACAGATTAGTAATCTTAGGCGGCTAATGATGCCTGCTTTATGGTTTCTCAACTAACCGCTTAACTCCGGCACAAAAGCAACTCACTTTAGAATTTCCAACACTGTCACTGCTGGGATTTGGAACTTGATGAATTGGCCCATGGCTTAGCATCTACAAGAAAGAAAATTAGAGAGAGACAAAAAAAGATTGCTTCTTTTCGACGCGGTAGTCTTGAGTAATGAATTATAAAACGAGTGTTGTGATAGAGAATTTGTTATAGGAATTAAGAAGATGAATTTTAATTATGATGGATTAAGAGAGATGGCGTTGTTCCTTTTTTTGTTGTCGTTGTAGTGTTGAGTGAGTTAGTAACTGTGTGTCGGAGGGTGTCGGTCTTTTGTGGAAGACGAGAAAGAGATACAGTTGAGTTATTGTAATGTCTAAATGAATGAGAACTGGGTTTCATAGAATATACTAAAAAGAAATTGATTATGAGCTTTACTTGGAAAAAAAACTCGATCAGGGGCGCACACAGGAATTTTTCAAGGGAGGAGGGAGTCGAGGATTGAAAATCCATCATTCCAATACGCCTCCAAAAGTATTCTTTTGATTTTGTCGATTGTTGAGAACAAAAAACAGTAAAAAAAATTAGATTAATTCATAAAATAAGTTTTTAATAACATGCTGTAACCCCCCTCCCCCCGTTGTTTAGATTTCTCCCATATTAACAGCAGAGAGACTTTTACGCCCTCTAGTGGGTAGAACAATCTTCAGTGATGCCCAAGCTTCGGAACTGTAAGGACGCACGAGCATGCGCTCCGATCCCTTTCAATTCTAATCTAAATAATAGTTCTCTAGTTATGTATGTAATTGTTTATTTTGTCTATATATATATATATATATATATTTACGTGTTTTAATTAACTAGTGGACTTAGTTAAGAACCCCTTTCCGCTTGTCCCTTTATTACATTGAGTCACACTCTTATAATTTGGCGCCCAACTTATAATTTAACACCCAACTTAATAATTTGGCGCCCAAAGTGTTTTTCATTGTGTAACCACTTATAATTACTTCAATAAATTTTACTTACTAAATATATAGGATTATAATCAATAAAAAAATCAAGGACGAAGAGGGAGGGGCCTGGACTCTCCCTTTGTGTGCGCCACTGCTCAAAGCATGGTGCAGTAACATAAACAGTGGTACAGTAATCTTTTTATGGATAGTGCTTACTCGAATTTTAAGCATTATCCTTCTTACGTACAAAAACAATTTTATTGAAACATAGTTTTCTATTTTATTCTACGAGATATTATTTAGTCCATTCTCAGATTTGATAGTTCAGGAAATATTAAAAAAAGTTCTTTTTTTCAATCATTCAACGTGTTATTTATGAAGTCTTTTGTTTTACAATTGTTGCAGGGGCGTAGCTACCACCGTATCAATGATACGGGGCCCCCAAGCTACAGGAGCTCCAACATGTGTAACTGCAATCCCACTAACAGGGGTGCCGTATTTAAAAAAAGGCTATGAAGGAATTTCGATTCAAGGCCCCCTCAAAGCTAGGTACGCCAGTGCAAGGAAGTTATTTACATAAAGATCTTCCATTGTTTTATCTCTTTTCCTGGTTTTAATGATTTTAATAAATTATTACGATTAATTATTTTCAAAATAATTCTACCCATTTAATATTGACATCCTGAGGCTGTCAAAGCAAGATGATTACAATAGTATTGCAAAATTTATGGTTATTTTTTCGATTCTTAACAGAAAGAAAAGTTCAATTTAACTTGCGAATTATTTAAGTGCATTTTACATTTGTCTACTGCATTTTGCATTTTTCATCGGATATAAATTGGGATACAAATAAATTAAACGAACACTATCTAGTAATGACCTCATAAAATAAATTCATTTCACCTACTTCGAAACTGCTTTATGGCTTGAATTATTAATTGTATTAAAAAATAAAAAACCAATTAGGTGGATTCAAAAACAAAATTTTAAATATTTCTTTACAAATTAATTTTAAAAAAATGTTTTCCATCAATGTTGGCATTTTTCACGTAATTATTTTAGTAGAAAACAGAGCATGGAGAATTTCAGAAAAAATTAGTTTTAGTTTTTTTTTAGTAAATGCATTTATTTTTTATATTTAATAAATTTTTCTGCTATTCTATGTAAATAATTTAAATAAAATAATTTTTATTTATATACAAATTAGATGCCAGTTATCAAGATCCTCTTTCGGGCTGTTCATTTTTGTAACGAAGTATCCAGATTATGTATGAATAATTTAAATAAACATGAGTATAAATAGAATCGTGTCTTATTTTGTATCTGAAATATTTCCAAGAGAATAATATATTGCGAAAATACCTAGAATAAATATGTAAGCAAGACATTTATATTCTCAAAGAAAACTCTTATTTGAGATATGTAGAAAGCTTTTTGTTTGTTAGATATTTCAATTATTCACCGTTCAGATGTTTTTCCTTATATTCCATGCACATAGATAACATTTTCCCCTTGAAGCTCATTTTTGAAAATTTTGATGAAGTATTATGACTGCAACAGGGACATCTTATAATATTTTTATTGCATTTTCTAGTTTGTATGCATTTGCTTAGATATTTTAGAAGAAGTATTTGAAAATGAATATGTATGTACAGTTTTTAGAGAAATTGTGACATATTTCTTTTCACACGTTATATAAAATTTAAACTTTCAATTTATATGAAAAATAAATTCATTAAAAATTAAGAGTATTTTTAAATTAACTACTGTTCAAGTATTTAAATAGAAGAGTGAAATATTTTAAATTTAAGGATATATGTACATTTAGGAAATGTGGATATTTTAATTGAAGTGTTAAAATACATATTTGTTCTTTATATTTTTCTAAAATAATTTTTATTGAAAAATGTCTATTGTATTTTTAACTCAAACTCAACCTATTTCAGATCAACGAGTATTTGTTGTTAATTTTACATAAAAAAATACATTACTTTTATTTTTTAAAGAATTGCATGTGTAATGTGAAAAGCAAAAAATGAAGTTTTTGTGGGGTTTTTTTTGTCTAATTAACCTAACTACAATTTATTAAGGTTTTGTAGAAAGAGTTTTATAAAAAAAAATTTTAACTGCCAGAAGAAATGTTTAATTTTGTAAAATCCTTGTAGGGAATAAAAAGTTTTCTTTTATTATAGTTTAATTTTTTTTACAAAATATATACATTTTTTCTACGCTGCTTCAAATATAAATAGTGTTTTTTTTAATTTTAGGTAATTTTTTTTCGCCAAGGTATTCTTTGCAAACGTTAAACATTTTGTACATTTTATTCAAAGAAATATCTATTTCCTTTTTAAATTATTTCTACTACTTGCTACTAAGTCAAGAATATATGATCCATATAAATGAAGTCAAGTACATTAAACTTATCAGAAGAATTTGTGAAGGAAACGATAAATTTAAAAAGAAAACCACAAAGAATAATTGTAAACCCCATGTTCATCATTCATTTCCTAAATATTTCTGTCACATAAATTTTTTCTACCCCTCTTCATTAAAAAGAAAGGAAAACACTTTTATATAAGGATGTGCTATTCTAATCTTTTTATACCATACTCATGATGCCACATTTTTTTTCTGGGAGATAAAAAATGGAATTCTACCCTTCGATGAAAACATTTTTCGCTTGCTTCATTTTCCTCAGAATTTGGTTCTGCTTCTCAAAGTTATATGTTGCTATTTTCATTTCCGTTGTTGCTCTTCTTTCTTTCGTTTGCTCAGAGTTTTATCGACTTTCTTTTTAGAATTTCCCCCTTTTTTTTCGACATTTTCCCTCCCTTTTCGGGTTTATTTACTACGCTTGAATTTTTTCCCCTCCTATATCTCTTTTTTTTTTCATGTCGACGTTTTTGGCTTTACCTTTTTTCCTAATATTTAATAACTTCTGAACTGCTAGGAAGTTTTAAAAATTTGTGTTTTGTTTGCTGGTTTATCTTTTAAAATGTAACTAATGTAGCATTAAAGGATTATTTCTTTTTCTCAGGAAGGAATGTTTTCTCAAGGCATTTCTTAAGCTGATATATCTATTACAGTTTCTCAACTCTATTAGAAATAGATTTATTGGCCTATTCCTTTTGTTGTTCCCGTAGTACATTTTCAGATATTTATAATTTTTTACCTGTGCAATTTAGCTGTTTACTGGGGGGGGGGCATTATTTTACGATTGCATAGTTTAATAATTGTGTCTTTAGAGTTTTTATGATGGTTACTAGCTTTCATGACCCGGCGTTGCACGGGCTTTCTCTTCTTTTATAAATTTTCCGTTCCCTTCACAAAATCAGCATGGCCAATATTCTTTTTTGAAATTACTTTGGCTTTTATGTTTTTCCCCTCCGCTAAGCCCGGCGTTGCACGGGCTTTTACCGAGTGCATAACTTAATCCCCATCAGAAGTTCCTCTTTCCCTCATGACGCCAGAACTTCTGTGTGGGTGTGTGCACGCACGATGTGACTGCATGGCCCGGCATCGTTCGGGCTTTCTCGTTTAACATTTTCCCTTCCCTTCATAAATCAGCACCTTCCAATATTCTTTTTCGAAATTACTTTGACTTCCTTATTTCTCCCTCCCCCCCGTCTCGCTTAGCCCGGCGTTGCACGGGTTTTTACCGAGGGAATTACTTAATCACCACGGGAATATCCTGTTTCCCTCAGGACGACAACACTTCTGTGTGTGTGTGTGTGTGTGTACGTGTGCAATGTGATTGATTTCCATAACAATGTCATTAAATTTCCCATTCTTGAAATTTGTTCACTTCTTTTCGTTGTGAGACGGGTTTCATTCCTTTCCATTTAACCCGGAGTTGCACGAACATATTCGAATGCATAACATATTGCCGTGGAAATTCCCCTTCGTTTATCCAAGTTCCTGGTATGTGTGTGATTCATATATATTAACGTCATTACAATTCCCTTTTTCAAAAAATATCTTCCAGATCTTACTGTTGTCAAACAGGTTTCTTTTCTCTCTCTACAGCACGGTGTTACAGTGGCTTTTTTGAGTGTAGAACTATTTTCTCCCTTACTCTCCCCTCAGGTATAAGATTTATCTTCAAATTTCTATTACTGACTTGAAAAACAATATTGCTTTAGTAAAAACACAATAAATTTAAACAATACAAAGAAAACTATTCTGATGCTTGATTTTAAAAAAAAGTCATAATTTTTTAATAATAGATAGTTTTTAGGAATCTAGAATAATAAAATAATTTTCAGGTTTTCATTAATCAATCAATCGTTACTTACAGTTAGCTTAAAAATGTCTCTAGAACGTATTTATATGCAGGTGTGGTTATGGTAGCCTAGATGTTATGGTTACGAACTCGTGGCCGCGCAGGGGGCGGGGGTCATGAGTTCTAACCCTAGTGCCCTGTAGACACACCGCGTAATAAGGCTGAGGCATATTAAATCTGTCAAGGTTCAAAATTCAGCATTTGACGTGCTGCATTAGTTTGGAGAAGGGGGGGGGGGCAGCTCAGGTGTTGTTCTCTTCACTCGACCGTGGTTCAAAATTACGAGGTGCGTCGCCAAAAGCTTTCATTTTGCTTTATAGCGTGACGTTAAAAGAAAAGATCAATATTTTATGACTTTGAAAAATTGCGTCTTTAAGGTCTTGTTGTGTTTTGGATTAGACAAACTTATAGTAGACAATTTGAATTAGATATGCTAAGAAGTTAAATTTATTTACTGGAATATGAATGGTTTATAGTTTTAACATTTTCAGATAATTTCTTTATTTAGAGTTTTATTAATTTCTATATAATTTGTGGCAGTTTTTCAAATATTCTAGATATTTTAAAGTGCTTATATCTGCACGCCACGTTATTAAAAATATTTTTCAATTCCTAAAATTAGCTCACTATCTCTATATATTTTTATGTTTATCTTGTTCAAATTTTCAATCCTTAATAAAATACTTTCTATTCATCTATAATAAAGTTCAAATAATCTTTTTAAACTTGTAGTGGATGACACTTATTGTTAATACCGTTTTTTCAAACAATAATTCATTAATTACCGGTTAATAAATTAAAATCAAATTATTTACAGGTTTTCAATTCCAACTTAGATTGTTACAAAACAATGCAGACAATTCTTGCTCTTTTTTTCAATTCCTACTATTTTAGTTCACTCTCTCCCAATAATATATACATATATATCTGGTTCAAATTTTCAATCGTTAATAAAATACTTTCTATTCATCCATTCAAAGTAGGAATTGACTTAAAAAATTTTTATATTACTTTTTTAGAACTAAATACATTAAAAATAATGTTTTGTTTTACTGACTGTATGAAACATTCACTGTTTTAGTTTATTATTGTACTTCAAGTATGCATATTTTGTTGGAAATTCTTGAAAATTAAAATTGCAAATTTTCAATTACGCGACTTTGCAAAAAAACCTATCTTTTTTCTAATTTAAATTTACCCGAAATGCTATCGTTGTACAAGAGGTATTGGTTTGTTAGATAAAATGTATATCTCCTTTAAAATAATCATTGTTTACTTCACTAAACTATTTTCAAATCCACAAAACACTCCTTTAACTCGGGAGAAATTGCGCACTCGATACTAACGTTACTGGTCGCGCGGGGTGTCTGAGTCACCCCCAATCCTTTTTTTTTAATTAGTTTTATTGTGCACTAGATAAAGATCTTAATTACAGTGAAAGTATACTTACCTAATTTTAAGGACTTTTCAATTTTTCTTTGATAATTTTAGAAAAAATCCTATGAAATTGAACTAAAATGTTTCAAATGTGCGTGACTTAAATAAAAGATACAAATCACAAACACCTTTCGCTAACATTACAGGAATGATATCTGCAAACAAAACTGTCATATTTTGTACCAGCTATTCTAGTTTTTTATTTTATTTTATTTATTTATTTATTTTTGCCCTTTAATGATCGACAAATAGCATGTTGAACTTTTTCTTGCTTGTGTTTTTTTGACAGGGCACAGTGTGTCTTATGGCGTCGTAACTTTTCTTGATGGAATTAGGTAGTATTTGAAAACTTTCCTTTCAATTCAAAAGTTGCATTTTCATTACTTTTCTCAAATTTACTTTCACTATCATGATTAATATCCATTATTTCATCAGGTTCTTCTCTTGATCAGTTTCAACTTCAACCAATAGTGATCACACAGAAGCCCATTTCTTTCTTTATATTCTGTTCATTTACATTTATAAAACCGCAATGAGCCGTACAACACAGCAAACAAAACCACTAAGTCGTTCACAGGGGGAAAATGTATCTGTTCATGGAAATTATTATGGAACAAAAATGGTCACGCGGTTAAATCAGTCACCCCAAGTACCATAAGATTTGTAAGAACACGTTTGTCACTCCCAAAAAAGGGGGAGATATGTGACTATGAGGAGAGTCATATAGGAGGATACTGACTAGGACATTGGTTACTAATAAAGTTTTCCAAGAATTAAAAATTTCGCGAGCCTGGGGTTATTTTGTGCTTTACCCGACCGCTCCCGGATTAAATTATTTTATGGCTCCCCTTCAAGGTTTTATCAAATTTGTTTTTATCGCATTAGTAGAATGAAAATGGTGTAACCACGAAAATTGAGTTTCAACTTTGGAAATAAGAAAAGGTCACTTGATGTCATATCGGTCGAATACGTTGTTTCTGGAGCAGTATTTGTAAATGCTTTGACAAAAATTCATGAATGATAATGGTGTTGTGAAGCAAAACTCGCGAGTTATTTCGTCACAATTGAGGTCGTTTTCAAAGAATTACTTTACACAGATATGACAAAACACTGGTCCGTGGGTGACCTAGTGGTTAGAGCATCAGACTTCAGACCGGAGGGCCTGGGTTCGATGCTCGATGCCACCAAATACCCTCCTAGTACACACGGAGTACGTTCTTGTTAAATCAGTGGGTCCGAAAGTCTTGTGAGCTGTCGCTGCAGAAATTACGAGTGCAGGGGGCTGGAGAATATTTCCCTCCCCTCCAATTCCATGCCTAAATTGCGGAGGTGGAGATAGGTGGTGTCGCCATCTATCGTGTAGAAGACCAACCTGTCTCAGGCTCTGACAACTCTCCCTCCTTCCCTGCGGGAAGGACACACCTACAAAAACATCACAAAACACTCGAATAGTAATCTTTTTTGTAAACATTTAATTTATGCATGTTCTTTTGCATAGTTATATACTTGAGAATTCTTGTCTCAATAAAAAAAAATTATTTTCAGACGGCAATTCACGAATTTTGCCCCATGTTAACATGCCTCATATATATATTTGATAAAAGTTTGCTTATATTTTAAGAGAAGCATTCCGAATATTTTTCACAGCTGTGTATAATTAATATATTACATATATATTGAGAAAATGAAGACGAATCAAATTTTTCGACTGATAATTTTTTTTATTAAAATAAAAGAATTTTAAATATATATTAATAGTGTGGTTTAGTACGCGTAAATATTTGCTGTGTTAACGCTAAATGTAAAGTGGTTGCATTAATAAAATATTTGGTTTGCCATTTTGTGCTTGAATAAATAGAAAATTTTAATTTGCAATTGAAATGAAATTTGTGCTAAACACTTTCTAGGAATGCGATAAAAATTATTACAAATTTATTGCTAAGGAAGTAAATTAATTATAAATATCTGAATATTTTTATAATATGTATGAATACTTCCGTGCGTATTATATAATTTTGAAATGAATGTTTAAATTTTTAAAGCAAAACAGTTAATTATCATTTTAAATATTAATTAACTATTATAATTTTTTGAATAGGCGTTTTATTAACTCAATAATAATTAAAGAAAGGTTTGTATAAGAGATTAACTGGTACGTTTATTTTAATAATTGGGGTTCTATCTGGAAATATAGTTAAATCCGTTTTATCATTTTGAAATTTCAAAAAAAGAGTTGATTGAGATTCTTCAAACATTGTATATGAAGAGTAGGTTATTGTAGGGGATTATAAAATACAATTTTTTACTTTTAAATTATTAATTATTCCAGAATTTTTAACCAGTCATGCGTGATTGCTTATGCATTACATAATAATTTAAAAATAGCTGTAAGAATTTTAGAGAAATTTTGTCATGTACAAGTAGTGCGAATTGGGAATAAGATCTAAAATAAAAAGTTTTTTTTCATATTTTTAATGAATTGATTTTATATTTGAGGAATTTTTAGCTTTAATGATGCTTAAATAGCATTTTTAAAGCTTTAATATTAGTATACTGTTTTTTAATATGTTCCTTCAATATTTTAATAATTGACCGTCCATTGAAATTTTCTCCTAAATATTATTTCTCATGAAAGATATTGGTTGTATAATGAAATATTATAATCCAATCAAATAAATTGTAATTTTAAAATTGCAATTAAAATACTTAATACTCGGTTTTTCTATCTTCAAAGTTTCTAAAAATTCATATTAAGAAATGCTAAATAAAAAATGACGGCAAATCAAAATTAAGTTTTTTTTTTTAAAAAAATTGTAAACAAACTTTATTAAAAAGGAATTTATATTTTTGTGTAATCTGTAACTGAAATATGAAAAACAAATAAATTGAAGGTTTTAAAATAACGTAAAACATGCATTATTTCCTAATATGTCTTGATAACGCATGTCCTGCAAACAATTCCTACCAAAGCTTTCTCGATTAAGGTTACAGTTTATATTGCTTCATACTGTTTCATTTTTCATGATTCATTCTTTTCTGTCAGTTCCACTTCTTCCAATGAGTCACGTTCATTTCCAGAAGTGTGATTATGCAAATAGATGGAGGGTTGAAGTGAACTGCATCTTTCAGTTTTAGTTTTAAAGATTCTTCTTAGATTCAGACGATAAATCGTATAAGGAGAGTTGTGTGAATGTCATACACTCAAAACATTGTAGCACACACACAATTCATGGTAAATCATTTCCTTTTCATTAAGTATGTTGCGACGATTTGAAAAAAAAAAATTATGAGTAGCGTGAGATTTAAAAAAACTAAATTATTGATTTATTACATCTACTCTGTTATTAATTACAATATTTACATTTAAATACAAGTTATGTGTTCAAACTATTGAGTGTTTCAGTGCTATAGAACACTTTATTAGTGATGGAGAGGCTGACCACAATGTCTTTCTTTCAAATGTATGAAGCGAACTCTTCTCCACTCTCTTGGAGTGGGGTGATCCCTTCTTACACCTCGAATTCACTGGATGTTCGGCTCGCAGGTAGAGTATTGTTCTTCTCAAGGCCATCAGTTGTCAGCGTGATGTCAGATGAAAGAATCCTGCAATATATATATTTTAGTTGTGCACGTGTGGATATGAATGGCGTAACGTTATCTGCATAGGAAAACCGATCATGCGGTTGCGGGGCGGGAAAATGTTACAATGTCTAACTGAACATTAGTTTAAGCCAAACGAATTCATTTAATTCTAAATATTTGTTAGTTATACTCTTAGAATCCTTCACGTTTGTAATTCCTCTAATTTAAGAAAACATTTTCTACAAATTATTATGCTTAAATCCTTTATTTTATCCCATTTAACTCAGTAGAATTTTTATAATTTATAATCATTTAATCTTTTAAAGCCTAGAATCTGAAACAATATTTCAACGTCTTATTACATTAGTTGTGAAAAATATGATCCAAATAAATGAAGTCGAGTTAACTAAGTTAGGAGACTGGGTAAAAAACTGCGATGAATAATTGTACATCACATGGGTGTCATTCATCTTTTGTATTTTTCCCCATCTAGAATTTTCTCTCCTTTTCTATTAAAAAGCCAAGAAAGAAATAAAGACACTTTAGATAGAGAAGGTCTATCGTGGTCTTCTTAGATTATATTGATGCAGAGATTTTTTTTCTTTTCTTTTGGAAGGAGAAGGGGAAAAAGAAAAACGAAATTCATCTTTACATAGAGGACATTTTTTTAGCTGGCTTTATTTCCTTACGAATCAGTTCTGCTGCTTCTTTGTGTATTATGTTGCTGTTCTTATTTTGTTGCTGTTTGTTTGTTTGTTCAAAGTTTTATCGGTGTTCCTCTTAGAATCCTTTTTTTTTCTCCTTCTTCTTTGCGTAACATTTTCTACCTTTTCGTGTTTTTTTTTCCTTTTTTTAAAAATTTCTTTTAGTAAATTGCTCAATTTTCTGTTTGTTTTTCATATATATATCTTCCTCACTTACTTCGGTTGCCTGTTAAACGGTTTATTTACTTTATGTTCCGCTTAATCGTTTTTGGGTTTTTAGGAATGTCCCTAAAATATTTTGCCACACATTGTCCATGTTTACTTAGATTCTTTTCATCCTTTTTTATCGTTTAAATGTTCCCATTTTTTAAGGTTAGCTGGATAATCTCTATCAAACACACATAAAACACACACGGTTCCCTTTCATTCAAGACCAAACAAACAAAACTGCCAGGCTTAGTGATAAATTGATTTTTTTTCTTTTGACAAAGCCTCTCTTATTTTTATTTCAAAAATTAATTTATTAAATACAGAATGGCAGCAAAGAGGAGTTTTGACTGAATCCCGGACTGAAATCAGTACTATTTGTTTATAATTAAAAATCAGTTTCACCCATAAAATGTGATCATTACTCCAGTTCATTCCCTATTTCACTGTTATGTGTTATTACTAACCATTACAATTTCAAATAGAAAAAAAATCTTGCAATTCACAATTGTACGACATCGACAGCAAATTGGGTCGATTTAATTGCTTGATTGAGAGGATTTCTCGCAAATTTTTGATACATTGTTCCTAAATAATTAAATTTTTTAGGGCTATGGGCCATGAACGGGTCACTCAGAAAGGTCCAAAGGGCCGCAGGTTGAGTATCGCTGATCTAGACCAAGGATGGGCAAATTTTTCCAGAGTACGGGCTACTCCTAATTTTTTAAGGTGTTGCTGTCTTCCCAGTGGCGTAGGTGTGGTGAGCTAAGAAAAAGCGGTCCACAATATTTATTGTAACTTAATAAAATAAATACAGAATGCGTACTTACCTATCAAACTACTATAAAATAAACGTGTTTAAAGCAAAACGCAAGATGCGAACATAATAATAATATCCCCAAATGTAATAATATCAAATGATGCATTTGTTACGAAACACTTCAAAATACTTTAAAAAATAAAACATTTTCCTAAAGTTAGTGCTCATAGTTATAGTCAGTCGAAGGCTTAATCTGCATTCTGTCAGACAATCTTGAATATTTCGATGCATATTTTTCTTCAGGCAGTCACCCCAAAATGAATTGGAAATCCACCGATAGATGGCGATCGACTTTATGCTCACCCTTGATCTAGACCAGGGGTGGCCAAACTTTTTAAGAAGAGTGCCACTTTCTGATAAAAAATAAATGAGCGTGCCGCTTCCAACTTTTCGAACAAATGAGAAGGTGAAAAAATGTTACTTATAGGCTTATTATGTAACTTTTACGCAAAGAGCACATTTTTAAAGCACAAGTCTAAGTAGTGGAAATTTAAAAACAATATATTAAATGAGACGAAAACACAAACTTAAATTTTATTATCAATCAGTTCAGTTAATTTTGAACGATATTTTGATTTCGTTATGTTCGTAATAAAAAACATTTGTTCCCAAGCGTATGTTGATTCCAATCTACAGCAATATTTTACTGCCAAATCGTGTAAATTTGAAAAATTGCTTGTAAGTACAAATTTCCAAAATTCAACATAATTCCTTATATTTGCTTTTCAGTGTAGTATGGTGCTGTATACAATAATTTTGATTTTGATTTCATGTGGGAAACAATTAACATTTTGCAGAGAAATTGAAAAAGGATTTGGGAAAAGATCTGCATTTTTTTATCATTTTGAAAATCATCAAGCCTAGCACTGAAAGAATCGTGCAAAAATGTGGCCGCGGTAGCCAAGTGATCAAGGTATTGGATCATGACTAGCGTATCATAGGTTCGAGCCCAGTACCACTTAAGACCCGTCGTGTAGGGTAGTGATGCATGTTAAACCTGTCACGAGCTCAAAAGTCCTCCCGTGGGTTTGGTGTGGTAGTTAGAAGAGGGGGTGCCAGCTCAGGTGTCGTCCGCGTCACTTGACCATGGTTCAAAATTACGCGGTCCGTTGCCAAAAGCCCTCGTGTAGCTGAACAGTGCGACGTTAATATTCACTCACTCACTCATCGTGCAAAAATGGATATTAAATTTTTAAAACTATCAAAGTTTCGGAGCACTATTAATTTCGGTAAATAGTTCTTACATTAATGCGAAATATGTTAGTTTTTTCCCCTCCAAAATCAAGATAAAAAAAAGCAAAAGTTTGTCCACAGAAGAAGGTATTTGACCAACTAGGGTAGAAAAAATGCAATCTTTTCTTCATGATCTTAAATTTCCACTATTTTAATGTCCTTTAATATTGGTAAGAAAAGCTAAATCACGTAGCCTGTCTTCATTCTAGAATTGCAAGTACCCACTGAGAAGTAAAGTGGCTTCTTCCAGATATTTTAAAATACGCTATCTCAAATTCCAAAATCTCGAGAGCTAAAAAAACTTTGGAGAGTCAGTCAGCTCGCACAACAGTGCAGGTGCATTCTCTACACGAGATAAATTTCTACTGAATCTCAATTAAGTTTATTTTTAAGTTTTTTTAATTTTTTGTCTGAGACAATCTCATTTCAATAAAATTGTACAAAAAAATTATTATTGATGATATCTTATCAACTTTTTTATTAAGTATATGTATGCTACTGTACAACTCCGCCGTGCCACACTGTGGCATTCGTTCCGTGGGTTGGCCACTCCTGATCTAGATAAAGCTTTGTAGAAGTAGACAAAGAAGTAGGATTTACTAGGGAAAAGTCGCTAGGGATTCTCGAGGGCCTCGTCACCCATATATGTACTATTATATGTTTTGTTTTTATGGTGAAAATGGCTATTTTGAATTTTACAAAACATATAAAGTTTGATATAAAGATTCAAAGTATTGCGTGAGATAATAACGTAATTAGTTCGAATGTTTTAAATGCAATATTTTTCATTCTTGATGCGAGATAATGGAATGTATTGTTCATAAAGTGACTTTGAAGAAATTTCTGTTTTTAAAATCATTTATGTATATTTTTCATTAAAATGCTTAAAGTGAAAATATTATTATCTATACATTTAAAAAAATCTTACATATTTGTTTTGAGAAGAAAATTGCTTAGCGTATAACGTTGAGCGTTGTAATAACTTTTTAATTTATTTTTATAGCAGTTATTTTAGATTTAAATTAAATTGAGAGACATACGCAAAAAATTATTACTTATAGAATATTTCAATCAACCTTTTGAAAATATCTTTCAGACATTCTTTAGTTAATAAATTACTCTGAATTTAAATTTTATTGTATAAATATATATAAATTTATATTTACATTGACATTAATTCTCATTTTATTCAATGCATTTGTATTTTCAACTAAATCATGGTATATTTTAAGCTACCAATTTAAAACGCATGTATAAAAGAATTGTTTTATAATAATAAGGAAGCTCTAATTCTAAAAAGTCATCCAGATAAAAAAAATTATCAATAACATCGAAATAAAATTTAAATATGCAGGCATTTCAAATTCAAATGATTATGATAAATATATTTCTCGAATTTCATTGTTGCTTTCGTTTATGATTTCTCACGATTTTTTTACGAAATGTGTAAAATTTTAATTTAGTTTTGTATTAGTACATATAATATATTCAAATGAAATGTGAATTGTTCGCTAATAATTATTTAAACTAATTTAACGATGTTTCATTAAAATAAGCAAAATCTATTTAAAAGAAAATAACGCATAACAAAAGACATGGCGAAAAAAAGTTATGTAAGCATAAATAAAAAGAACGAATAAAAAAATTAACAGTATTTTAACAATATTTTTCAAGTATATTAAAAAAATTCTCAAACAATTAATCCTATTTACTTAATGCATTAAATGTTCAGTTTTTTAAAATAGTTTTAAGAGTAATTTATTTTATACACGAGACATTTATAATGTGTATGCTCTCTATTATATAACAACACTTTCATCTAAATGATTAATTCACTAGGTAGTAATTTAATGAAACTTTTAAATTTTATAGAAATATTTTTTAGAACATTATATATTTTTTTCACCATCTTGAAAATAATTCTCTTTCTTAAAACTTTGTTTCAACTCATTACTGAACTTAAAAATTTAAAAGAGGTAAAGAAATTTATTCTTTGTACTTAAACATTAAACAATATTTTGTCGTGCTTCAATCGAGAAAAATATGATCCAAATAAATTGTGTCAAGTATTCGAAACTTGTCGGGAACTCTTTCAAAAAAGACCATGAATAATTGCTAACTACGTTGGTATCTTTTAATGTCCTAAACAATTTTTTGTCTTGGAAGTTTTTTCCCCTGAAGTTTTTTATATATAAAAAGCTATTTTTTAAGAATGAGTATCATGGTCTTGAGCTGTATTGTAGCTATTTTTTTTCTATTTCTCTTAGAAGAAGGAAAAGGAAAGGGAATATGTATACCCCTTAATGTAGAGACGTTTTTCCTTTTATTTTATTTTCTTACAATTCAGGCTTATGAAATGTTGCAATTTTTATTTCGACATTGCATTCTTTGTTTGCTTAAGCTTTTATCGATGCTCTTCTTAAAACTTTTTCTGTTTATTTGATTTTAACTGCTTTTCCCCTATTTGCATTTTGTCCC
Organism: Trichonephila clavata; assembly: GCA_019973975.1. Lineage (NCBI taxonomy): Eukaryota > Metazoa > Arthropoda > Arachnida > Araneae > Nephilidae > Trichonephila > Trichonephila clavata. Next base: position 115,600 of record BMAO01018777.1, on the reverse strand, counting down.
TTCCTTGTAGTTAAAAAGATTTTTTTGGATCGTTCAGTAACTGCATCTCTTTAATTTCTTGAGAAATCAAAACATTTTTCAAATGTTTTGCAAAATCTTCTTGTGTTTGCTTCTTTTTTTAATGTCTATTTAATGTTAAATTGTTTATTTCTTGTTTTTCAAAGCTGTCTTTGTGTTCCCAAAGTAACATCTTTTCTAACGAAATGTTTTTTTTTATTTTTCCCCAGTTTATGTCAAGAGTTAGTTAATCTGCTGTGTAACTTGTTCTGTTATATCTTTGCCTTCTTATACTGTTATATCTTTGCCTTCTTTTAAGAAGTCTTTATTTCCTAACGTTTGATTATGTATTAAACTTATCTTTACGTAAACATTATTTTTTATTTAAGTAGATGTACATTAGTGCTTTTGAAGGAAAACGTTAAAGATTTTGACATATGATTAATATACTGTATTTTATTGAATAATATTTATTTGTGATACTCGATATAAAATATAATACGTTGTGATAAATCACTGTGATTTTTGTAATGATATCTGGCACAAATTATTTAACAAAATATATTAATAACCAATTTTAATTCGTGATTTGATGTAAATTATATTAAAACATTTTAAAATTTTATGTTACTTCAATATATTTGTCAGAGAAAATTTAATTGAATATAGTACCCATGATAAATTGATTGCTAAATAGGGATTAAGTTGTTGTCATGCCATAAGCTTTAAATATGTATCAAAAGAAATATCTTCGTTTTAAAAATAAAACACATCCATAAAAAATCCCTTACTCAATTTTTATTTGTAGTAATTAATGTAGGAAAAATTATCTATAATTTAAACATTAATACGAGTTACTACTGTACTGTATTTAATATCAAGTGTCAAAATGTTTAATACAATTTCTTTAATTCCAATTCTTTCGGAATACGAATTCGGAATCAAAATTGAAAAAATACGAATGACATATAAAAGTTAAGCCTTTCTAATCAATTATTTATTAAGCAAATGTTTTTAATAAATACTTGAAACTTATCTACTTTTCGATAATTTTAATAATAATCAAATTTGATTGGAAGATCTCTATCTTCTTTTTTTTAAACTGAAAGAAGAACTAATTAATTCCAAAACTGTATAAGTGAAATACAGTTTCATTGCCAGATACGTATTTCCGAAATCACATTGCTAATAATAATATATCCAATTAAATTACCTCATTCTTTACAGACGATATTTTTACAGTTCCGTTTGAGAGCTGATTAGATTTTCGAGAAACCAGACGACTGAAATTAAAATATTTTATTTAAAAACAACTGCACACACATTTGAATAATGTAAAATAATTACAAGAATATAAACTGAGAGAATTATGAGAATATAACTTTTTCATGAAAGTAAGATAAATGATTATTCGAAAAATGAGTGCTTTACAATAGTTCAGTCACATGAACTTAATTATTATTGTCACAAGGGATCTGCAAAATTTTATTAGCTTTTTAATTTATTGTAACTATAACAAATTATTAATATATGAGAAATGTTTTAATTTTTAGAATTGGTAAAGGAAGAGTAAAAATTAAAAGGACAATGTCTCTCTCGTGAGTTTATTATAAATATTTAATTTTTGATTAAACATTAATTTTAATTACTTATTTATATTTATTATGATTAAATATTAATTAAATAATATTTAAGTTATATATATTCCGCTTTTCTTCTAGTTGATCTTTTTATTGTTCGCAGGGAAGTAATATATTTAATGAGTAAAGTTAATTTAATCAAACGTATAGAAGTATTTTTAAGGGAAAAAAACACTTAAGTAAAAGAGGACGTGTCCAGGAAACCCTTAGATTAGTGGGATTATACCCTTTGATATGCCAATTATTTTTTACCTGTATGACCTACTTAAAATGTTGAAGGAATAGTTAATTAAAAAAATAACATTAACAGAATTGTTTTCTATGAGCTACAGTTGTTTTCTTAAAAACATTTGTTATTTTCATTTTGTTTAGATTTCAATTTGAAAAGTTTTTTTTTGCTAAACTGAAAGAAATGTTGATAGTTTTTTTTTTAAAAAAAATGTTTTTTTTTGTTTCTAAAAGAGTTCATTAATTTTTAGTGTGTTTTAAAAATGCATGAAATTTTTTTAAAATGTTGATATACATTAAATTAAAAAAAATATCATTATATTTTAATTGTAGAAATGTCTAATTTACAAAATATCAGTATAAACTTTTAAAAGTTTAAAAAAATTCCATATAGAATTTTTATACCAAAATTATATTGAATCTTTCTAGATCTATAAAAATATAATCTCGCATATCTTCAAATAATTGCAAAAAAATTAAGAAGAGAATCTAAAAGAATTTGTATTTTTCTACTCTTTTAGAACTATTATTTTAAAACATGCTTTTAAAAGGGATTGAAGTTTTTATTTTATAAAAATCTGCATAAAATAATTTCATTTGTTTTTCATTTTATACTTTTTCCGCGTTTTATACATTTATGCATTAAATCTATTCATGATTTATTATTAGAAAGTACTTTTGAAACTTCGAAAATTCAAAATATTTTTTAAGTTAATATCTATAAAATTTCAAATAATTTATTTATTCTATGTAACATTTTACACAACTTGTTTTTTCTCTTTACTTTCTAGTTTGAGCTTTTATAACTTTACGAATTCTATTTATAAATTTGTTTTCTCTTCCAATATCATCAAAAATTTCTCAGTGAAGGAAGAAAACAAACTATATTTTGATAGTTATAATACAGTAAATGCGAGTATTTGCTTCTGTGAAATATTAATTTTGATGATATTTATTTTGATATTTTGCTTAGCATGTATATTCTGTTAACAAATAAATTTTTGTTCAAAGGTCTTTCATGGAGTTTTAATTTTGAATTTTGGTTTGTAGTGTATGAAATAAAAGTATTGGAATAAATTCTGATAAATATTAATTTTAAACATTTATATCGGGACAAATACTAAACTTCTGTAATAATTTTTTTTTACTTAATTATTACATTTTATTAATAAATTGCATTTTCTTATTTTTGTACTTATTTATATTTCTGTACTTTGAAAAGGAACGATATCAGCTTTCATGTAAATGACAGTTAATAAATACTCTAAAGAATACTTTTAGTAAAACGTAATTTTTTTTAATATATTATTTTTAGTTTTAAAATAAATAATTCTGCTGCCATATATTTAGGAGTTGATTTTAAAAAAAAAATGAATTATATTTTTCAGTTATCTTAATCACGTATGTTTAATATGATTAAAAGAATTTTTTTTAAGTCTGCCAAAGGTTTTGGAGATATTAAAAACATTTTTTTAATTTCAAATTTTAAAAAAAATAAAGTTAAATTATTAGATTATTTTGAAAAATTTCATCTGAATTGGACATTTTTGCGCCTTAATTAAGTCTCTTCATGCATAATACTTATTTCTATTCAAAATCGAACTGTTCACAATTTTTTGTATGAAATGTAAAAAAAAAAAAAAAATATTTATGTTCATATTATATTATTTTTCTTTTCTTAATTTATTCTTAGAACTCTGGCAATTGAAGGTAATTTATATAGAATATATTTAAATGCAGATTTTTAACCTCAATTTAAAAATAAACGTTATTGCAAATATACTTGATGAACAACAACAAAAATAGAGCAAAATATATGTAAATAAAAATACATTTTTTAAAATTTTTTAACATTTTTATAATGCATTTGACAATTATGTATTTTAATACATAAATAACTTTCTAAATTGTGTTCTTAAAAAATAAGATTACTGTGTAAGTTAGAGTGAAAAAAATTAAATTATTACGCTGAATAGAGTTAAAAATCTTCCATTCATGGATATGGATCTACAATTTTAAAAAATTCTTAAAAAATATTTTTCGAGCTGGGAATTATAGGGTTGGCTATTAGTCCACCCGGTTGTGAAGAAAATAAAAACTTGTAGTTTATTCCACGTTATGGCAGATCTCAAATTGGAATCAACTAATAATTTAAATGGCTTTCAAAAATGTATTATTTGGCTCAAATTAAACAGAACTAACAAAAAATATTTTTTGAAAAAAGTCTAACTAAATGGAGATATTTTTAATGGACGCCCACACGATAAGCGCCTGACCTCTACTGAAGCATAACGAGCTACTGTTGGTCGCTACCAGGCACCTGTGCTATGTAGAACTATTTGATTGTTTATTGATGTCGCGCTTTGAAGGCATACGAGGTCTGCTAGAGACAGACATCGTAATTTTGAACCATAGTCAAGTGACAAGAACTACACCTGAGCTGACTCCCTATTCTCCTAATTTCCACACCATGCCAATATGAGGACATATTTGATGTGTATCAGTCCCTCTAAACCAGCGATACTCAACCTGCGACCCACCGAGCCTTTTTAAGTGCCCCGATCATGACCCGTTGCTCTGAGAAATTCTTTTATTTAGGACAATGTATTAAAAATTTGGTGGGGAATTCTTTGACAAGAAATCAACTATATCAACTTTATGCTTTTTTTCTGTCGATGTCGCACGAAGTTGATATTATTTTTCTATTTGTAATGGTTACGGTTAGTGATAGCAGACAACAGTGTAGTAGCGACAATTTTTTGGGTGGAATTAATTTTAAACAATCTTTCATACCTTGCAAGCGAAAAATATTCGAACGATTTGAAAGTTGACTTTTGTAGTGAAAAACAAACATGGATCAGTACTTGTATGATTTGTCACGAAAATCCTGTATTTAAAAATGCATAGTATGTACACATTGGACTTTTTTCACTAAATCCATTCAATTGCACGTATAAGATATACACAGCACTATACGTCAGCTGTATAGCTACAGATATACTGCTATAAGCATGTCGGTGAAGCGAACGCTACGAGATTTCACCCATCCAAAAAGTGTCTTAAGGCGAACAGCACACTGCGCATGCACCAGTCAGAGCATGTCGGTGACGTGAACCCATAAGATTTTTCCCTAACAAAAAGTGCCCAACGCCGCTAAAGAAGTTTTCACTTCAAAAATACCAATAAGCAGGAATCATTCAATGACACTCTTCATCTTTTAAGAGGTGATAAATAGGCTTTATTGAATATTCCTTGCAACAGCAACAAGGTGTTTTGCCAGTGGTAATGTCACAGTAGTATCCTAAGAAGTATGTTATATTGGTAATCATATGAAACCATTTAATGCAGAGATTGTGAAGGAGTGTTTCTTAATTTTTTTTAATTTAGTGTTAGTGACAAAAATAAAATATATATAAAAAAAATAATAATTAAGAAAAGCAAAGCACAGCAGTTATATTTTGCTCAATTTTCCATATTTTAAATTTCCAATGTTATCTTGGTTTTAAAACATTTCTCCCCATCCCCATTTAACCTCATGTTGTGGCCTGCGTGAAATAGCTAACATATTGCCCAGCAGAAAAAATGGATGAGTATTCATGCTCTAAACCGTGAGTCTTGATACTTTGGTCAGTTATTATAGAGTTATTCTGACAACATCGACTACAAACTTAAATTATTCAGATATTTAAAATTTTATCTTTTCTCCCAATGTGTGTGTGTGTGTGTGTGTGTGTGTGCGTGCGTGCGTGCGTGTGTGTGTGTGTGTGATACCTTTCCATCTTTATTTTCTACAATTGAGTCTTTTCTTCTTATGTGTTTGGTGCTCTATTTATGTCAAATATATTTTCTCTTCTATTATTTGGTTAAAGTTTTATCGACGTTCGTTCTTTTTGGAATTCTTCCTCCTTTTTTACGCTGCGCTTGACATTCTTTACATCCCCCCCCCATCTCGAGTCTATTTATTTTTTGCCCTTTATTTAAAAGCATATTTTCTTTTGAATGATTATTTTTCTACCATCTCTTTTATTTGTCAGTGAAATACTTATTTTTTTATGCCGCTTAATAAATTCACTTTTTTTTTCTCTGCTCTAAAATCTCATTTTTCAGGTGCTTGCATTTTATGTTACGATTCTTTTTCCCTGACGCATATAATCGCATAAAACGCGTCTGCTCAACGTTAAAATATTATCATTTGTTGTACTTTATTGATGTGGAAGTACTTTTTTATAACCACTGGCTTATCTTTTTTGCTGTATATGTTTTATACCTTATAATTTCCCCATCTTTTCGTTAAATTAAATTTATTCCCCATTTAACTCTTTTGCTACAGTTTTATTAGAGCTTTACGAACGCCAATATTTTCTCTTTTGCTACTATGGGATACATTTATGTAATATGAAGCTTTATTAATTCGTGACGCGTAGTTTAGCGGTATCGAAATTTGTATAAAATAAAATAAAAATCTTTTCTCAAAACGAATTTTTTTAAAGCTGCAATATATATTTACTTTTTCTTTTTTAAAAATAAATTATAGGTTTAAAAAAAAACTAAAAACACCCTAATTATCGTTAATAAAAATCGTGCATAAAATAAAATAAAAATCTTTTCTCACAAAAGAATTTTTTAAAGCTCCAATACATATTTACTTTTTCTTGTTTAATAACAAATTATAGTTTTAAAAAAAACTAAAAAACACCCTAATTATTGTTAATAATAATCATTCATAAAATAAAATAAAAATCTTTTCTCACAAAAGATTTTTTTAAAAGCTATTATAGTTATAAAAGAAACTAAGAAACACCCTAATTATCGTTAATCGAACTAACTTGTAACTTTATCTTTTTGTCACCAAATCTGCAATTAGTCGCCCACTCTGGAAATGGGATCTGAAATGAGTCGCCAGTTTCGGAATGGGATCTGAAAATGAAAATTGTTAATTCTGATGATCCTGAAAAGGACAATAAAAAAAATTATTAAAATATTGTATTGTCATCAGTCTTGTACAAGTAAGGAAAATTTCGAATTAATCTGACCTTTTAAAGTGGGTAAAAATTGAGTTCAGAGATTCCGTTACATACAAGTGAAGCTTATAAAAAAGGTGTTAAAAATAACTCCTAGAAGTTACGGATTGGCTGAGAGTATTTATTTAGTTTTATTAAGTTATATTTCACTGCTTTTCATTTGAAATCAGTAGAAGGGAGCATAAGTTAATGTGCCGAACTTTTTTTACACGACTGTGAAATAACACAATAAAAAAAAATTGGATATAAAAGATACAACAAAATTTATTGTGAATTATATTTCTTTTATAAAATGTTGTGTGTTGTATCAAAATGCGCAAATTCCTTTTTTATATATAGATATGTATTGAACTATAGGTTTAAATAATATGTCTAAGTTAATAATAATATTAAAATAATATTGCCTAAGAGGTTTAGTCTTTTCTAAAAACTATTCATAATCACGTGTTTGCTTATTTTAAAATGATTTTTTGTTAATTATATCTTGTTTCTTTTCTTTGCAGGTAAGTGTTTGCTGGTTTGCCTTTTCATCCCCAAAATTTTGCTTTTCTTGTGAAGTAAGAGCATTCAGATTTTAAAAAAAAAATGCTTTTTTCTCCTCTTTTCTTAAAATGTTTACAAATCACTTGTTTGAATTTTGACAGTTGATAAAAATTATACAGATTATATTCTATTTATTTTCAAGTCCAATGAACTTAAAGAGTGATAAATTTTAAGCTTCTCTTCCAATGAAGAATTCTTCCAAATGAATGAAATCAAGAATTCTGAGTAACATCAGAAAATCTTTTAACGAAATTTCTCTTGTTACTTTCACATTTACTTTATTACTTTGACTTGATTAAGTCTATTTTATCTAGCAGTATACTGTTAGATAAAATAGAGTTAATAACTTTAATAAAAATAAATAAATTATAAAATGTTCGTATAATGAATAATTTATTTGAGTTTTAACGAATTTATTTATTTTTATTTACATTTAAGATGTTTTTTCATTTTTTAGATGTTTTTGTCACGCAGAAAATTATTCTTTCAATATATTTATCATTTGCACGAAATAAATTATGTCTAAAAACAGAAGAAAATGTTATTTTATATTCTACCAAAATAAATGTACAAAATACTCGCCGTTTGCGTACTTATTTATCAAATTTTGTGTATGAAAACTATATTGCGTGTTTGTATTTTCTTAAGTGTATATTATAATGTTCTCGAATAATGCATTTTATCATTTTAATGATAGCTTTTTATGACTTTTACATGCTTCTGTTAGTGTCGTTTGTCAATATGTATGAGGTAATATAACCATGAATGTATTGGGTTTCAATAATGAGGGATTTCAAAATTATTATTAAAATTTTCCAAAAATGAATTTTTTGCAGTTTATTATTTTTACTAAAATAGTTATAAACTAAAATATGAAGATTGGTTAGTGATCTTATTTTACAGTAATCTTTTCATATTGTTAAAGAAAATGAAGTACCTTTTTTATGGAAGAAAAAAAATTTCAGGTAGAAAATATATTCCATTTTATTTTCTTCTACTTCAGTCCTGGTTTCCTGTATGCTATATAAAAACTTTTTTTTAATTCAGTTCTTCATTTTTCTTTATTTATATTTACTTAAACATCTTATCGACTTTCTTTTAGCGGTTTTTCCCTCCCTTTTCCCGGCGTTTTTGTATCTTCTAGTGTTTATTTACTATGCTAAGATATGCTTTTTTTTTTAATTCGCCATTTTTTTTCGTAGTCGTCGTTGTCACTAAAAGAATTTTTACTTTTTTTTTTTACACCGTTTCATAATTTCGATTTTGAGATTCTTAAGAATTTCCTTTTTTCAGGTGTTTGTATTTTTTTATGATTCATCCTTCTTTATTTGTAATCTCTTAAAATCTGTCAGTTTAACATTAAAATTCTTTTTTCTTACTTTTGTTCGTTGTTGCGGAAGCGATTTTCTCTAACGAGTGCCTTTTTTCCCGCCAAATATTTTTTGTTGCTCTTATTTTTTCCCCTCCATTGTTTAGTCCTATTAAACTCTTTTGTAATTTAACTGGTTTTTACAGTCTCATATAATTTTAAGATGTCAGTAATATATGATACGAAATTCAACGTAACTGCAATACTTCATTCTTAAACTAAACAAATTTTGTAATAGATTGTATACTATCCAATTTAAGTGTGAATAAAATTTAATTATGAACTATCTTGGTTCGTATTTCACAAGTAAAACAATAAATTAATTATCAATAATCCTGGTGATATAAGAGGCGAATCAAAAGCGTTACAATATCTTTTAAATTAATTTTTGGCCTTTTCCCCAATCTTTGTATTATGGTTATAGAAACAGTTAATGCATTGTAATCTTCTTGCTTGGGCGCCTAAAGGTGTGGGAGGATTAGAAGGAACACTAGCTTTATTTCAACAAAACAATCTAATTTTTTCCCAATATTAATCACAACTCAAATTCAGTCGATCCTGTCTAAGAGATGCTCCTAATTAATAACTATACAGACAACGAACGAGGTACGCGAGATGTGAAAAGACTTTAATACTAAACACACTTACTGAAGGCGATAACTCTGACTTCCTTAGCTATTTAATCAGGATTCAATCTCCAGTGACAATTCGTCACCTTAAGTAATTCAATCATCAAATGTTTCATATCTGCGATTCACATTCAAGTTCATTAATCGATAGCAGTCTTCGAAGAGGAGTTTGAAATAAAATATTTTTTTAAGACCGAAATTTCCCCAAAGTAGAAGGAGCTTGGATAGAACCATCTCAACAATTTTCACACAATTACAGGGTGTTTCATAAAGAAGTATACACTTTCTACATGCTGTGAAACAGTAACAGTTAAGGACAAGTTCCCAGCGAACCGTAAGGTAGATGAAGTTTGTGCTTAGATCCTGATGGAACTGAAGTAAGCAATAGAAGGCGTGTCACGTGACTAGTCAGTCCAAACGGCGGTGTCTACAGTGGGAAAGGCTTTTTGTGTTATTGAATGGAATCCGCAAATGCTGCACAGCTCCATTTTCAATCACATTTTGGAGAACCTCCAACTAGTAAATCTATCCAAAAATAATATGAAAAATTTTAAACTACGGGCTGTTTGTGTAAAAGTTCTGGAGGAAGTTAGAACAACGTATCCCAGTGGCTATCAATGTATTTAATACCTTAAGGTATCCGACTACGTATGACAACTTTTTTTTTAAAAAAATGGAGGTATGGAGATTTTTGTTGTTTTTAGATTTTTTTAGTACATTTTAAGAAAAATATGCTAAAATTAAGAAGATAAAAAGAAATTGTTATTACTAAAATGGGACAAATGAGTAAAAATTGATACAGAATAACATAAACGCAGCCCATTCTGTACGAAAAGTTTAGGAACAAATTTTCAATTCTGATGTGTTGCTATGTTATTCATATTTGATATGACTTTCAGGATAAGAGATACTTTAATTTTACAAAAACTAGAGCACTTTATCTTAGTTATTACATGAAATTGCTTTAAAAAAAACAGTGATTATAATTACATAAGGGACTGTAAATTTTGTAATAAAACAGTGATTGATAAATCTGAAGGTTAAAACACTTCTACTATTATACAGAACATACACAAGAAATTTCAGTTAATTATTTTCAAAACTGTTTTAGCAATCGCTGGCCCCTTTGAGCATTTAAAAAAAAACTAATTTCGAGTAAAACGAGTTTTAAAGTATGACATCTTGCTTAAAGTTGTGGCATCAGCTTTTACTAAAACACTTGTAGTTTTTGTTCTTGTGAACGGAAAAGGATAAACTTGGTATTTTTTATAAAGCTAATAAGATGGCCTATAAAATACAATCATAAAACAAATTTTTCAATTTTTCTTCTAAATTCACAATTTTAGGGTAGTCGGATACCTTAACACGCGTTTGGGTGGAAATGGAGTATAGGCTCGATGTATGTCTTAAGACTAAGGGCTCACACATAGAACATCTATGACTGTCCCTAACAAAACATAAAATAAACCTATAGGATTATGTTTCAGGTGACATATATCATCTTAAATTGGTCTTGATTTATAGTGTATTGAAACTGTGTACTTCTTTTTTAATCACCCTGTATTATATACGATATCGTTTGATAAAGACATCATGAAAGATGATAGATTGGGATGTCCGTAAAGCTTGTGCCGAATTTTGCTATGTGGCTTCTAGACATAATTGTAATTACAATATCGAAATAATTGTAAACAAATGCCATACATAGAAATTGTAAGATTTGGTAGTTCAGGTATATTCGGAAAAAGGTTTATGACATGTTCATTGTTGTAAGTTTTATACGTTTTGAATACGGGAAAAAAATGCATTATAAGCATTAAGTGCTATTCTTTTACTGGACAGATAAAAATGCTACAGAAACGGCGAACAAGATAAGCACTGTTTATGGTAACGTTGCTGTAGTTGAAAAGAATGTGTAGAAATAATTTACTAGGTTTAAAACTGTTAAATTTAATTTTGAAGATAAAAAACCCCTGTATAAGCCCTCCACCAAAGATGAAGATTAAAATACTGATCCAGAATAAAGTTTAAAATATCAATATTCGCCATCCGCGAGCATTTTGTGAAGCATGGCTGCGTAAACTATTTTGATGTACGGGTTTCTTACGAATTAACGAAGAAAAGTCTTTCCGCATTTCCATTTGTGTGTGACTCTCTCTAAACGCAACGATAAGACACCTATTTTAAAGCAAACAGTGATGGGGAGGGGGGTCAAAATATATTATTTATAATAATGTAGCGCTAAAGATCTTTTTAGGAGGGGGAGGGAGCGGAATGAACCGTTCCCCACCCCAAAACCGGTCATTATCTCTTTAAGTTTTGTGTCTGGTTAGATTGAAAAGGAACCCTGCATACGAGTAAACAACAAGACGATTAATTCATCCAATCGTGAGAAACACTTATCTGAATTTAAGACAGCAACTGAGAAAATTCGTCCAGAAATAGCGAATTCGTTACCTTATTAGGCGCAAATGCTGTCGCTAATTTCAGATTGAGAGAGAAGTCAATTCCTGTAAAGCATCAAATCTGTAATATAAGTGGAGACCGTCTGATTAAAAAGACTGGCTAAACTAAGAACAGGTAGGTCATCACAGAGGAAGGAAAATTGATACAGATGGTAGAAGAACTTATAGAAATTGTGATAACTGATTAGATACAGAGTTAACATATTTTTGACTGTACAGCTATTCTTGTTGCCTTACAAAAAAATAGGGGTCCTGTTTTCGTCAACAAACCTCTATGTGGAAAATATTGAACAGATTGCCAGAACAATCTTCTGGGCCTTCTGTCTGATTTGGTCCCGTCAAGGCATGACATCATTATCATCAATAACGAATTGGAAAAGCATCGTGTTTCATCAGGACAATGTATGACCCCGTGTGTTTTTTGAAAACTCGTCAAAAGTTGTTTGGTTTCGGTTGGGATATTCTACCCCGTCCACCGTATTCACCAGATCTTGTCCCCTCAAATTACTACTAATTTTGATAATTGAAAATTTCCTCTAATAAAAAAAAATTCAACTCTTTAATCGAGGGGAAAAATTGAAATAAAAAATTGTTGCTTTAAAACCTAAGAGGTTTTGGTAAAATAATATTTTTAATTTTCTGAATAATTGAATAAATATATTTTTTTAAAAAAATTTTATGCGATACATTTTTTTCCAAAATTAGCACAAACTTTTTGGATAAACCAAATATGTCTACTAGTACTAAAATTTTAAAAAAATCATGATATTTTTCTTTCTAACATTATTTCTGAATTAGTTATTTTTTAATTATGTTGCGAGATATAGAACACAAAATGCAAATATTTGTTCCTTTCCTTATTATAAGAAAATCCCAAATCCTTCTCTTCCTTTTAGCAAAAATCACCATCTTTTACTTTTATAACAATTTAATTCCTATCATAACAAATTAAAACTCAAAATCTACTAAATTCTCTTTCTGTAATGAGTGAAAATAAACAAAAATGCAAATTATAAGCAAATAATTAAACATTTCTACACTAAAAGAATTTAATACACATATACTCTCTTAAACAAACATTTTACCTCTGAAAACATCGTCGTTCTTTTATTTAAGTAATTCTAATTTGTTGGCTATCGAAGCATTAATCAAAAGCTAAACTCTATCTGCCATTGTGTCGAATTCCCTGAATAAAGTTACGGTTGCGGAGAAACGAGTCTTTAAAATTCTAATAATTTCATTATTTGTGGATAAATTATTCGTGCAATGTAATCTCTTAAATTGTAAATAATATGCGTAAACCTTTTCGAATCAACGTCCAGTTAACTTATTTGGCAGCTTATCGCTATTTATTGGCAACTTAACAATTTGAAAGTTTAATTCGTAACACTTTTGCGTTTATTTGAAAAATCTAATTAAATAGATTAAACAAATAACATAATAATTATATGGGTATTTTAGAACTAAATGCATCTTTTTTTTTAACTTTTGGACGTTGTTTGAGCGAATATGTCCTTTTTGAAATAAAGTTTCTTTGAAAAGCAAAAGTTGGCAACAGTGAAGCGAATGAAATGATTGGCTGGAAACACATAATTGCATTTATCATGTAGCTATGACATCATTTGATTTTTTTTTTTATTAATTTATTTGCAAAACTTCTTATGCTCCACATTGCATAACATGAGGCTTACAGATGTAAGTGATAACATAATTATACAATTTAAAACTAAACTACAAGTGCATTTAAGATAAAAATATAAAATAAAAAGGAATTGAGGAAATACAAAAATATAAATAAGAGGTGGTACCAATAAAAGTTTAAAAATCTATACTGTAAACAAATTTTCTTAAGACATTTAATTCTTTCAGTGCAATTTTTTGACCAACAAAGATAAAACAGGTAGCAGAGAAATACCTAAGCGTTTTACCTCCTATTTAAAATCTTCTCTTTTACAAAAATATAGGTTACAATACAACAATGCACGTTCCGCTGTTTCAGCAGCCTGACCGCAAGAACAAATATCACTACCAATTAAATCTGGACAAATAGCTCTTAAAATTTCCGTGTCTTGTGATGCGGCGCTGACTAATTTTACTTTAAGTTTCTGCTGAATTTAACTAACATCTTAAAAACTACCCAGGTTCTCTTATTTAACTTAGTCCGCATCAACATAGTGGCTAGTACTTTAAATGAATTATTGAAACAACGCAAAACTAATGAAATTACTCGGATTAAAATTAAAATAAATTAGTTTATTACAATTAGAATACATTACGAAATTTAGCATTTAGATTAAGCACTATTAAAATTGAAGAATAAGAGAACTATGAACAAACATTAAGAATTTCATTTATCTGAAACGGGAGACAAGATAATGGGAGGCATGGCATTTCCGCCGGACAAGGCAACCTAAATTTCCTAAAAAGAAGAGTTTACTATGACATGGAATAATCTAGTCTGCTCCCAAATTGTCACTCGGCACCCCTTTTAAGGGAGGGCAAATCCCACCCTTTGTGCCTGCGCGCACTCTTTGTCAAAGCCGCCTCATTGGACGCTCACCAAGCGCAAAGTTACAAAGTTTACCCAAATTTATGAGTCCGTTCAACCCTGTGTTCTCACCCTTGTGTTCCTGGGTCCCCGACCGAGGAATTTAAACAACATCCTGTAAACAAGGGGATATACAAATTACTGATTATTTGGGGGCCAACTCCATTGCCAGCCGTCCTCTCATCACTTGTTAGAATTCGGGATAACTTAAAATCAGTAACAAATTTCTTACATTTTAGCCGTTGATAAAATGTCGGGAAAAAACTTTTTAGTCCACAAAGCTTTAGATGAGGCCAAGAATTTGATGTTATTACTTGAATTTAGCCCATTAAAGTTTAAATGCTATTTTTTTATTTCTCTGAGCATTCAAATGTAATATTCTAGTTTATGCAGAATTTGTCATAAATTTTTAAACTTTATAATATGCCTTCAATTTAAGTACGTGGCCACGGGAACTGAATGGTCATGATGGCGAACACGGAGTTGGTTCTACGTTCTCGATTCACCATGGAGGGCGGCTGATGCACGTTAAATCTGTCTAGACTCAAAGAGTCCTCCCAATGCAGTGGTGTGGAAGTTTGTAGAGTAGGGTGCCTTCTTATTTATCGTCCTCATTACTGTGGTTTAAAGTTGCGAGATACGTCGCCCTTCGCCTTCGTGTTCCTTTGGATGATGTAGCAAATTAATATCTAACCAAATCAGTAATCAGTTAAAAAATTAAATATCAGCATCTTAACAGTATAAGAGAAATCTAAAATAAAACAACATTTTTAATTTTTTTATTTATTTTTGAAGAATACATTATATTACAAAGTGATAATACACATTATTATATAATGTGTTTGATTTTATTCATGGTACGGAAAGTATTATATACACTACTGAAATATATCGTGGTATATGATTATTTTGAAAATATTATAACTAAAACACTCGTGATTTTTTAGAGCCAATACTTTATTTGTCCCAAAATTTTTTCACAAACATTTTTTTAAAGAAACAATATATTTGAATTTAATCTTTTCTTTTCTCCTTAAAAAACGCAAAAAAAATTATAGATTTTAATATTTGTGTGATATTAGTGAATAAATTTAAATTTAACCATCTTACATAACTATTCTACAGATAAAAAGTAATTTTGTTTAATTTTATAACATTTGTATACTTTAGTGCAAATTTTAATGTCCGGTATGAAAAAATATAATTTTAAATAATTTTTACTTATTCAGATGAATTATTGAATCAAGTTCGTAAATGGTTAAATCCTATTTTTGCCTATATCTTCGGCAAAAAAAAAAAAAAAAATGTGCCAAACTGCGTCAGCAGCTAATTTTCCTCGCCAAGAAAAATGTGTGGGCTAAAATAGGATCCTTCCTCGTAACTTACTAATATTTGTCACAAATTTCAGATTAAACATTAGCCTAATTAAATTTGAGAGATTTTTTTTAAATGTATCAAAATTTAAAACTGTTTTCATTGAAAGGATTTTGATCTCACATCCTTTGACAACATAATTCGAAGAGTGCTTCAAAATCATTTCACCAATAAATATAGCGCTGGAAATCGACTGAAAAAGAACCGTGAAATAATAAATGTGTCATATTTCAATAATCACCAATCCCAAACAAATTAGCGACAAAACAGGGAACAATACCCCTTACAACTCGGATTCTCGCATACATAACCCCTTTCTCCGCTTATGTCAACATTTCCGTGACAATTTCGAGGACGGAACTGATCTCTTGGGGGGGGAGGGGCGTAGGTACTTTGGAATGGGGCCAAAAATTCCCCAGATTTCGCCACTCGAGCCAACGGTAAGAGAATAAATAATGTGGAGTGGGAAAGTTGAGTTTTGACAGTAAAATTGAGAGGTACGTAATGTTGGTGTTTACTTTTTCGTATGATGTGATGTTATGAGTGTGTTCTTTTTTGCGAACATGTTTTTCAGGTTGAAAGGAAGTTAAGTTGTTTGAAGGGAGATTTTTCTATAATCTTTTTTGGTTGTGACATCCTCCTTTTCCTTTCCTTCCCCCTTCACTTTTCTTATTTCTTTCTGTTTGAATTTTTTTAACTTTAAAAATAACAATTTTGTTTAGAAAAAAGATTTAGTTTTTTTAACGATTGACGATTTTTGCAATGAGTGATTTCGTTTCGATTTAACGATTTGTTTTGTCGCGGAATGGATTTGAATGAATTTTGTAAAGAATACTAATGTGTTTTCATTTCTATGATTTGAAATATTATTTTTCTCAAAACTGTTTTTTTGTTGAAAGTTGTTTGGAGTAGAATTTTTTATTAGATTTTTGATTCTTTGTCACCTTTATATCTCCCCTGTGTATTACTTTTTCTAAATAATTGTATACCTAATTATTTTTTTAATTAATTAATTATTTATTTAACTAACATGTAAAACAATTAATGGTATAATTGTCCGAGAATATCTGTCATTGAAATAAATACTTAATAAAAAATGTACCAAAAGTTTAATTTACGAAATTTAATTTCTTACAAATGTTAGACATTTTTTTTGAAGATTACATGATTTATTTTGTTTGTTAAATGTCTGATTCATTTCTGAAGATTTTATGTAATTTATTGAGCTATTTCTCCTCACTTCAACCACATTCAGATTCTGTAATTGGAAAAGGAACTGCATATTTTGTCTTTGATTTAAAAACAAAAAAAATTTACCCTCTTTGTTTAAAAACACCATTTATGAATAATTATGCAGATTTAATTACTATTTTAATTCGATAGTAATTATATGTTTAGTAAATTAAGTATAATTCATAATTTATAGATATAAATTGATTTATACATATAAAAACTGAATATTTTTTATGTTTTATATTTTTTATTTTATATCGAAAATGTTTTGATCGGGATTTTAAAACGTTTTGAATACTTTTTGCAAAATGGCGTTGTTGTTATTGCCTTAATTGAGACCAATTATATTTGTGAAGGATTTTGTGTCACTTTTTTTACTCTCTTAATTATTATTTCGCTAGAAATTTTCCAGCCTTTTCTCTTTAAAAAGACCATATTTTGTGTATAACCTTGTGTATATATTTTGTGTATATACCTTTATGACGTCTCTTGATGCTTGATGTGATAATTTCTTACTGTTGATTTCATCAAATCCTGAGTTTTATTTTTTTTATTAATAAACCAAAGAATTAATAATATCTAATTAACATTTTTACTACTTTTACTACTAATTACATTTTACTCACCTCACCTATGTCACCTGTAGAGATAATTCGTTTGACATGGGGGCACAGATAAGGGAATTCTGAACTCATCGATACAATGACTGAGTCCGAAGAAGCAAAAAGAACTTTCTCAATTTTGAATAAAAAGTAGCCGCGTGTGAAGAGCGTAGCTTCCACAATATCCTTTTAGTTGAGTCAACTAGAGGGGGAGGAGTAAAGGTTAAATCTGCTATTCGTGCGATAACATTAAAAAATTGAAATAAATTGTACAACTTATGCTTTTGAATTTATTTTAGCGAATGATCGAAAGCATGTTGAACACCCTAACTGCCGAGAAAATTTACGAAGTTCACCCCAAATGCCACCGTTTTTCCCGCAGGCGCGTGTTGTTACGCGATTTAAGAAAAGGCGTATTTTTTTCCACCTGAAAATTGTTTATTTTCACTTTAAGAAAAGAAAAGGATAAAGTAATAAAATGGAAATGAAAAATTGAATCTCTAGCATTTCTATACAATTTTAAAAAAATAAATTAGAACTTATCTGTTCTGTGATACGTCATGAAATATGATTGAACACATAAACCAGTTTGATTCAGTGCATTCGTGTACAAAAAAATTAAAAAACTTTTACACGCGGTAAATGAAAATAACTGATTGCCAATGAAGAATAGAAAAGAGCACACTCAAACAAAAAAACAAGACAAACTGTTATGAAGCTATGAATTTTATCGTTCCTGAAATATACCCTTTTACATTCCTTCCCCAATTCTTTAGAAGCACTGTCAATGTCATGTCATTGTATTTGAAAGTCATGGAACTAGTTTTAAATAGAGCAGCACAATACAAGAAGTGCTTCCTTGGAAGGACGAGAATACACGTGCGGGGCACTAAAAGCACCAGCTCAGTAGGACGTGTATACACGCCCGCGGCACTTAAGAGTTTAAAAACTGTTCTCTGTAATTCTGTGATTATGGCACTGTCGAATCTATTGATAAAATTTAAACATGATTCTATGTGATAAAACTTTTACGAATTTTAGTGAACTTTGAATATTACTGAAATATATTAAAATTGAGAAATTCAAACTGTGACAAACAAAGCTAGACTATACAAAAGGTGGAAACACATTTTTACTCTAATTTAGTAATTGCTATCAGTACTTTAGAATCTTTAGCTGAACTTCTTTTATAAAGGAGAGATAAACTTTACACGTCAATTAACAGCGATTAGAAAAGTTTTTGGCCTTTCGCCATCTGTAGGCCATAAAACCCTTTTCCATCACACATCTCAGCACTTTTTTTTTTACCCTCTCTACTTTTTTTATCTCCACATTCTCGTAAAAAAATCTTGTCAAAGAAGCTAAAGTAATATATCGATAATTTCTAAGTGATTAACTCTGAGCAAAATACCTTTTGTGCTGTCTTATTGACTAAACCTGACGAGGGAGGGGGGATGGTTTCATTCCCCCTCCCTCCCGAAATTGGCAAACCAGGGGGAAGGAAATAAGATTGGAGTGGTGAGGGGGAAATGGACTGTTCTATTGATCGAAGAAGGGAGGGAAGTAACAAAACACGCGCATTGCCCCCCCCCCTTACTTCGACCCTTCTTTTGTACCTCGCGTGTCAGATAGAAAAAGAAAGTCTGCAAGGAAGTCTACAAGCTGATCGTATGTTCGCCTATCGAATATCTGGGTGAGTGAGTAGCAGCGAGAAGGAGCGGAGCTCTGCTGCCCAAAAGCGGAATCAATTTAAAGTGGGGATTTTTTTTTTTTATCTTTTTGTTGTAGGAGTTGGGGAAAAGCGCGGACCTACTTGAAAAACGGATTGAGTAAAGGTAATTGTGTAAAAATAAAAGTTTTCGCTTCGTCTTTTTTATTTTTCTTCTCCTCTTCTACGTTCTTATTTCAGTGCTTCTTTATTTTTTCTTTGTTAAAGAAAGGAAAAGTAATTACGTTTGTACTTTTTCGTCGTAACTGTAACTGTATATCTGTAGGATTTTCGCTCTTTAGTTGTGTGTGTCTGTGGAAACAATTACAAAGGAAATTTCACGTTTAAAAATTCGTTTAAGGAATGTCGAATTGAATTCGAATGTTTTTCCGAGATATTTTTGAGTATGAGAAATGTTGCATATTACACAATTTTTGTTTCTTTCCACTTGTTTAGTTTCATTCGTTTTTAAAATTAGAATAATCACCACGCATCGACTAAGTCTTAGACTACTAATTTTCAAATATTATAGCTGTTTTAAAGTATTAAAGATGGGAAGAAAAAATGATCTTAATTTTTTTTCGTGAATTAAATAAAAAACGGTAAAATGTGTTTCTTTTAGTTTACAAATTCATCTGAAACAGTTATTTTGGTTTTGAAATGATTTATATATATATAATTAAATTGTAAAAATCTTTGCAGACATAAATATCTATATTACTTTTACACGGATTTTAAAATTTCTACAAAATGTGGATTTAGAAACAGGGATTGCTTTTGAATTGGTCTTAGTATGTTAAATTCAGAGTTGCACACTGAGTTCATTCTGTCTTTGTTTTTAATAAATTGGGTAATCCTTTTCTACAAATTTTAGTATTCGAAGAAAAAAGTACTGTATCAAAAAAAAAAAGAATAAAATATCTTACTGAAATTATATGCACTAATTTTTAAGTTTAATACACATGTATACAAAGATTACTTTTATGCAAGAATTTTAATTTATACTTCCAAAAACCTAATTTATTTATTTTATTGATTACATTTAATGAAATATATTCTTAAAATTCATTACAACCGATTTCTCCAACTTTTTCATTTTGTTCTTAATGTAAATTTAACGACGAAAAAAATTTTATGTATGAAATTGATATGATGCTCTTTAAAAAATAACTTTTTTATTATTTATTCAAAACTATTTAAAAAGTATTTATTATAAAAACTTTTTAGATTCAGCCGTTTGTTAGTAATTTTTCGAATAAACTATTATTTATATTTTGTTATTGAAGCTATAAAAATCCATTTTTTAAATATTAAAAAAAACTATTTTATTTTTAAACTGTTATTCATTTCTAATTAACTACTAGAAGCTGTTAATGAATCATTTATCAATTATTTAAAACTATTTACTATAACTTAAAAATAATACTGTACATGTAATATAAATAAATAAAGATTTATTTTTATTAATTATTGAGAAGTTTGCTACATCGAGAAGCTTTCAATTTCGGCCAAAAACTAAGCAATTGCTTACACGGATGAATTAAGACTCTGGCCCTGATAAAGGTGGTGCTGAAATCTATTTTATTCAGCCAAATGATGAGCTTGAATCTTATAGAATTCCTACGGGTAAAATTTCCTCAAACCTTACGTGCGATGTTATGGCCATTATATGAGCTCTAAATAACTACCACAGAAGGACAATTGAGAGTTCCAGTAGCATTCAGTAAAATTGTAAATGTACGCTCCAGGCGATCCTGATAGGCAACTGTCAATCGACCCTTATAAATTTGCCCTTATAAACAGAGTAGTTGAAGCCCGCACTTTGCAGTGGATACCAGCCCACGTAGATATCTTCGGCAATGAGCAGGTTGATAACCTTGCCAAGCAGGTCCGAAATTCTCAACTTTCCAATAGCCTTACTCTTACCTATGCTGATGCAATAGCCAGACGTAAACTCACCTCCCCATCCAGTTAAGAAGCACTTCATTCCGGTACTTAATTGCGACCACATAATTTCAACTACCATAGCCAGACTACAGCCCACTTTAAAGGTATGGAAATATCCCCCGATGACCAAAGAAGTTACAATACTTGCCCTCACTGTCTTGACATCCAACTTTCTCCTAATCGTAATTTTAACTGTCTTTCTATGTTGACTAAACTCCACAACATCCCAACGGACCATCTGAAACTGCTTTATTCACCAAAGGTTTTCGTCATTGCAAGCGCCATTTTGATCGTCTTCGGCGCTATTTGATTTCTTTGCACTACTTGAACAAGGTAACAATAACAGCAACAGAAGTTTGTGTTATGCTTTTTAACTGTTTAAACTCCACAACATCCGCCATATAAAACTACTCTTTCCTAAGAGAAATCTCAAATGTTACATAGAATTCCAAACATATTTTTTTTCAACTCAATTTTATTCATTTAATCACAGTTTATATAAAATATTTACTAATGATACAAAGAAAACCATTAAGCTTATGAATTACCAGATTTCATCAAATTTCTAAAAAGTCATTTTCTCTCTTTCTGTGAACTATACCATACTAATGAACTAAACAGTTTCCAAGAAGTAACATTTTTCTAAACACAAAACTCGACTGATTTTGACTTCATCTCCATTAAAATAAAGCGAGTTTGTCAAATGATCGCTAATGCCATTAAACCGGATGCATCTTTTCCAAAGAATCCCAATTTGCGAAATTCCTTTACTTGAGTAATTCGTTACTATATTTATCCCCGGCTCGATCAATGAAAGCAGATGAGCACCATGAAATGTTCGACTGAATATTTTAAACGTAATGTAATTGAAAGGTAATAAATGTCGTGGAATATTTCTGAAATATTTATTTGAAAGTGGATGACCTGCTTCGATGCTATTTTGATTTTGTAAGGTCATAATCATTTCGGATCTAATTGGAATTTCGAGATGGTTGGTTGGTTATGTGTTGGTTAAAAGTGATGGGATGTGTTCTGTGTAACTTAATATTTGTTTAGTTTTATTAATAATAGTTATAATCAACAGTTTTGTTTCAATTTCGGTTCTTATTTTTACGCATTTTTTTTTCCTTGTTAGAATAATACATTTATTTTCCATCTATGATTAGATTGTTTTTAATAATACTTCAGTTTAGAATTATAATTTCAATTTCCATTTTCAGTAAAGAATCATAAATTCGTTTTTCACTTTAACATAATAAATTAGTTGCTCACTTTAGAATAATAAATTTATTATTCGTTTTAGATTTATAAGTTCCTTTTTTCACCTCAGAATTTAGGATTCTTAGGTGAAAAATGAATTTACAATTCGTTTTCCTGTTCAGAATTATAAATTCCTTTTCCTGTTCAGAATTATAAATTCGTTTTCCTGTTCAGAATTATAAATTCGTTTTCCAGTTCAAAATTATAAATTCGTTTTCCAGTTCAAAACTATAAATTCGTTTTCCGGTTCAGAATTATAAATTCGTTTTCCAGTTCAAAATTATAAATTCGTTTTCCGGTTCAGAATTATAAATTCGTTTTCCGGTTCAGAATTATAAATTCGTTTTCCGGTTCAGAATTATAAATTAGCTTTCCAGTTCAGAATTTTAATTCGTTTTCCAGTTCAAAATTATAAATTAGCTTTCCAGTTCAAAATTATAAATTCGTTTTCCAGTTCACAATTATAAATTCGTTTTCCAGTTCACAATTATAAACGCATTTGCAAGTTTTTTTTTAATAATAAAGTCGGTTCTTAAGCTTAGAATAAAATTTCAGTTTCTAATAATAAATTCGTTTGTAAGGTGAAGATAATAAATTCATTTTTCAAATAATTCATTCTTTTTTAGATTAAAAATAGTAATTCAGTTTAGGGGATGATAAACTTGTTTTTCAAATCAGAAATAAAAATTCTTTTTCGTTTAAAAGTTAAAAACTAAAGAAAAACGGGTTTTTAAAGTTAAATATCTTCTTTTTTGTTTCATTTTAGAATATATTTTTTTTTTCAATTTAGAATATTTTTTCTTTAGGTTTGAAATGATTAAATTTACTTTTTAACTAAGAATAATATACTATTTTTCAACTATTTCCAAAGGAATTATTTTTCATTTAATACATTTTCAATCAAGAATATATTTCCCTTTCAAAACTACAACTTATTTCATATTTAAATAATAGGGTCTATTTTTCTTTTCTTACTATTAGTTCACTCTCTCTCTCTCTCTCTCTATATATATATAGTTCAAATTTTCACTTCTTAATAAAATACTTTATATTCATCCATTCAAGTTCAAATACATTTTTTAAAATTTGTAGTGGATGACACTTGATGTTAATATAGTTATTTCAAATATTAATTCATTAATTAAGTTAAAAAAGATTAAATAGTTATAAACAAAATTAATAGTACAACAGCATATATAGAACAAAAAATCGTTCGTTTCGTCCCAGTTGCGCAATGGATAAGCATGTTGGACTTCTCATTCAAAGATCGTAGGTTCAAATCCCCTCTGTGATGGCCTAATTTCTGAAAATGTAAATTTTTTTTACTATACTGTTTTATTAGAATAATTAAATTTAATGAATGAATAAATAGTAACAAAAAATAGTACAACACCACATATAGAAAGGAAAATTGCAAGGAAAATCCCTTTCTGTTTTGTCCCTTAGTATTGTGATCTTGTCTTATGTATAGTCATATTATATTAATTGCATTAATTGTTATTAATTGTATTATATTAATTGTAACTAAAATAAAAATTTTCTTTGTTGACCTAAGTAGGAATTGACTTAAATTTTCTTTTATATTACTTCTTCAGTTTTAAACAGAAAGTTGATTTTTTTTTTAAATTATAAATTATCTTTAGGTATAGAATAATAATTTCATGGTCACTGTAAAATAAAAATTCTTTGTATTAGAACATAATATATTTTTCAGTATGAAATATATACTTCAGTTTAAAAAATAACTGTATCTTTTTAATTTAGAAAACATTTAATGGGACTTTTTTGAAGTAATTATATTGAAATGTTGAGTTTAAAATGAATTAAGTTTCGAAAATCCACATAATTAATTTAAATTCTAGTTAATTTATGTAAATCCACTAGTAGCAGGATAAATAGTAAAGTTTAACTTATATATATATATATATAACGCTCGATGACACAGATATATCGTAGATGATTATATGTTAAGACTATTATAAAAATTGCAACAAGGTCCTCAACAATTCATTATGCAATGGTTTTTTTATTTAGTTTCACTTATAACGTAAACTATTTATAATTATTAAATAATTACTTGACATTTTGTCTGACAGATGTCTGTAAAATGATAATGTTTACCGGTTAAATTAAGAAACTTAATAATACTATGTTTGATAGAACTACAGAATTAAGTTAATTCAAAATCAGAATAATCCAAAATTTAAGCTACATAGAGAAAAAATTTTCGGATGTAAAGTATTGCTAACAATAAAACGAAATCCCCATACATTATTATGATGAGTAATTATGTAAAAAATACTACGTATTCTCCTATTTCGACGTTAAACGTATAATTACTCTTTCTAAAAATATATATGTCACAGTTTCAAAAATAATATCGTAATAGCATTGGTCGTCAGACGGTGACTGTATACTTGACAGATTTCTACCAAAAAAGGTAACATGTGATATTTCGTTGATAAATAAAAAAAAGCACTCACAAAAAGTGTACCGTTCCTAAATCAAATTTCCTTCTTACAAACCGAAAGCAGTATATTTTGATTTACACCGTCCCAGACCAGGAATTAATTTATCAACGGCTTGTTACCCGGTTCGAGAGTGGAATACAAATAGGGTTCCAGGGCGAATTAAAATGCAGTGCATTGGATTCTCGTTGCTAATGAAACTGACCTTTTGCCGCAGTCCAAAAACTCCGGGCACCATTAATAACTCAAAATTCCGTTAAATTAATGCGACAGTCGTGACCGGCGGAAAATAATGTTCCATTATTTTTTGTCGAGTGCAGAGAAATTAATTTCATTTGATGGAGTGTTTATTGCTTATTTTTCTGGGAGCTTTTCTCTTTGGGAATTGTTCCCCGATGAAAGATTGCTCCTGAGGTGTTAAAATAATCAAAGTGTATCTAGTTTTAAAGTAATGGGCTGTCTTACTCTGTGAGTTATTGTTGTTGGTTTTAAAATGGTAACAATTCGTAAGTGTTTAATGGTTTAAGCAACATAAATTTAAAGAAATCTCTTTGGAGATTATTTGAAAATGTTGCCATTGTAGCAAACCACCCTTAAAGATTTTTTTTCTGTGAGGTATCTCTCACATCTCTATAAAATGACCTACTAACGCCCTGGTGGTTTCTGTGAGGGCTGGATAACATCCCCCGCACATCGATGTTGAGATTAAAGTCAGGACTTGACCTAACGGAGGTTGGAATTCCAGAGACCTCAAACAGGCCTCTTATGAGGGTTTTTTTTACTGTAGGTGTTGTTTCCGTTCCCAACCGAGGCACCAAAAACCCAGTCGCTGAAGTTATGATTTCAAACTATGACTAAATTGTGTTACGTGAAATTTTGTGAGAAATAGTCAAATTAATTTTACACTGCTGCTTTTCTGTCCAGGCGTGGGCTCGAATTTTGGTACCACTAAAATTCAGCCTTATCGAGAGACTGATGAATGTTAAATCTATCTGAAAGACTTTGTTGGCTTGATATTGAAGTTTGCAGGGTGTGGTGCCTGCCCTAGTGTCGTCCTTGTCACTTGAACAAAGGGCAAAATTATGAGACGCGTTGACAATAGCTCTAATATTCTTTCGTAATGAGATTGTCATGAACAATCATAATTTTTTAACATTTGATGGAAAGTGGCATTAATTGAAATGTAATCAAAAAGTAATTAATATATAAATAACAAATTTTATAAATAATAAAAATATAATAAATAAGCTATTTCCTAAAAAAAAACAATTGAATTACTTTGAAATCATAAAATTTATATGCGTTATGTACATGTTATGAATTGCACTTGTCATAATGATGTCATAATGGTCTTTGATGCCAACGCAGTCGCAAAACAAAAGCTCTGCTCAAACCTACGAAAAAAATTCTCGCTGCCAGAATTAAATTACAGCCGAGAAATTACAACAACAATAACCAGACTAAGGACAAAACATTTTAAGGGCATGAAGATTCTACCTGATGGATCCAGATCATATGTGGAATGCAGGCACTGTCCAGGCAAGCAACTGGATCCCAAACATCTTTTTAACTGTCCTTCCATTGTTGGTGCCCTTTTTAAAATAGACAATGACTACAGCATGGACATCCTATACTCGGATCGTGCCATGGATGTTGCCACGGCAGTGATTCACGCCTTTGGCAATATTTGACTCATTTCTATATCTTTATTTTGTTATATACACCTTTGCACTTTGTCATACACGGCAACAACAACATGTTATGAATGATATGCAAATATGTAATACATTAAGAAATTTTCATGCATCACATCCCGTGATTATAAATTAAAATTCATATTTCGCGTATTACTTCTCCCCACAATATTCCCAAAGAAAAGAAAAAAAACTTCTATTCTGTAAAGCATTACTTTTTTAAAACGTCTGATTCATGCACAAGTCTTCATTTATGCCCGTATCAAATCAAATATTTTCCAAAATAGAAACTACTTTTTAAGCTCAAAACTAAACGGATCCCACTCAAAATTCAAACAGTTTCCGCGAAAAAATATTGGAATACCCATCCTTTCAGTATTTATAAATCGAATGATCTTTTTTGGCAGTGAATGCGATCGAAAAGCAGAATCTCCGAAAAGCTTCGCAAGCGCATAGAAATAAAAGAGAATTCGATCTAATACTTCGATCCGGACTTTTTTTCGAGTGAAAAGCTGTGGAATAAATTTTGTGACGATTGATACAGAATTTGCTCAGAACGTATTTGCCTCTTTTCCCTTTTTCTGCTTCGTAAGTTTATTTGCTACGCGCAATGTTTTTAAATGTATATTAGAACATTTTTTCTGAAAGTAAAGTGTTTTTCAATATATTGGTATAAGTATTTTTATGTATTTAGAAGATAACGAAAGTTTTGAGTTGAAATAACTTACGAATGATTTGAAAATGAATGAATGGATTCTAAACAAGTTGTAACAAATGGTATTTGGTGCAACTGGCTTAAAATGGGAAAATTATTCCACAATTTGAAAGTTCCACTTTCAAAATTCTGTAAAAAGAACCACTGTAAGAAGGGGAAACAGTATGTTTTAAGAAAAAAAGTTCCAAACTTTGCCAATACATGGCGCTGCCAATACAAAGCCGATGATGCAACTACTCAATTGACACTTCAGAAATGATAGAATGATCAGTCGTGATTTTCCAAGAGCTTGGCCTTCAAGATCACCGCACTTCAATCCTTATGACTCGTTGTAGTGGGGTTATCTTAAAAATGTTGTGTTC
Source organism: Trichonephila clavata (assembly GCA_019973975.1). Lineage (NCBI taxonomy): Eukaryota > Metazoa > Arthropoda > Arachnida > Araneae > Nephilidae > Trichonephila > Trichonephila clavata. Next base: position 87,797 of record BMAO01018777.1, on the reverse strand, counting down.
AATGGCCTGATTGCAAATTTAGCTGACTTGAAGGCATGGATTACGTAACACATTCACAACGTGACCCTGAGAAGCTCCGTTTTGTTATCTATCGGTTCCAACTTGTAGCGAAAATAATGCACAGCATATTGAACGCGTATTACTCAAATCTGGTGATAATTAACAAGCGTTTTCATTGTTTCTTTTAATGCGATCTTTGGACCTAGGACAATGAAAAACCAATTTTTCCATCCATAGTGGTATGACCTTGTTGTGGATGGCCTTTCCACTAACAGTGCCACAACTTCTAAATGACGTGGAAGTTACTTTTTCCACCAAAAAACCGAAACATTCACGCACTTTGAACAGTTGGTTTAATGTGTAACTCATGCCAGTGCCGTTTAGGCTCATTTCGGGCCCTGGTCGCAGATCTACAAGACCCCTTGGCACTGGCGGATCGAAATTGTTAGCTAGAAAGCCTGGTTAAGTCCAGCTTATCCGGTTTTCCTCCCCAAGCGCCCAATGGATAAACCGGCTTTGACTCATGCCAAAGCCGTTGTAGTTGTAATTTGATTCATGTCACTTGTAACCGAATTTGCTTTCGTTATGCCGCTTGCAGCGCTATCTATTGATGCACTTTGGAACTTTTTCCTTATGCCATACCGTTTTCCCATTCAAAATATTCAGTTCACGTTTGAAGTCATTTTGACCTAGAGTTCTGTTTTTACAGAGTTTTAAAAGTGGAACTTCAATTATAAACACTCTTTATCTCCCACAATACATTCACTGACAAATATTTAAGAAAAATCATTATGATTCGAACATATGCGATTTATTTTTTGGATGGTGATATATTGATCTTTTTTTTCTGTCATAATTCGCCGAGATGGGTATTGAATTCTGGAGATTTCAATGCTTGTACTGAACAGTAGCATGAAGTTCGAAGAAGGAGTTCATTATCTTATACTTCCCTATTCACTTGATCGAATCTCAAAATTACTAGGTTAATTGCCAATACATCCGTTAGTGCCATTGAAAACCCGCTGTGTAGAGGGGATGATGCATATTAAATCTGTCTAGGCTCAAATTCCTCATGTTTATGTTGTGTGGAAGTCTGGAGAGGAATGTGCCACAGCTCTGGTGTTGCCTTCGTCACTTGGCAATGGTTCAGAATTATGAAGTCTGTCACAAATGGGCCAGACATAGTTCCTAGATAAACTTATTTAAATTAATAGAGATCATTTTCAAAAAAGAAACTTCTTCACGTTCTATGAAATTTAAAGTAATACGTTTTCACAAATAGATATATTCACTAGTGTAAGGAATTGCATTCCTTAATATCTCTTAATATTTTCGTAAAATCAGAATCAGAGACAAAAAAGAAAAACAAATCTGATAACAGAAAAAAAAAGAAAAAAATAGTCTTGTTTTAAAAAATTTCTATTTAAAAAAATTTATCCATCTATCCTGATATAAACTGATGTAAGCAGAAAAAACAATATTTCGGATTTTGAATACGAGCAAGAACCTAAGGAAGAGAAGATTCGGATTCACTTTTAATATTAAAAATTCATCTTCAGGAAAATATCGGAGATGATTTTCTCAGAATTTAGAAATGTAGGCACTTTTTTTTCTTTTCTGAAGATCGAAAGAAGTATTCCAAAAACGCTTAGCAAGTGCACAAGAAATCAAATGAACATTAAGTTTAACGGCTTCAGTCGACTTTAAGTAGAAAAGGTGGAATAAATTCTGACAATGGATACAGAACTTGTTTGGAATTTTTTCGTTCTTTGATCTTTTTATTTTCTCTCGTCAGTTTATTTTCGTAGAATTTTATATTCAAGTGATAATTCTTTCCGCACTATTTCCTAAAAAGGCCGAGAAAATATTTTGCAATTTGAATTGAAACTTTTTGATTAAACTGTTTTTTTTATAAGTCAAAACATTTTCGATGATTTATTAGAATATTTATTCCTTACATTGGTTTTTATTTATTATTGTAGGGGGAAAAGTTTTTTTTTTATAAAAGGTTTGCCTTTTATTTGTTAACCCTTTCACGACTAAGGGAAGCATTTTCCCCATTTTTAAAAGGGGTGATTGTAGTTTGTAATTATTACCTTTAAACTGGTCTATCCACGAACCTGTAACTAATTCTCTTTGGGGTAAATCTATTTCTTTTTAGCTGTTGTTCTATTGAAAACTTTCTCCCGAAGAAGAAGACTTGATTTATGCAAATGAGTGGTTCTATTTAGGCATTGACTTTTAGGTTCATTAAGTTAGTTGAGAGTTATTCGACGAGTAGTTTCTGGATGTTAAATTACTGCTAATTAGGGAATAAGTTATAAGATTGAGATTAATGATAATGACTGGAGATCGTACAGCAAATAAAAGAATTAAGGGGAAAAACCGTAGAAGTCCAAAGTGTGACATAGATTAAGTGAATTAGATTATTCTCATATATTAAGAATCCGTTAGCTGCGGGATTGACCTTATAATTAGTAGTGTTATGCATTTCCTACTCTGAGTTGTGTGTTTGATTTAAGTTAGTGAGAGAGAAATAATAAATTGGAATTTGAACTCGTTATGGTTGATCTTTACTCGAGCCCCCAAACACCAACAACCTCCAAGAGCTTGTTACAACTTTATTAGCAATTTGTATTCAAAATATCAAAATAGAAGGTATCCCGAACGCAATTAAGTTAACGCTTAGGGGAAAAAACTGATAAATCAATTGGCGCCAATGATAAGACATCCCCGGGCTGTATTCTTATTCCAGTTTATTGCGTTTTATACCGATATATTACAACAGAGGTGTCGAACTCATGTCCCGCGAGGCTGAATGTGGCCCGCAATGAACATATTTTGGGACCATGGGTAGCCTAGTGGTTAGAGCAACCGACTCCAGACTGGAGGGCCTGGGTTCGATGCCCGATGCCACCAAATACCACCGAGTACACACGGAGTACGTGCTCGTTAAGTCAGTGGGTCCGAAAGTCTTGCGGGCGGTCGCAGCAGAAACTGAGTGCAGGCGACTGGAGAATATTTCCCTCCCCTTCAGCTCCATGCCTAAACTGTGGAGGTGGAGATAGGTGGTGTCGCCATCTATCGTTAAAAAGTCCAACCTGTCTCACAGGCTCTGGGAACTTTCATTCTTTCCCTTCGGGAAGGACATGGCAACAACAACAGCAATGAACATATTTGTGGCCCGGCCAATATATTTAATCTTTGGGCACAATAATATTTAATCTTTGGAAAAAGCAAATTACGCGCAGCAAGACAAAATCAAGTTTACATAACTGCATCGTATCATAAAAAAGCAGAAAAAATTTCAAATCTTTGAACTGAATTTTTGAAACAAGATTTAAAGTTTTTAATTCTTTCGGAGACAATTTTTTTTTCAATTTTCTCAATAAATATAGACTCGGTACCCAGCCATATGCAAATGAAGATGATCCAGATTAAGTGCAACTCAGATTCGAAGGCAAAACTCATTAAAGTGGATGTGCCCGAATTTTACGAACATTTACCAGCCACGTTTCAAAATACTCGAAAATTCGTATATGAAATTACTTATCGGTTGGAGAAGTTTTTATCAGTTATGAAAGAAAATAAGTCTCCTTTTAGAAATAAAATCAATGGCAATCACCATGGATCAGTGTTGAAAGTAATAACTGCGAACCAAATTTCTCCCGAAATAGGATATATAGTAGCAGAGAAAAGATATCAAGTGTCAGGAGGCAAACATTAATTTTTTTTTTGTTCCTTTATTTATATTTATTATAATGTAATATTCGAAATAAACCTACGTTTCTATAAGTATTGATTTTTTTTGTGGCCCACTTAAACTTTGTTTGCTTGGCCCAAATCAACCTTTGAGTTTGACACCCTAGTCTTGCAACATTTAATTGCATGTTTTATACCATAAAGTAAGTATAATTTTATACACTAATAAAATATATTTGAACAAATGAGAAAATAAATGACTAAATTAAAACTGCACATTGATCCCAAAAAAAGTACTCCTTGTTATATATTTTTCTTATGATGTTTATTTATCTTACGCCTAAACAAACTAAAATAAACAATTATATGCTAATATTTACTCGCAGCAACCTTGAAGTCCTTTATGAGTCAATCATGAAATTTCGAATTTTATTTTGTAAGTAATTGCTGAATAATTAGTTGATTGTCTTCTTTTTTAGTATGAATCATAAAGTGTTTATGAGAATGGTTTTAAGCATGCTTAAATGGCATACAACAATGAAAAATATTGTTTTCGTAGGAAAATTTAATGTCACAGAAATATATTAATGGTAACGATTAATTAACCCGTTTAATGTCTGTCATCGAAGCCAATATTTATTTTAACAATAAATTATATTCACAGTATATAATATAACATACATCTTCATACTAGAATGATAAATATCTCCTACACACATAAGCCAATTCTAATGTAATGTTAGTCTTACATTGCCAAAAACAAAAGCAGATTTAATATAAGTAAGAAGTTATATCGTAATAGATTGTTATATATTATATAAAGGACGGGGGGGGGAGAGTGAAGATTCCTTCTTACTTTTCCTCTGTATCCTAAAATTTCGTTACAATATTATTTGACATATGATTCTATATAATATGTAATGTAATATAATACTTATAATATATTTATATTATTATATAATATATAATAATAATCACATTTGTGTAGTAAATATTAAATAGAGACTATCACACACATAAATGGGGTAAAATATGGTTGGTATTTGGGTTTTAGGGCTTCTTTCCTTTCTCGAATGATGAAACAGGTTGATGCTAAGATAATTTAATTTTATTATTTGGCGAGATATTTGATGCAAATGGAACAAAATGGAAAACAGATACAAATGGAAAAGTTATAGACCAGCGGTCGCCATAAATATTTGATGTTTCGCAGAAAAATTGGAACTTTATTTAGATTTTCATGAAGTTTTTGTTTAAAAAGGGACGAGTTACAAAACATATACATAATAGAATATGGAACGGACTTTTTTTTCCCCATCTACTATTTTTAGCGAAATTTCTTCTGTGTTTAGCAACTTTTTAGCTACCTTTGTGGATGAATATAACGACATTTCAAAGCAAGAGTTACTAGGCAGCCATGATAAATTGGCAGCAAAACACTTCAGTCTGTATATATTGTTTTGTGTTGCCGGTTCTTGTTTTTTGTGACGTTTCCTTTCACTGACATGTAGATTTAAATAGAGACGCAAATAAGTGATTATATAATCATACATAGTGGTCTTATTTGAAGTGGTCAATCATATAAGTGGTCCGCCAAATATAAAATTTTAAATTTAGAGTCCATGAAGTTCTCAAAGCTGACGACCAATGTTATAGACCACACCCGCAGGTACGAAGCCTAGTGTAGACCATCCGTGTAGAGGGGTTAATGCACGTTAAATCTGTTGAGGTTAAAAGTCGTCACGTTAGTATGACGAGGAAGTTTGGAATACTAACTTAGATATTGTCCTGGTCACCTGATCATTTTTTACAAGATATGTCTCAAATAATCATCTTGTTGCTTTGAATGCGATATTAACTATTTAATAGAGGATTAAGCTAGCCTTTTTTCTGCAGTCAGTGTAACGGGAAAAGTCGCCAACACATTCACAGGTTTCAATACAAAATGATTTTCACCTACAATGCATGCCATTTTATTTTCTTAAATATTTCAAAATGGCTCTAGTGAGTGAAAAAATCTTATTCTTCCATTTATGCTTTCAATGAATTATTTCTGAAAATTTTTCACTCCACATAAAATACCCTCATGTGTACGCACTTACGAATAAATCCTTTTTGAAAACAGAAAATTACATTGAAAGTTTCGAATCTTAAAAGTGGGAAATAAACGAATCTTCGCAAAAACTCAAGCTTCCTTTTTAAAAAATATTTTCCAGCCCCGTTCTTTCAGTATGCAGAAATCGAATCATCTTTAAAAAAAAAAAATAACGGAAAAATTCCGTTAAGCATCTTGAATGCATAAAAAATAAAAGAGAATTTCATTGGAGGGTTTGATCCTACTTTTTTACTTAAAAAACCATGGTATGGTTTCTAGCAATTGGTACAGAATTCATTCTAAATTTTATTCCGTTCTTTTGCTTTTGTCCCACGTAAGTTTATATTCTTAGAATAAGGAATGAACAAATTTTTTTTAATCATTATCTCTTTAATGGTCGTAAGTACGTTTGTCAGAAAGTGAAATGACTTAAGTTTAACTTATATTTGAATCATTTTTTTATGGAGAGATATATAAAATTACTAGGGTTTCTGATTTCCCGGCTTTTTCCATTTCAGAAAATTTTCAAAAAATTTAAAAATTTGTTATTTTTAATTGACATTAATTATAATTATAGAAAAAAAGATACATATAAATTCCAATATATTTGTACTTATTTATATATTTTTAATTTTTTTTAATTAATTGATTTGCAAAACTGCTTATGCTCCACATTGCATACCATGAGGCTTACAGACGTAAGTGGTAACATCATTATAAAATTTAAAACAAAATTGAAAAAACATTTAAGAGACAAATATAAAATAAAAGGAAGGGAGGGAATACACAAATATAAAGAAGATGAGGTACTTATAAAACTTTAAAAATCTATACAGTAAACAAATTTTCTTAAGACATTAAATCTTTCAGTACAATTGACCAACAAAGACAAAACATGTGGCCAGGAAATACCTAAACGTTTTAACTCCCTTTTAAAATTTTCTCATTTACAAAAATATAGGTTACAATACAACAAGACATATTCCGCAGTTTTAGCATCCAGACCGTAAGTACAAATATCATTTATGTATTCAGCTTAAAATTTTAATTATTTATCTTAAAAGAGTGGGATTTGAGAAATCACAAGCAATGTAATTATGAATAATCCTGCTGAAGAAAATGCTTGTTTTTGTCTTACTTCTTGTTGTCTTGTTCAAAGCTCCAGCTGTTGTCTTAGGAATTGTTTTAAAGCCTCGCCCAGTTTCCTATTTGAGGATCTATTTTCAGTTATTTTTTAATCAATCCTCGATCAATTATTTTTCTAATGTTGTACTAAGAGATAAATATTAATATTAATATATATACTTGAAAATTTATTTTCTGCTGGATTAATGACCACTTACATTAAAAATATGAATTCTTGTATTCAAGATATTTTATCTGAGTAACTGATTTCTTGTTTATGAAACTACTATATTTTTGTTTCATAAAAATAACTAATTAGTAATGTAAGAATGTGACACAAAAATTTGGTGAAGAAAAATGACAAATAAGAAAAGTTGTGAGATTTTGAAAAAATATTCTCTCGCAAACAATATCAGGGTTCAGACCCCTTCTCTTCAAATTGCTGATTCATTTAAATAGTTTTTAATGAAGACAAGTATCCGAGTAAAAATTTTATAATAGCAAATTAAATAATTAACAGTTTTAAGTTTAAGTACTTAGGTTATCAGTGTAAATCAAGATATCAGAATAGTCGTGCTGGTAGCCTACAAAATGATGTTCCTTTAAAAACTAAGATACTTTTAGTTGGCGAAGTGATGTTCGACAGACAGACAGGAACTGATCAAGACAAATAGTTCGTTGGGTGGATGCCCAGAGTGCCTAGCTCTTTCGAGCTTTAATCTCATCGTTAGGATTTTGAGTGACTGTAACGTGATGACTTTTGCCCTTTGTTAATTAATGATACTAAATAAGCAAAATAAATTTTTAATAAAATAAGAATTTACGTGTGATGCTTAATTTTCGTGTGAAAAGAAACAATGAATGGGGTTGTATTTGTAACATGATAATTAAAATGTACAATAGTATTAAAAAATCATTATATATTACCTGTTGAAAATACCGTATGCTTGTGATTTATTCTTAAATCTATTCTCTTTTGGATATGTGGATTAGAAGAGATGGAAATAAAAAAAAGTGGCCTCCAAACAGATTTGCCTATTATACAAAGTTAATGAATTTAATTCCTTTCTCAAGTATTTATGATAAATCTCTCTGCCCTATTCCAGGGTGTTGTAGCTTTATTCCACGAGGTTCTTTTGAGATGTTTCTTTTAATTTCCTACAATGTGAAGATTTTTAATCAAATTCCCGGATATCTAGCATCATGTTTACTTATATCGAAGCAATGAAATATGTAATTGTGTGTTTTTAACGAAGAGATAAATACATTGAAAAAATTGTCATGATTTGATGCAATCTGAAACCAATCACTAGGCCTTACCTTCAGGTATTCATAGTGATGGATTTACAATCTCCAAAATTCAAGATTATTCAACCTACAGAAATTTTACTCTCTTTGTTAAAATTTGCCTCCTAAATGCAAAAGCGATCTTTTCTTTTTTACTTTCGACTCTTAAGATTTAACTTTTCTTCATCCCTACTACAAAGTAGGCATTTAAAATTCAAAATACCTTAAGGGAGAGCTATTATGTTTTCTAGATGTGTCATTGAATTACAACAATAAAATAGGGTTAAGTTTGCTTTATAGCAACCAAACTTCCCCATGCACCAGAAAATTACGACATAATAGCGTAATATAAAGTACAGAAAAATCTTAGAAAGAACAATGAAGCCAAGCTTAATAATAGTACGTGTAAGCTAAAGGACTATTTAGAGCAAATAAACTGAATTAAATGACTATTGAATAATGTACAATGTTACATATTGAAACAAACAATAAACCTGAACAATAACAACTTAACTTACCAAAATTCTTAAAATTTTCGAATAATAAAATTAAAAGTAAAATAATATGCATGTCAACTGCAGTAACATCATCCGCTGTGATGTTACTATCTAAAAAGTGAGGCTATTTAACACTCATTTTAACTATGGCGCCATCTACATGACTTTATAGTAATAAATAGTAAATTACAAACTGAAAGTGAAAAGAATAATTGAAGAGAAATAGATGAAAAATGTAATTAATAATATAGGGGAGGGACATGAGTTTTTTTCAATCAGTATCTTAAAACTTTCATTTAAAAAAAATCTTCTTTTTGGCTTTGAAAAATGAAAAAGAAACTTTCTAAAAAGTTCCATTCCGTAAAACGTCTTCATCTCTGTACATAAAACCCCAGACTTTCCGTAAAGGTGGAAAAGTGCATTTAAAGTTTTGAATCTTAAGACCAGAAAATAAACGGATCCACTCAAAATTCAAACTTCTTTGGGAGAGGAAAAATATTGGAATGCCCATCCTTCCAGTATTTAGAAATCGAATCACATTTTTTGAAGTGAATGTGGCCGGAAGAAAAAAAAAGGGGGAAAGAAATTCCGGGAAGTTTCGCAAGCAGACAAAAATAAAATAGAATTCGATTTAATGGTTCGATCTGACTTTCTTGTAAAAAGCCATGGAATAAATTCTGACGATTGATACAGAATTTGTTCGGAATTTATTCGAATCTTTTTTCTATCCTTCCCCTCTTTCGTGAGTTTATTTTCTCTGAGAATATGGATCTGAATTGTGCTTTTATTTTACTGTCGGCCATTTCTCGGTTGGTCTTGAATAAATGCTTCTGTGTGTCTATTGATTGAGAATCGTCGATGAAGCAACTTATGTATTATTCTTTTGAAGTAGCTCATGATTTTTATAAGCCTCGTATGCTACATTATATTTTGTAACTAAATACTCAATTATTTTGCGCTGAATGTCAAGAATATATTGTTAAGAGGATGTTCATCTTTCAAATGCAGGAAAAGTCCACGCATTTTACAGACTTCTTTTGGTGCAAATCATGTTGTTGTTGCTTATGCCACCTGATCGACAGTAACATCAGATCAAGGTCCACGAAATTCATCGCGGCTTAGGGCTAGAATTTTACGCCTGTCGTTAGCCTAAGCTTTGAGCCCCCATGAAGGTGACAGTACGATTTTGCTCGGAACAACACAACAGATGGCGACACCATTCAGACCCACTTATTTAACGAGCATGTTCTCCGTTTGCATTCGGCGGGCATTTGGTGGCATCGGGCATCGAACCCAGACCTTGCGGTCTGGAGTCCGATGCTCTAACCGCTAGGCTACGCACTGCCCGGGGCAAATCGTAATTTATTCTAGCGCTCGCTGCGGTGTCCAAAGTACAGGGTGCCTACAAATTAGTTGGTAATTTACAAGGAAGAAATATGTACCTGTATGTAGTTTACAGGGGGTGGGTAAATTACATATTGGTGTAAGACAGAGAAATAGTTGTCGCAACCAGAAGGTCGCAGGTGTGAGAGGGTTCGGGGAAGATGCAGACATGATCTTAAAAATAACAACTTTTATTCTATCTTTATTGAAAATATACAACTTTATAGCTTAACTATGGGATCAATCTGAAATCCTAACACTTTTTCTGATATATAAGATTGTGGAAAATCACTTAGCTTCTTCCGGAGCTCCTTGTGACGATCCTTCTCGAACCCCGATAGCTCGGTTAGCTCCAAGGTTATTTACTTCCACAACTCCTAGTGGATTCTACGACGAATATTAATTTCAGGACGAGGGACCTCCCAGTTGCAGTTAACCTTCTCTTATTCTTAGATTTCACGATCAACCATAAACCTCACATATTCAACGTCAGGGTTTAAATAGTAGATACATTAGCATAAAATGCAGTCATCTCTGCGGAAAGTGGTTTTTTAAATTAAAGTCACATTTAAAATCATCTTGAAAATCACACCATCAATAGGATTCACTCCCCCAAGAGGATTAGTAGAAGCAGCCGAATAGTACCCGTTACATAGTCCAAATTTACAATTATTCCAAATGTTTGACATGGTTTTCTTTCGTTACTATAACAAGTGTCCCATCGGTAAATCAGTTCTTACCACAGATTTGACTGCATATTTCCTTCGATAAAATTAATTTGCAGCCTAGATATTCTTGATTTTAGTTCAGGAATGGATGTAGGTAATGACGGAGTGTGCACCTAATCATTTACAAAACCCCTTCTGAAATTCAGTGGTAATCGTGATGGCCATTAAATAACACTTCCATGATCAATCCAAACTAGTACCTCTACATTGAGGTAAGATGTAACGTCTTTGTGGTAGTCATAAAGCACGCTTTCCTGTTGGAAAAATGTAAATTCCTGGCATTGATCATTAGCAAAAGGAAAATCTGTAGCATGTCCAAGTAAATAATTCCTGTAACAGTCTTTTCAGCGAAGAAAAATGGGCCGAGAACATTTGAGGAACTCACTGCACAAAACGCGTTTACCTTGGGACTATACCTTTCATGTTCTAGAATGACATGAGGATTTTCCGATCCCCAGATGACATCTAAAGCCCTCTAGAAATAAAATTGGGATATTTTCTTACTAGTTTGACTTGAAACGGGTTAATTTCATGTAGTAATTTGAAAGTTCTTAACTTACGAAATTGCTCAACTTATTTGTAAACACTCTGTACATGTATATGCACATGTAAAAATAATAAAATTAAACTTACAAGGATGCATCTAAACGGTTTTGCATATTTTGTAAGAAAATTCTAATATCTTTTTTTAAACAATAAGCAAATGAACTAGCAAAAGAAGTACAAGACCAAAAAAACCACTGTAATAATAGCAAACTTTTAGGCTTAGGGCTAAGAATATAGGGTTTAACAATATAGTTTCAATGCACCATTTTTTACTTTTCACTTGTCTATACTATTAGGCTAAAATGAAATTGGAGCGAGAAACAGTTAAAAAAATATTTAATTCTAAAATTACTTTTTAAATTTAAATCTTCTATAATCCTATAGTTACAAAAGAAGTTATTTTGAAGAATTTATGTAAATATTTCTAAAATTTGTATTATTATTTAATACAGGATGGGCCAAAAGTCTCTTTGCTATTTAAAATACTAAAATAACGTGTGAAAATTAATATTTTTCTGAGAGTGAGGGTTGTTTTTTCAGATTCTGCAAAGTGTCAAAGCTTGAGATTTAAGTTATGGAAAAATTACATAGCTAAGCAAATTTTTAAAAGATCTAATGTTTGTTTTTAATTAAAGATTTATTTGTTGTTATACAGATTTTTGTGCTTCATTTTCAATTATGGGATACATAAACTTAAAAATGAACAAAATGTCGATTTTTTTTCATTGCCTCATCTTAATTATTTGACGTTTTTTAATATATAAATAAAATTTCGTAATTCTAACTACATTATTTAGCCAGTGCTTTGACATATTTAATAGTTTGGGGAAGCGAAAACTGAAACTATAGAACATGTGACGTCTACATTTCACTCTTTCATTTCTTGAATTGACCTTTAGAATTTTAAATTGCCTTTTCTCGGGTTTTTATTATTTTTTTATGATAATCTTATATTTAAATGCTAATGCTTTTTTAATATTCAATATAAGGATGGATTTGAAACTTATTCTGTTTGTTTTGTATAATATGATTAATAATTCTGTTTATGGATGAAAAATTTTCGTCTTTAATTATTTTTTTCAAAAAAATCATCAAAGTTAGATATAGTTATTTCTTACTGATTTTTATAGTGTGCAACAGGAAAAAAATCGTAAGAGTAAAAATATCCTTCTTAATACCAAGCCCATTCACAGAATAGTGAGGAGCACTTCTAAGAATATTAGAAAAATTATTCGGAAGTATTAAAATTTGTAAAAGTAGTAGGAATTTTAAAATATTGATTTTTTTTATCTTTTAAAAATTGTTTACCAAAAATTAAAAATTTACTAAAAATATTTTATTTTTTCCAAAAGCAACTAGAATCTTTTACAGTTTATTTCTCTTCATCTGAGTACAATTTCATTTCGGCGGATGTTACGAATTACGATTATTTACATGAAAAATAATAAAATAACGCATGAAAAATCATTTCGTATAAAAAAAAATTAAGGGTAACGAATAATATTTATATTTTTTGCATATGTTGGTAAATTTTTGAAAGAAAAATGTCTCTTATGTGATGTAAAAATACATCAATAAGCAAAAATTCTTTGTTATTTTTCGGGGTTTTTTCCCAGATAAGTACGGTCCATTTCCCGGTTGATTTCACATTTTTTTGATTAATAATATCAATTTGTGCTTTTAATAGTTAGCGAAAAATATATATATTATTTTCTTCGAATTATATATATATTCTTTTCTTACATTTCACGGAACTATATTCTTTACTGGATTCTGGAAAATGCTTGCAATTTTAAGAACTTTTTTCCCCTGGATAAAGTTACTTTGTAAGAGTTTTAGTTTTCCGAAATATTTCTTGTAATCCCATATGAATAAAGAATTTTTCCAGAAGTGGAAACAAAAATGCGAATAAAAGTTTTTGGAAATAAAAGGTTCTCACTAGAAACAACTCAAATATCTTTCTCTAAGAAAATGTTAATACACCCATTTTCTTCAGTAGATAGAAATTGAATAACCTTTTTGCAGTAAGTGATATTGAAAAGAAAATTTCTCAAAAAGCTTCGAGGGAACAAAATACGATATAATAATTTGCTGCGACTTTTCAATTTGAAGTTGTTGAATAAATTTTGACGATTGATACACGATTTGCTTAGAATTCATTTGACTTTATTTTTCTAACTGTTTCTTCTTACATTGGTTCAGATCTGCGTTTTCCTCCTTCTTTTCTTTCAGTTCCTTTTCTGTTTTTACTTTCTTCCAATATGGATTATGGGGTTTAAATAGATTCTTTTTTTATTTGATCATTTATTGGTAATCTTGAATAAATATTCCAATGTATATTGATTGAAAGCTATTGATCGTGACTGAACTATTTATTATTCTTGGAAAGCCAAAAGCGTTAGTTATATGTATATATATTACTATATTATGCTATCCCTATGGTCCAGAGTATTGGCAAATACAGGAGGAGGTTCGCTAGCTACAAAACTTTGTTTAAATCTGCAATCTTGGTTCCTAAGGCCAGGAGTTTGCTATAGTACTACTATGGCTAATATTTCTTACTATCTTGACTAGTTATTTTTGGTTTTATAACTATTATGTGTGTGTGTGTGTGTGTGTGTGGTGTGTGTGTGTGTGTGTGTTGTGTGTGTGTGTGTGTGTGTGTGTGTGTGTGAAGGTTATGGGTTATTTTTAGATGTCATTTTTTATGTAATTGTGTTTTATTTCTTATTAACGTCGTGTTGTGAAGCAATATGAGGGGTATTGGCCATAGACATGTCCCATGGCAATATTCAACCAAGGATGCCAATTGAAAAGTGGTGTTTTACTCTCCAAACTTCTACACCTTGCCAACGTGAGGATTTTGAGCCTCGACGGTTTTAACGCGCATCATAACTTATGCATAGAGCAGAGGTACACAATCTATTTCCCCTCAGGGCCACATACATATGGCAGATATTTCATGCGGGCCGCAACACGAGGATTAATGGGAAAAAAACCGTAAGACCGAGACAATATTGGACAGTTAAATTGTAAAAAATTGATCAAAATATTAAAACTTATTTTTGGCTTTTAATGCTATGTTAATCTCTATCAAACACACATGACAAGTTTTCTTTGTTTTTATGCATTTTTTACTGCATTATGGGGTAGTTTCGGTTGCCTTTCATTTATGACCATACAAGCAAAACATATAAACAAGACTGCTTAGCCGTTTTATAATTTCAAATGCAGATTGTCAGCAAAGACTGATATGACTGAATTCCACACTGCAATCAGAATTATTTGTTTATAGTTAAAAATCAGTTTCACTCATAAAATGTCACTACTGCAGTTTATTCCTTATTTCACTGTTATTTGTTATTACTAATCGTTACGGTTTCAAGTAGAAAAAAAATCTTGCAATTCACACCCGTACGACTTCGACAGCAAAATTGGTTGAATTTGATTGAGAGAATCTTCCACTAAATAATCGATTTTTTTAGGGCAATGGACCATGATCGGGCCACTCAAAAAAGCCTGGAGGGTCACATGTAGCCCGAAGGCCGCAGGTTGAGTATCGCTAGTATGGAGAGTCTTTAGTAATACAGTGACACGACATCACTAGACACGAGTTAGCGACCATGACCACGTGATCTTGTTCGGAAGGATTCAGGATGTCATATTGATTTCTGTTCATTTATTGATGTTTGTTTTGGAGTTGGCGCATTACACGAATTGGCAACTTTGACGATGACATTTACAAATCAATAAGTGAACACTTGCACTCTCTAGTGAAGCATAAAATGAACAAAAGCGTTCTCTCTAAAAACCCTCAGCTTATTGAGATCTACAAAACTTCCAGAATGCTCTAATATCACGTGATTTAATCTTTGTAAGCCAATTGTTCTGATACGGTGGATAATGCAATATTATGTCAGCTCTCTATAAAATTTGATGACGTGGAGTGTTTTGAGAAATAAGGCTTTAATAAATTTACTATTATCTTTCAGGGTAATTTTAAAAAAAAGTATAACAATATCTTGAATGGTGTAGAACCACAAACGGATTAAAGAAAAGATCTATCACAAGAGATTTGGAATGTAACCTCATTGCATATATATATATGCAATGAATGAATTTTAACTTAAATTAGAATATCAAGCAAGAAAACTGTAAATAAATAAGTATGATACCCTTAGTAATAATTAAGCAAACCCTTAAGGTAGTGCTAAGATTTTATTTACCTTTCTGCTTTGCCTTATTAGCAAATATCTAATAAATGTATATGCTTTTTATATCAATATAAATGACTGCTTGTATAAGTTAGTTTGACTGTTTATGTAAGTTTTTTAATTGTTGATAAGACTGTTTTCGATTATTTGATGCTTAAAAGAATTTACTAATAATCAAATGCTCTTATGGGATGGACGCGATTATGTTGGTTTATGTGTGATGTATTTTATATTCAAGGAATATTTACATTCAGTATTTATATTCAATGTTTTAATTACTTAACTGTATTGACTAATTCATTAATTACAAAGTTTTGATTAAGTATATTCTAAATCGCTGATTATGAACTAACATGTTTTTTTAGCAATCACCATTCGTTGCTATTTTTAAAACTTAATAAAGTTTTAATAATAGTTACGGATGGGGTTTGTTTTTCCACGTGATTGATTTACCGTCTTAAAATAAGTTTTAAGGGGTATCGGAACACCCTATACAGATAATGTTAAAAAGGCCTTTTTCGATGTACCTTTTCTAAAAATCTGTTGTTAATACAACCCCCAAAATTTTTTACTAGTTAAACATAGATTTAGTATTATACTAAAATGAGCTTTTTTTTAAAATTTTCATTAGTTTTTTTTTTTTTTTTAATTTTTATTTGATGTATTTCGAGAGAAAAAAATTTTTGACAAAAAAAATTTATAAAAAAATTATATACAAAATTTTGCTAAAAGCTCATTCTAGTGAATACTAGAACATACAAAGAATGTGTCATATGAATTTTGTGGACATAAAATATATACTTTCTGAGAAAAGGTACATCGAACCTTCAAAAATGACATTTTGAGAAAAACACATTTTTTATAAAAAAAAAAACTCACCTTATCAAAACATTCCAGCTCCATATTCCAAATTTTCAGCATTTTTTGAAAATTCACCCTCTGGTATTATTCTTTTAAGTCTTTTTATCTTTCTGACCTCTTTAGTTTTTTGTAAATTGGCATATCTTGCCCTTGTAATCCTCTCTTTATCGAGACGTTCCATGCAGCATGTCGCATAATATCCAGGCTCTATGTTTAGTTTTTTCAAAATATCCATCTTTGTTGTATTTCCTTTATTAAAGGATGCAATAGCATCATATGTACCAAAGGAAAGTGTTTCTAAGTGCACGAATGTATTTTTGGGGACACGAGACCAAATAACATTATTAATGCTTTCATTTGGATTCTGCGTGTTCCCATGTAAACATTTTTTCAGTAACTCTGGATCAGAAAGATCCCTAAAAATAGGCCTAATGGCTTCCACAACAGCAACTAGAAGTTTATGTTTGTGGAGGTAAACTTTATTTTCCAATTGTGCCTTCTTATAACGGCACCACGTATCAGGACCTGATGGACAAAATCCATGTTGTGGTTTTTCATCGGTTGATATTTTGTGAAGAAATATTGCACATATAGCTTGTCGCATATCCTTCACACTTGACAAATTTCTTCGAATGGCAAAGCCATAATAGGTTTGCAATTGGTCAATAAATGCTTCCGTTAATCTATTTTTTCCACATAATGCCTTGCCATCTGACAATTTTTTACCTCTCATCTTTGCTTTGAAACGTCGGAGGCGAGATCCCATCCGTTTCATAACATGGCCTATACACTCAAGTTTTGTGATCGTACAATTATCACCGTATACTTTATTTTTCACAATGTTATCAAAAGCTTTGGAGTCTCCATCTCCTAAATATTTCGTGTAACGCACATCATAGCGTTGAACAGAGCGCTGAAATATCGATAGAGCTCCATCGACTTCCATTCATCCACTATACCCATCGAAGTTCTTCTTGCAGACTGGTCCATGTTTCTTTTTGTCTTTGCAAACACAATGTTTCGATAATATTTGAGTGTCAATTATTTTTCCCGTGTCCACACTCGTAACTGTCACGACACCATTCATTGAGGAATATCCTCTCTTCTGCCATGTTCCATCAACCGCCACAGGAATGTCTCTAATATTCTGATTTTCTTGCACTGCTTCTTCTACGGCATCTTTCATCGTTGCATCACACACATTCTTGGTTGCACCTAACAGCATTTTATTATATTTTGAGAACTTTGTCGGTGGGGGTGGTAAGTTCATGATTCCGCAAAACATTCGTGCAGCTTCTGCACCTTTCCCTATGCATCTCATTGCATAAACAAACCTGGTATTTATTTCGAAGGTGCTGGGTTTCCCAATTTCAGCTTTGCACTGCTTGGAGGAACAAAACTTGTAGCTATAACTGCAAAAATCACAGAGTATATCAAGTTCAACAGCTCCGCCTGAACAATTTTCTTCACAGGAAAGGTTGTCATGTTGCTCTACGCTGTAAACATTTGACAGCTTCAGAAAATACACCAGCTAAAATATTTAAATCCACAATAGCATTTTAAAATCCACTATTAAACTCACTTTTGTATGAGTTATTTAAATTGCTAAGTTTTCTTTCTGAAGCAGAAACATTACTATTAGAAGCAGAAGACTGCTGTGGTACAGAATCACTTGTCACCGTTGATTCGGAATTACTTCTTCTTGTCTTGATTAAAATTGCCTCGCCTTTTTTTAAAAACTATGCTGCTAGATATAGGCATTTTAAATGTAACAAAATAATATTTAAAATCAAAATAATAGCGTTGTAAAGAGCTAAGCAGGTCTAATTACTATAAACACAAGTTGAGCAAAACAAACAGCGTTTGAACGAACAAATTTTTTCAAAAATACAAATGTAAACAACGTATAATTAGTTGTATCTCTGAAGCCGTTCTTAGGGAGAAAAATAACTTAGGCTTGGCAGCTAGCATCACAAAAGAAATTTTTAAAATGACGTCAAACTTCTAGCTGGCCAAAGAGGAAGTGCAATGTTGACCTTTTTTCTGTCCATTTAAATCGGTGACGTGCGTTTAGATGATTCTTTAAAAACAAAATTTTAGCACTTCTAATTGCGCTAGAGATTAAAATGAGGTATTTTTGGAAAGGTAATGAGTTAAAAAATTTTAAAATGCAATAATCTGAAATTGCCAAAAAAAAATTTTTTTTTGGCCTTCCAACTGCTTTAATTTCAAATTTCTTTAACTCTTGCTTAAATGTTTCCTAGTTCATGGGTTAAACAATGGCTCTTTTAGTATTTAAAAAAAGTTTGAGAAACATTTTCTAATATAAATATTTCTTTCCAATTTATTCGAACGAGGATTATTTTTAAATTCTAAAGATGTCCCCAACAGGATAAAATACCATACTATATTTAACAAAAATATGAGTTATTAAATGCAGTTACAAAATTAAAATAAATTCTAACAGAATTCTTGATACATTTGAACATGTTTAAAAACTCTTAAATCAAAGAAATTTTTTTAGAAAATAATTGTCTATAACAAAGGCACTATTCAATATAGTTATAAATAAAAATGTATTGTAACATATCAAAACTTTTATTTGCTTGGTTTTTCCATTACGTAAAAAGCCCAAATTCAAACCTAAACGTAACTGAAGTGTAAGAACTAAAATTATAAATTCCAAATCGGGATACTTTAAAAATTATTATAGAAAGAGAGGGAATGATATTTCGTTTCTGACCAAACAACATTTTAATTAAAAAAATATTAAATGGAAAAAAAAAGAATATTTTAAAAAATTCAAGTACTCCAAAGGAAAAGAAGTTTTCTCCTTAAACTTTTTGTCGATCGATTATTTACTGGGAGTAATAAAAGTATACGGGGGTATGGTCCACGGACCCCCGGGAGTCGGTGGACCGTAATGCATTAATTCAGCAGTTTAAGAACTGCTGAATTAATGCATTAACATCAAAATTTAGATTTCTTTAAACTATTTAGTAATGATGCGGATCTTAAGCGGATCTTCATTCTGTTTGACTTGACTTGTGAAAATAACTAGTTCTCCCTTCCGGTGGCCGCAGTAGCCAAGTAGTCAAGGTAACGGATTCGTGGCTGGCATGTCATGAGTTCGAGCCCAGTACCACTCAAGACCCGCCGTGTAGGGGAGCGATGCACGTTAAATCTGTCAAGAGCTCAAACGTCCTCATGTTGGTGTGGTGTGTTTGTTAGGAGAGGGTGGTGCAAGCTCAGGTGTCGACCTCATCACTTGACCATGGTTCAAAGTGACGAGGTCCATCGCCAAAAGCCCTCGTGTAGCTGAAAATTGCGACGTTAATATTCACTCACTCACTCTACTTGATGTGGTGTGGTAGTTAGGAGAGGGGGTGCCAGGTCAGGCGTTGTCCTCGTCACTTGACCATGGCTCAAAATTACGAGGTCTGTCGCCAAAAGCTGAACAGTACGCCGTTAATATTCTCGCACTCTCACCTCCCTCATTTTCCGGGTTTTTTTTTTAAATAAATAGACGGTAGCCTAGTGGTTCATGGTCATGAACTCGTGGGTGGCGTGTCATAAATTCGACAAGTGAGACCCATGGTGTAGAGGAAACCGGTGCACATTAAATCTGTCGCGGCCCAAATCCTCACGTTGGCGTGTTGTGGATTTGTAGAGTGGGTTTCCAGCTCAGGTGTCGACCTAGTCACTTGACCGAGGTTCGAAACTGCGAGGTACGTCGCCAATAGCGTTTTCATTGTGGGATTAAGCACTCACTCACCCCTTTTTTTAAACTGTGAAATAAATAAATGATTAGTTTTACAGTAAACATGTTGTTCTATCACTTGAATACATTGCTATCTCCAATTTCCTTTGCGTTCTTGAGCATTCGAAAACATTTATATTCACACACATAAATTCTTTATGAAAAGAAAAAAATAATTCTTTAAAGAACTCAAATTCCACGAAATGTTTTTATCTATTCGCGTATGAATCAAGACTTCCCTCACAAAAGTGAAAGGGATCTTTTAATGTTGCGGACTTTAAAAAGTTGGGAAATATAAACGAATCCCACTCAAAAATTCAAACTTCTTTTTCTAGGGAAAAGTATTGACATACGTATCTTTTCAGTATTTAGGGATCGAATCACATTTTTTTTCAAGTGAATGAGATTAAATAAAGAATTCCAAAAGCTCTTGGCAAAGATATAAAAATAAAAGAATTCGATATGACGGTTCGATCCGACTTTCGAGTGAAAACCGTGGAATAAATTCTTGCAATTGATACAGAATAGATTCCGAATTTTTTATCCGATACTTTTTTTTTTCTGTTTTTCAGTCCGTATAAGTTTATTTTCTTAGAATACGTATTCAAAAAGTTTTTATTTTTCAGTCGCTCATTTCCTGGTAATCTTGAAATAAGTAGTGCTTTTTAAAGTCTAAGTAGTCAAGTAGAAATGGATTCTTTTTGTGATAGTCTTTCATAACTGTCGTTTATTTTTAGTTTGGATGGTTGAATGAATTGGAAGAAATGTTTTTCACATGTATATTCTAATACCAAAGCTGCTTTTAGAGTTATAATTTCTATTATATTCGAGCATTGAATTAGATATTTAATTGATTAAAGATTTCTTTTTGAATTAAAGTGTGGAATTTAGGTTTCTTATTATTTGTTTTACTTTATTCAAAGTTGCATTATCTTTTATTCTAATTAAAATGCTTAATGATTTTACTTCTATTAGACATTAAATTGGCTATCTTGTATGGCATTATATAAAAATGTTGCAATTTATTATTAAAATTATATTACTTTGAAATACTTTTCTGGATATTAATAAAACAATTATATTTACTTTGTTTATGAATTAAAGAATTTTGCATCCACTATTTAGAGTCTTATTTGATTTTTTTTTAAAGTGATATTTTTGACGTGATACCAAAAAAATGTATCGATATGGTAGGAAGTAAGGATTAAAAGACTTACAGGAAAATTAAGTTCTGCAAAAAAAAAAAGAATTATTTTCACATTTAATATTTATTATTTTATTTTATAATTTTTATTTATTTATTTTTTATTTTCTTGTTTTCAAATGAGTTCTCGACATCTATGATAGAATCAGTTAATCACTTTTTTCTAATGAAAGAATTATCTTTCCCAAACTTGAAAATTCATAAGGGCAAATATTGTTATAAAAATGTATTGAATAATAATTCATGAAGTTTATTAATTTTAAAATAATATTCTATTAAAAAAAGTTTCTGAAAATTTTTTTTTCATATGAGTCGATATATTCATACACTAATTGTATATGTAATCGTATTTCTTTTTTACTTTGTATTTATATTTAAAATGTAAATCATATGATATGGGTAAATAACTTCGAAAATTAATTCTCCCCTTACTTCTTCATTTAATTTGCTTCCTCAAATATTTCCTTTCATGTAAGTAATTAGATATATGCTATTATCATCAAAATGTACATGAAATGTAGTTATTAAATGAAAGATAGAAATTAATTGATCAATTTTTTTAATCTTCAAAACAATCTTCGATTTTAATGCGTTTCTGCCAGCTTATTGTTCCAATTTCAAAATAAAGTCATATTTATGAAACCCCTTTTCGAGTTTCGTATGCAAATTTCTGTTATTGTACCATTGAACTCGAAACGGTGACCACGAAAGGACATTTTTCATCGTTTGAGTTGCAACATGCTTTTTACCTGCCGTGTAGAGGGGACCGATGCACGTTAAATCTGTCGAGGTCCTTTTGACGTGGTGTGGTAATTTAGAGGAGGGGATACGATCTAAGCTGTCGTCATTGACCGAGTTTCAAAATTACGAGGTTCGTCACATATAGTTCTCATGTTACTTTTTTGAGGCGTTAATTTGCATTCATTGGAGTCACATCATGCCATATTAGATGAAATACGGATTTCCATCCTTCCTCAGTGGCTCGATATACATATTAACCATTTTAGGGAGTGTTATGCTTAATAATTCTAAATTTCTAACATAAGATTCCTTTCTTTCTCAGTGGCTCGTCAGCCCAGGGTGGGCCTTGGCCTTTTTAAGAAGCATTTCCCAGGCCAGCCTTCTTCCTGCTAGTGTTCTCCAATTCTTAGTTCTCAAAACTAGGAGATCTTTTTCTGAGCCATCAATCCATTTAAGATGTGAACTTTCCTTTCTTCGTGTGCTAATTGGTTGAACATTGAAGACCTTTTTAGTGATGCGGTCTTCGTTTATTCTGACAACGTGGCCTGCCCATTTAATTCGTTGTATTTTGATGAAGTTAACAATGTCAGATCCACATTATATGATTGATAGAGCTCGAAATTTGATCTCCTTCACCGCGTTCCATTTTCCTGAATCCCTTCAAAAATAAATCTTAAAATCTTCCTGTCGTAGATATTTACCATGTCCTCATCTGCCAGAGACATGGACCAAGTTTC
This sequence comes from Trichonephila clavata, assembly GCA_019973975.1. Taxonomy (NCBI): domain Eukaryota; kingdom Metazoa; phylum Arthropoda; class Arachnida; order Araneae; family Nephilidae; genus Trichonephila; species Trichonephila clavata. The sequence continues at coordinate 64,917 of BMAO01018777.1, read as the reverse complement.
ACATCTATAAGTTAATACTGATCTTAAAAGACTTTTATACAATGGAGCTTTTGTTTTTCTTTTGATTAAATTCGATTTCATATATTTTTGTATTCCATTAAGACATCTATTAGCCATAGTCACTCTCTTTTGGATTCCAGTAGTACCCAATTATTTCTATTGTTAATTTTCGAACCTAAATAAGTGAAACTATGAGAACAACTTCAAAATTATACTCTTACGTTTAAAGTGGGAAATGCTAAAACATGATTTGAAAACGGCGTTAGTGAAGCTTTATTTATTTCACGCTTTGTCAAAAGATCTCAAATAATGACACGCAATATTGTGAATCGAAAACCTTGAAGTTTATCTCATCGCAATTCAAGGCGTTATCGGTGTATCACTCATGTAAGCGCCGAGAAGCTTTCAAATGATAATCTTTTTCACTCTCTGACTAGTATATAGGTAGAAATTTATAACCTAGAAAAACCAACGGAATTAAATTCTATCAGTAAAAACTAATTAATTTCAGAAGATAAAGTGAGATAGATTCCAAAATGTTGCCACATGTTTACATAAGTCGTAAAAATGTTTCATGAAAGATTTTGCATGTGATATCTACTATATATGTATTTTCTAAGAGCATTCCGGGTATTTTTTGGTCATAGTAGTATTCATATGTTTATTTTCTCATATATTTTCCAAGCTGGCTTTTCAGATCTTAAATATGATTTATATACTACGAAGGTATTTCGTTTTTTAAAGTAAATAAGTAATTTTTCTGAGCATAAATATTTATTTTCTTAAATGTTTCACTTAATTTCTTTTTTCGAAAAAAAATGGAGGGAAATAAAACTCCTCTCTTTTTCAAAACTTTCTACTCGACAAAGTGGGCTTATCTTTGTACACATAAATCAAGCTCTCTTAAAAATAGAAACTACATCTTAAGAATTTTGAATTCGAGAGATCGGAAATAAACGGATTCTACTCCAGAACTTCTTTTCCGGAGAAATTATTAGAAGCGTTTCAATTTAGTATTTAGGAATTGAATCTCTCCATTTTTCCAGTAAATTTCCGGAATGTTTTTGCGAGTGCGTCGTCGAGCTAAAAAGAAAATATTTTCCCATTTAATATTTTTGTTCAACTTTCGGAGAATAAGTAGTGGTGATTTATAAGAATTTCTACAAAACTCGTTCAAAATACTTTTACTCATTTTTTTTTCTTTCAGTTCATTTTTATGAAATAATAAAACATTTATTTTTGCTTGATTGTTGGTCATTTCGTAAAAATTTTCAGAATGCTCTTTAAAAATATTTTCGATAAAAATGTAAAGATTAATTGTTGCCTTTTTAAATTTCGGTTATACTCATGTTTATTTATTAATATAATTATACGAAACACGATTTATTTAACGCTTAAAAATAATTTAATTTCTTTTTATTTATTAAAGTTACATGTTAGAGGATGGAAAATTAATCAAATTATATAATAAAATGTAATATATATATATTTGTGCTCGTACAAAATAAATTAGAACACGCAAAATATTCGTTTGTGTTTCTAAATAGGGAATCATACATGTTTATTACTTCTTTATACATATAAAAAACAGCCTATTTTTATCATAATATGTACATCAACGGATGATCTTAATTGTTGGGCTTGATTCTGTTAAAATGTGTTTAATTTTTTTTTATTTATATCACTAGACTTCTAAAATACTTCGATAATTTAACAAAGTAAATTCTGTAATGTACTGAATAATTCAAGGGGGGAAAAGAAGAAGAAAGCTGTTTAAAAAATTTATTTTTTATTAAATTTAATTATTAACAATAGCTTGGGATACATTTACATCCCAATTCTTGAAAGATCTTCAATTATGGTGGATCAGAGAATTTTTAAACTTTTATTTGCTCCAGACGGACTTCTTTGTTCGATTCCCCATGGCTATTCGGTAGCCTAGTGTTCAAGGTAACGAGCTCATATACGGCGTGTCTTGAGTTCGAGCCCTAGTGCCACTGAAAAGCTGTCCTGTCGTGGTTCGAAGTCCTCAGGTAGACCTGATATTGTAGTTTGGACAGAGGGGTGCCATCTCAAGTGTCGTCCTCGCCACTTGGCAGTGGTTCAAAATTACAAGATCCATCTCCAATAGCTCACGTGTTGCTTTATAGTTTAATTAACACTTCCTTGTTCGACTTCCCACTTGACGAGTGATCGAGAAAGGTCGTGGTCTCAAACTCGTGGACTACGTGCTTGAGTCCCCATAGCACTGAAAATTCACCGTATAAAGGGGGGGGCTAAAGCACTCTAAATCTATTAAGGTCAAAAGTCTTTCTGTGGCATGGAAATATGGCGAATGGGGATTCCAGCTTAAGTGTCGTCCCCGTTTACTGAGGTTTAAAATTGCGAGGACCACTTCAAGAAGTCCTCTTGTGGCTTCAAGTTACAACGTTAGTAAGAAATCGAATAAAAACTTCCTTTCGACGAACCCTTTTAAGTTAGTCATAGATACTACATATACAGATATACGCAGAAAATCAGTTTATGTTATAAAAAGTAATCAATGTGTAATGAGGGACTATTCTTACTTCCCTTCATGCCTCCTTGTCTTCGCTCGGACCCGGCTAGATGTGTGGGGAGATTTAATTGATCAGTCGACATGATGCACTAAATTTTATTGTCACACTTATCAACACAAGCACAATAATAATCCAACTAAGATAATTTAGATCAATGATTAGAGCGCGAAGGTGAGACCCGTTAGCCTGGGGATAATATTTACGGACATTCAATTAATTTCTATGACAACCTATACAAGCTCGATATTAACTCAGACGCGCACTAATAATTTAGTTTCTAACTTCTATTTAAATAATACGCACAATACCTTAACTCTTGTCAGTCAGTGGTCCTACAGATGAGGCCTTAAACACTAATAGTTGTCTTGATCAGCTCACATCCGAGTGATCCTCACTTTGGATATCTTCAATTTTCACTTTAATTATCTTAGATTCTCACTTCAATAACTCACGGTCCTCCCTTCACTAACTCTCAAAACTCTCGAATACAGAATTTATATAATAAACTTAATTTGCATAATCACGTTTTCTTACCTTCGGGGAAAGTTGGCTGAATTACATATTTTCCCTTAGAGTCGCCAAGGAATTAGTGAGAGCCGCGTATTGCTCCGTCACAAATGTAATAGAATTCCCATTATGTAGTAATATATATTCTCTTTTTTTTGCTCATTTAATAACTGTGCATGAAAATAACACTTTAAATAATGCACCTATGTATTAAATATGTAAACAATTGTGTAAGGTTTCACTCCTAAGAGATAAAGAGTTGTAATGGATGAGTTATTCCATCCATTAGTGTACGAGAGTTAGAAGGAAAACTAGTCATAGGGTCAAAACAACACAATTTATTTACGATTCTCAACAAAGATACAAATTCAACAACTTAAGTTAAGAAATGCACCAATTGATAAATATGGGAGCAATCAAAAAGCAGACGAGGTAATCGGAGAATTAATAATAAATTGGATCACTTACACTTAGCACTTCTAGGCAATACACCTTCTTATATTTTAAGATAATTTCTAAAGTAATCCACAATCCAAATGGACCTAATCCAATTTAGCAACTAATTGAACAAATCGTCAGTCTAATATTAATCAAATAATCTACGAAGTGCTCTCGTCTAGCTTTACTTTATCTCATGTTAATCTTCATGTTTAGCTTCCAACCTCTCTCTCCTTCTCAAACCCGAAAGCTAATATTTAAATACATGACAAAATTTACATAGACCGCGTCTTCTTCTTCGGGAGGAGGTTTTCAATTAAATAATATTTAAAGAAAGTTATTCCCCAAGAGGACTGTTAGGAAAAACCTTGCAGAGTCAGTATTAAATACTTGTGTTTTGAAGAAGTATTTTAATCTACTATGTAATATTTATGAATAGATGTATATTTAATATTACTTCCACGCATTTGTAAAAAGAATATGTGTGATGAATTAGATACTGTTGTGTTTATAGCAAGGTATAAAAAAGGGGTCTATTTTTCTTAAAATAAAAAATTAAATTTCCTCGCCTTCTGTGTTTTTTCCCTTGAAATCTTTTTGAGGATTCAAAATAGCCCATGGACTTCTTTCTAAAGAACACTGTATTAAGTAAATGCATCCGAAAATTCTTTTTTGCATTTAAATATATGTTTGGAACATTGCCGAAAAATGATGTAAACAAGTGGGTAATTTTCTGGTCCCGTGTCGCATCAAATAAGTTAGCTGATTAATTCATGTCATATCTAAAAAAAGAGAGAGACTTACCACTCTCTTTTTTTTTCATCATCTTAGATGGAAAACTGTGTATTCGAGAATTTAATCTAAAAGCTGTAAAGAAACGGATTTTATAGAAGTTCGAATTTCTTCGGAGAAAAATATTTAAATCCTTTTCTTAGAAATTCAGAAATTTTTTCGCAGTAAATAAGTCTATGAGAATAGAAATTCTGTTCCTTTGACTGCTTAGACCTCGAAATTTCTCGAAAAATATTCTGACGGTTGGTATCAAATTAATATATGAATTAATGTTTAATTAATTTTTTAAAGAAAAGATATTAATATTTTTCCACCCCGCACTTTTACTGTTAATTGATTATTTGTATTAGGAATTATGTTTTGTATTTGCTTAGTTCAAATGGATGCATTTATTGTTTTTTTTTAAACTTTTGCACTCACATTTTACTAAAAATTAATCAAATACAATTGCGCTCTAATTAATAGAAGATACTCGGATTTTCTCTTTTTTTTTTTCTTTCTCTTTTCTTCTAAAACTACTTTTATATTTAAGTTTACAATGAAAGCCATGTGTTTCAAACAATTAAAAAATAAATATTCGATGAATAACTTTATACGGAAAAATCAAGTAAATATTTCGTTCACAAAGATATTCGAATAATGATACAGATTGTTTCTATAGATATCTATGACATATAATTTGACAAACATATTTGAGTTGATTATTCAGTTTTAAACTGATTACCTTTCATTTTTTGTTCTACTCTGATTAATGGGATATCAATTTATATTTTTTAATAAAGTCTCGTTGTCAAATTCCGATATTTATTTTGATATATTAAGAATAACCAATATTGATACTGAAAAATAAAATGTATAATGGTTGTTCCTTCTTATCGTTTGCTTTCAAACAATGATGTGTTAAATTCAAAAAATATTTACGCAAGTGGAAATTTCAGTAGAAAAAAAAAGAATCGAAGTGTGTGTCGCGGATTGCTTCTCAGTAATCCCTAAAGGGAAATATGTGTGAACCTTCCCTAACCGGTGGGGATTCATTCAGTCTGTAAATAACTTTGGCGATAACGGACCCCGAAATCGGTGGGTGTGCTACCACAAAATAGTAGCTTTTCATTTATATTTAAGTGTTGTGTGTTGTGTGTGTCGTCATAAAAAATATTTCAAACGAAAATTATGGACTGATAATTGAAACCTGAATACGCAACCTAATTCACAACAGTGTGTGTGAATAAAAAGTTAAACCTAGTGAATCAACAGAATATCTTATTGCAGTAATGTTAAATGATATAATTTATTTTTTGCTTAGAAACTGCCATTTGATAAAACATCTTATTGGGATTTTACAAAGTAAAGGATATTGTTATGAAACTATTTGTTTGCTTCTTTGAAGAAGCAGTATTGTGGCAAGAAAAATCGTTTGCAGATCAAGAATTCTTTCAATAATACACTGCTGGCCACCTTAAATACAACACCAAGAAAGACAAGAGATAGCACAACAAATTTTATTTTGTAGATAACATGTTGACCAAGCATCAAATGATTAATTTTATAGACTTATGTGAAGTGTGGTTCCTGCCAGAATCAGTAGTCAGAGTAGCTGCCATTGTTAGAGATCACCGATGCCACACCCCTCGGCATTGATTCAAAGAGACTTTGGATGTGTTCTTGGGGTACAGCACACCAAGCAGCTCTTCCCCACGTTGCCAACGTTGATCTGGTGTGGCAGCTGGGGGTGTAATCTGGGTCAATCGTTGAGAAACCATAAACCACCCGTTTTCTATCGACGAAAGATCCGGAGAGCGAGCCGGCCAGGGAAGCAATTCAATCTGGTTATTGACGGAGAACCTTTGGACAATGCGTGCCACGTGTGGTCACGCATTATCCTGTTGAAATATGGCTGTGGCCAAGCCCTGAAGGTAAGGAAGGACAACTGGCTCCAACACCTCGGAGATGTAGCGCTGGCTGTTTAAAGTATGTGCAATGCGTACTAGAGGAGTGTGAGAGTGATATCCAATACCGTCTCATACCATAATACCTGGTGCAGGACCAGTGTGGTGGTGCATAACGCAGCTGTTCAGCATCCTCTCTCCACGGTGTCTCCAGACTCGAATCCGACCATCGTGGTGTTGCAGACAGATGCGTGACTCGTCAGTAAAGACAACTTCATTCCATTCTAACGCCCATATCCTTCTTTCATCGCACCATTGGTGGCGGAGACGTCTATGGTTCTGCGTCAAGGGTAGACCAAGCAATGGACGTCTTGCGGACAGACCAATCTGATGTAAACGGCGTCGAATGGTACGCGTAGACACTGAATGATGCGTTACAGACTCAATGTTCTGTGCTATGGTTCGTGATGTGACTGAGCGATCCGTCACTGCCATGCGCACAATTTGCCTGTCCTCACGTGAAGGGGTGCACTGAGGTGGATACGATCGACCACCCTGCATCCATCGGTCACATATCCGTATTACAGTTGTTTGGTTTCGTCCAACACGACTACCGATTTTCCTGAAAGATAATCCGCAATCGCGGTAGGCCACTATTCTTCCTCTGTCGAACTCGGATACTTGATCAAAAGCTGATCGCTGTTTTCTACGAAACATAACTGATCGTTTTTTTAAAAGAACCACAAGAAAAACACAATGTCCGAGCTTGAAATCGTCGAAATCTCCAAACCTTAAATAGCGCTTTGAGGTGGTTCCACAGACGTGAGTGATGTTTGTCTGCGCTGAAATTCTAATCATTTGCATATCTGACCTCCGCTAATGCATGTTGTAAATTTCATGTTATTTGCGTGCTTCCTTCAGGGTGTTGCATTTACGGTGGCAGCAGTGTAGTTAATGAACATTATTAATAATTTCTTTTTCAGATTATACAATTCCAATCCAAAATCTTAAATTAATGTAATACAAAAGCAAAAAAATTTTAATATGCATTTATTTTGATAAAAGAATGAATGCTTGAGCATTTCAAATCGCATTAACACATTCTGCTTATTTTATAGACGAGCATAACATGAAAAATTGGTATGATAGTGCAAAGTTTTGGATAATCCAATTTTTTGTTAAAATTTAAAAAATTTAACTATCACAGCCTTTTAAAAAATTTACAAAACATGCGAAAAATAATGTAATAAACTTAAACGATCAATGTGATTAGGCTATATCTAGTTAATAAGAGACTTTTGCATCATTAAAAGAAATGTCTTGAAAAAAGTATTTTAAGTTTGTAAATGCATTGATTTTTGAGACTAAAATCACACTCAAAAGCTTTTTAGTGTCTTTAAAACTAATTAAACATCAGATCTAGAATATAGTGTTGAACTTCTCAACCGTATACGCAACCGAAAAATACATAATCCTTTAATATTTTTGTCATTTTTAGGGTAGTATATATCTTTTTAAATGTCTTATGCTAATACTTGAAGCAAACCTAAATAATGCCGACCATAAAGAACATAAAAATCCATACTTACACAAGAGTCCCTGAAACATTAGAGACCAAGGTTCTGATAATACTTCCCCTTCTAGCTTTTTTTTTATTACGATGCACGTTCATGTATAATATCAGCTTACATTCTTTTTCCAATTTTCTAAAGAAGGATAATCTCTCCTACCAAATATAACTCCAGGATCTCTTCAGATAACATTTATCCCTCTCTAACATTCCATCCACCTTCAACCCTGAAATATTCATCCGTCAATCCCCCCCCCTCGTTCCTTTTTATCTTCTGCTCGAAAAGGGTTATGACATTCCACCCTTCAAAACCAACACACCCGAGCATATATCCACCATCTCAGACAATACTGCCACCAAACGATTCTGAGATGTAGGAAGGGGAGGGGGGATGAAGTTGATGGAAATCGATCAGAACGACTCTCGTCCACCCCTCAAAATTGCATTTAAAGGAACATCATTTGCATGCATATTAAAGGGAGGAGAACCCACGCTGCGAATAAAGTTCTCTGTTTCGTAATCTAATGAGAGGGATTTACGATGGAATAAAGAATACGAACGGAGCTTTTTAAAGGGGTGCTTTAGAGGGTGGGCGATGGGGTGCATGACTTGATTGGAGTACGGACGTGATGAAATGTGTGTATATTTTGTGCATTTTCTTTGGAGATGAAATTGGGTTGATGGTGGTTTGGGTTTTTAGTGGTTATTTATTCCGTGTGGGGTTTAAGGAGTTTTTATGGAGTGTGGTTGGTGGTTTTGGGTTAAGTAGGGGGTTGGTTAATAATGTTAGAATTCGCTTCTCTTCGGTTTGTAAGGTGATGGAATTTGTTTTCGAATCGTTGCATTTATAAGGTAGGGTTTACAAGCATTTTTATAAGCATGTATGGTTTTATTTATTATATCGCACTATGTAGTCTTTTTTTTAAATTGAATATAATGTTTTTTCCCAAACCACGAAAAGTTATTATTTTAGCTTCCAATAATTTTATACTTGATCATTTTTTTTCAAATGCCTGTTTTAGCTAATATTAAATTTATATAATTTTTAAAAATACATTAAAACAACAATAATTTTTTTTATAATTCCCTTTTGAATTAAATTAAAACTCGTTCACAAAAATTAAAGCAATATTTTATCTATGGATTGTTGTATTATAACAATTTATATGCAGTCAGAAATTCAATAAATAATTGCAATAGAACCAATTTTATTAAGAATTTTACGATTTTTATGTGGTTACCATATTTATTTCGAGAACTTTTCCTTCGTAGTTTAACTTTCTTCATTACATATTCTTGGATCAAGCGATTTTTCCACCTCCCCTTTTTATAAATAAAACTGTGGATTTGGAAAACTTAAGTTCCGAACTTTCAGAGATTTCATTAAATACTATCTTCTATTAAATAACTACATAAATTCATATTAAATTAATATTTTCCAATTTTAAAAATTCAGTGTTCATTATATTTAAATAAAAGCAATATATGAAATTTTTTGACAGCAATATAAACATTTTAATTATTGGAAAAACAAAAAGAATGAAAAAATATTTGATGTTCAATATGTATATTTTATGAACATAAATTTGTTTGGATGCCGTTTCCTCTTTCAATAATCCGTTCAATTATATATTAATATATTTGTATAACCTATTTTAAAATATTCAATGGATTTGTGGTAAAAGTTTTCATGCTTCATCTTTTAAAAGAAAAAAATTGTACTCTATTTATTAATTGACATAAATGTTCATTTATTAAGTGATGTACTCTATGTATTAATTGACATAAATGTTCATTTATTAAAGGATTTACTCTTTATTAATTGATATAAATGTTCATTTATTAAAAGGAACAAATTCAAGCAAAAAACAATTTTGTCGTATTTTAATATGCACTAGAACTATACGAAAAACACTGCAAAAAACTCGATTTTTTTTTACTAAATAAGAGAAAGCAGATATTTTAAGTATATATTTCGGCTCCGTTAGAAATAGTACACTTTCTTGATCTTCTGTAAACCACTGAAAATTGTAAAAAATTAAATTTTTTTTTAGTTTTCATTAAGCATTTTTCAGAAGGAAAAAAAATGAAGCAAATTTTTTTATTAATTTTTTTATTGTCAGCATAAATAAGAATTTAATGTTGTTTCAATATCTCATGAGTTCTATACATGGTATGCATTCCATTCATTTACTCTTGCACTAAATTTATTTAGCTTTATTTAAATTTATTAAATCTTATTCAATCAAAAATAATACTGTGTAATATGATAGTTTGTGCCCTCAAGTACTTTGTGCTCCATCAAATCGCATTAATGAATAAAAGTAAAAATTTAGTCGAATTTATTCATGTGCATTAATAATTAGAAAAATTAAAATGGCAACAGTAAAACCGAGTGGTCATGGTCGCGAACTTGGAGCCAAAGTTATTTCTGTCGAGTTCTAGGTTTGAATTCTTGTACCATTAAAGACCCGCTGTGTGAAGGGGCTAATGTACGTTAGCCACTCTATTTACAGTAATTCTTAACCTTTTTGTTGTTGTTGTTGTTGTTGTTGTTGTTGTTGCGGTACACTGATAGCAATTTCAAAATTTGGCGGCACACTGACAATAAAATAAATTTAAAGGAATTTTACTAATGTGTAATACACTATGCAAAATAGTTGAGGATAATAATTTTCAATATTAAATAAAATAATATGAACGACAAGGACAACAAAACGTTAATTGAGTAATTACAGCACAATCTGGCGTATAACGCGCACTTGTACTTTCAGGCTGATTTTTTAAAAAAATTTTAGGTATATTCGCCGTATAACGTGCACCCATTTTTTTACGAAGAAATCTGAAATATTAGCATACATTGCTCTTATGTTTTGAAGTGTTTTAGTTCATAAGTCACAGGTAATTTCTTTTAAATAAACATAATTTCTATACATGTAGAAGTAAAATTTTCATTATGCTCATCTCTTTTGTTATTTTCAAAGCTATTTTTTATATCCAGCGTATAACGCACACCCTTAAGTTTTGATCTTATTTTTTTTAGTTAAAAGTGCACGCTAAACGCCGGGTTTTACGGTAATTACAAATTAATCATATGGTTACATTTAATGCGAAATTTAAGCTTGATGAATTTTGATAATATTGTTTATAATGGGTCGTAAAAATGATAATACACCTCTCATTTCGTCATCTACATTTGAAAGTTTCGATGTATTTTTCAATTTTATATATGTTAGCGCTGAAAATCCGAATTCATGCAAATAAGATGTAGAAAATTGGAACAATATTTTAAAGTTGTTTTTTTTGGCTATTATGAGATAATTGCCTGTACTTTTAGTCCAAAATGAATTGATTGACTCTTCCGAATGTTTTGAAATTAAATCTCGATTAATATAGAGCAAAATCAGTTTTTTCTCTTCATTCAAAATTAAATCACATACAAATGTATCCGTTATCACAAAAGGATTACGAACCCAGTCAAAATTTTTCATATCCATCTATCCGCGAAAGGATAAGATAAATATCCCACGAATATCCTTAGTTTCTTTCTATAAAATGGCCGAATGATTCGACTCCGGATTTTATCTCAAAGTATAATTAATAATTTAAAAAATAAATTTGGCGGCACATCAAAGTGACGAGGTACAGTGGTTGAGAATCACTAATTATTACTATAATCTCCATTATCCATCTATTATTCTTATTCAGTGGCGTAATGTGCATCGCGGGAGGGAGGGGCAGGGCTCTAGGGGCCCAAAGCCTGCCTGCCGCCAAGTATCTTCCCTTTGTAAAATCCAACTTAAGGGCCAGAAACTTGAATTTGCAGGGGGCCCAAATGTTCTCCGTTACACCACTGCTCTTACTCGTAATAAATCTGTCGAAGCTGAAAACTATCATGTTAGCATAGTGCGGAAAATAGACGAATAAGATGCCAGCTCAAGTGACACCCTCGTCGCTTGACCTTGGTTCAAAATGACGAAGTCAGCCGCCATTAACTCTTGTGTTGCTTCTAAGAGTACGACGAAAAATCTATTCAAACTCTTTAACACTGAAAGTGCATAGTCCTGAAAGTAGTTGATTACAGTAGAACGTCGTTTATCCGAACGTTTATTATCCGGAGCGTCAAATATCCGAATCAAAGTCCGGATACGTTTTCAAACAGTGCAATACTAAACAGTTGTTTCGCGTGAGGCCAAAAGTGACGTGAAAAGCCAAAGTGAGGGATATTTGAGGAACTTCAGCCGTGTGATTTGGTAAATATCTGCGCGGAATATTAGGTCAGTTTGTTTCCAAGTGAGGGGGTGTATACGAGCTCTTTTGTTGAGTTTTGTTGATGTAGAAACCTGGATGGCATGCGATGCAGAAGACTGTGGATTTCAAATGCTAAATGATGACGAGATTGTGACTTTCGTGCAAGAAGAATCCGACCTTGTCGACGATGAAACTGATCAAGACAAGGACAACAACGAAGAAAGTAGCAAATGCTGACGCGTTTCCTGCGTTAGAGACAGCTATGGAGTGGTACGAACAACCATCAGAGTGCTGTCCTACTCATTTACTGCTGCTGAAGAGAATCAGAGTCCTTGCATTGAAAAAAACGAAGGTGTACAATAGTACAGTAAAAAATAAGTGATTATTTTCCACAATCAAGGTAAAATTACGACATTTTTCACCTATTTTTTTTCTCTTCAAGCACGTTTTCCGCATGTGATGATTTTCAATATTTGTATAGTGTCCAGTACTATATACTACATGGATCACATTCGGTTTTCGGTTATCCGAACGATGTCCGGTCCCAATTGATTCGGATAAACGAAATTCTACTGTATATGGTTTCGTTTAATTTTATCTCATTTCTAAAAAGAAAATACGTATATGCTTGTAATCAACTCCTTAAATGTTGTACTATCTTATTTATTTATAATAATTTTTTCCTCCTTGAAGTACGTGAACCGAAAACCAACTCCAAAAGAAAAGAAAGAAAACAGCAAAAAAAAAAATTATCTCAAATTTAATTTATTATTTTAACTCCAACGAGATACATTAAATAACACATGCTTTAATTCATTACACCTCGTTCCCCGATGTAGCAAACCCCCTCCCTTTTTTTTACTATTATCTCCTAACCATTAATTCTAATTAACAGGAGACTAGTGCTTTTAATCACTTTAATGTAACTAACTCTTTTATTTAACAGATAAAAGAGAAGTTACGTCCTTAAAAAATTTCCCAACTCGAAGTTTAGAGGAGAAAAATGCGCCTATAATTCGCATTAGAAGGAGTTTTAATTTTTGTATTTACGCGAATCATTATGTACTCACGAGCGAATTAAATCTTCATGTGCTAAGATGTTGGGAATGGCGCAGTGCGTTGATTGTGAGGAAAATAAATTAAATGTAATTTGATTACGAACTGTTTTAACCAGGAAATAAATATTCCCCGCGCATAATTTTTGTAATTAAGATACATTCTGTGTATAAAGATGTAATAAATTTGTATTAGTTAGAATGTTATTGAAATGGTAAAAAATTATTGTAAATTTTAAAAGATTGCAGTGCGTTTTCGTTAAAAATGCAATATTCTTTTCTGATGAGAAGTAAATTTCTTTGGGTGCGATTAACTTGTTCATTGTTGCTATTTTCATTACCTAATATATTTTAATAGGTATATGTTTTATTCATTCAGGATTAATGAATGGTTTTTAAAATCCCTGATTAAATTAATCATTTCTTTTAAAATCTGTTTCAGGTTCTTTTTTTTTTTAAATTTAAGGGTTTATATAGGATTTAATTTTTTTTTTCGATGAAGGATTATTGTTGAACTTTAAAAGCTTTGGAGTATATTGAGGAAAAAAGCAACGCCATTCTAAATTTTTTCGGGAAAGTCCATTAGAAAGAGATTGATAATTTTTTTTTCTTTTTGTGCTCAGTCTAATTAGTTACAAATGTCCTTTTATAAAAACAATTTTTTCGTCGCCTATCTGATATAGTGGTTAGTGACTCTGACTGCTATACCGTAGGGACTGGATTCGAATACCAGAGAATGGACGTTTGTAAATGTAATAGCCATTGAGCTGCAAGTCCTCTCGTTAGGCTGGTGGAAGAGGAAGAGAGGTGAGATATCCCTGACCACCTCCATGGTCAAAGAATCTCGCCTAAATTTCAGTGATGAAAAAAAAAGACGAATGGACGAGATTTGAAAATTGCCTAACTCCGAATTCGCTTAAGTCGATGTAGTACTGTATGTAACTAGTCTCTAGCAGAACTTTTAACAAATGTATTCCACTTTAAAAAAAACTTTAAACTATTGAAGCATTTCTCTAAATTATCACTACCACCTTTTACTTTATAACAAAAAAAATCTTGTAAGAAGTTTAAAAAGGGTCATATAGATTACTTCACTTTAAATTTATGCTCTGACGATTCCATTATGAAGTAGAAGATAAAAAAAAAACTTCTCACTCTCTAATAATGAAGTAGAGGGGGTTGTAAAAAGAATAAAAGGTAATATTCCTCGCCAGAGAATACACGTCCATTCAGGTCGACATGCGTCATTACTATAACATAATGGAGCTTCCTTTTCCACATTATCAAGCGTCAATGACGATGACGCGCGCTGAAAAGGCTGGGAGGTAATTAACATCCGGTCGAAGGTAAAAAAGACGCTCTCTGTGTGCCGCCAAAATTTACCCATAATCTAAATTAAAATTTATTACAAGGGTTTTAGTCTGTGAAGCAGTTTGTTTTTTCAATGTGCCGTGAAAAGTTGTCGGAAAATAATTCTGCTTGTTTTGGATGGTGTGGCAAATTTGTTTTATGGGTGAAAAGTTGAAACGCCTGTTCTGTTGCAAAGATTTTTTTTTTGAGAAAAATTGATAAATGTGGAATTCTTTTACTTTCTTTTCGTGCTAAAGAAGTTCTTTTAGTGTTAAAGCTAACAAAATGTGCTGTGGAATATTTTCTTTTTGTTCGAAATAAAAAAAGGCTTCCGTATTATCAGTACCATATGAATGCCACAAGCGTAGAAAGATCGACCATTTTTAAAATTGCGCATTTATTTTTTAAATTCTGGCTTCTGGCTGTCAATGACCACAGTAGCCTGGTGGTTATGGTCACTGACTCAAAGCCGGTGTGTTACGAGCTCGAGCTCTAGTGCCATTGAAGATCCGTAGTTTAGAGGAACTGATGCACGATGAATCTGTCAAGGCTTCAGGTCCTCCCGTTGGTGTGGTAAGGAAATTTGGAGAAGGGTTGCCAGCTCAGATGTCGTCCTCGTCACTTGACCATGGCTCAAAATTACAAAGCCTGTCGCCAATAGCCCTCGTGTTGTTTTATAGTGTGATGTAAATAAACACTAAAACACACTCACTAGTGGCTTTCCAAGGCCGTTGTAGCCGAGTGGTCAAGGTATCGGATCGTGGCTAACATGTCACGAGTTCGAGCCCAGTAACACTAATGCCCCGTCGCGTAGAGGAGCGATGCACGTTAAATCTATCAAACGTCCTCCCATTGGTGTAATGTGGTAGTTAAGAGAGGGGTGCCAGCTCAGGGGTCGTCCTCGTCGCTTGACCATGGTTCAAAATTTCAAGGTCCGTTGTCAAAAGCCCTCGTGTAGCTGAACAGTGCGACGTGAAAATTCACTCACTCAGTGGCTTTCCAAAATAATACACTATGAAGGACAAGCTATCAAAGCTAAAATTATTGGAGAAGTAACAAGTGGTCGCAATATCTGTGTGGCCATGTTCGTGAACTCGAGGCCAGCGTTGTTGAGTCGCGGCTTTGAGCCGTAGTGCCACTAAAGACCCATCATGTTGAGGGCCTGATGAGAACGTTACATTTGTGAGGGAGGATCAAAGTCCTCCAGTTTGTGTGAAATGCATATTAGAAGATGGGGTTTCCAGTTCAGGTGTCGCCCTTGTCGCTTGTATGAAATTCAAAACAACGAGGCACTGCCATTAGCCCTCTTTTAGCTTCAATCTCCGACTTTAAATAAAAAAAGTCAGATATATATATATATATATATATATATATATATATATATATATCGTTATTGACACAATAAGTCCTACTGTGTCAAAAATGTAATTTTTTTTTGAAAAATAATTTTAATCTCGTTTAACGGAATTTATTCCAGTTTCACTCTGTCAACTCTAATCAAGTTTTCTTTTGATAAAAATGCTTATACACTCATGTCCATAAATTAAGGATAATTCAGAATCACACAGAAATTGAACTCTAAAATAAAAATTTCACCTGTAGAATTATCACACACATCTTGAAGAAGAATATGCAAATTACAGGAAACCACCAGATGGAGCGGATAGTACATCACAATGACGAGAGTGTAAGAGAGGGGTATATAAGGAATGGTGGCAAAGAAGTAAAATTGTTCACAAGCGCTTTAAAAGCCTTTCAGTGCATTAACCGCATAGTTATGGCACAAAGGAAGCATTTGGATGATTTTTACGTGGTAGAATTATCGGACGACTGGAATGTGGACGTACCTAGCTGGAAGTATCCGAGGAACTTGGTGTCGCCCAGAGTGTCATCTCCAGGCTTTGGCAAAGATTGAAAGATGATGGTAATGTGAGTAGATGTTACAGCACAGGTCGCCCCGAGTTACAACGCCGAATAAGGACCGGTATTTGGCAGTTACTGCCAAAAGAAACAGACGGAGCACAGCATCAGACCTGTCTCGTCAGCTCTCTTCAGCCACCGGTACGACAGTTTCAAGGCAGACCGTGTACAGACGCGTGTAGGGCACATTGGTCTATATGCTCGTAGGCCTGTCAGATGTGTTCCCCTTACCGCAACTCACTGTCGCCTGCGATTAACCTAGAGTAGAGAGCATGCATTGTGGACACCGCAACAGTGGTCTTGTATGATGTTTTCCGACGAGTCCAGGTTTAGTTTGAAGTCTGATTCTCGCCGGACTTTGATATGGAGAGCGCCAGGTACCCGTTACCACCAAGAGAACACCATTGAATGGCACCGGTTACGGTGGTGCAGGATGGCTCGTTTGGGGAGGAATTATTCTTGGTTCCAGAACTGACCTGCATGTTCAGAGTGTAACGATGACAGGCCACGTCTATCAGGATGTCATTCTGAAACAACATGTACGTTTGTTTCGGGGCGCCATGGGTGCTGAATTTCTGTTTATGGATGACAACGCCCGTCCTCACCATGCAAACATTGTAGACGAATGCCTTCAATCGGAGATATCACCCGTATGGATTGGCCAGCATACTCACCGGACTTGAATCCAATAGAGCATGTGTGGGATATGCTTGGCCGACCAATTCCAGCCCGTCAACCCCCTCCCACCTATCTACCGGAACTTCGGAGGGCATTGCTTGATGAGTGGTGTAATATTCCCCAAGATCAGATTGATAATTTGATACTCAGCATGCGTAGGCGTTGTAAGGCCTGTATTGCATCGTCCGGGAAACATACTCCGTATTAACCGTCATACTAACCATGTTATACTGTTTTTTGTAAATAGGTTCTTTTTTAAAATTTGCTCCAGGGAGTAAAAATCGCAATTTTTATTAATTATGTCAGACATATAGCATCTTTTTTTATCTTTACCTTTTGTTTAATAAATAGACTTTACAAATAAGTCAAATTTGTTTTGCTTCTGTCTCTTTCTTTGCCTGAACTTCATTGTCCTTAATTTATGGACATTAGTGTAGATAACCTATTAAATTATAAGTAACTATCCATAAACTATATATATTTGAACTCTGCTTCATTAAAGCGTGTGATAGACTGAATTAGATTGATTCATTTCTTGATATTAAATTGAATCGCATATTGTAAGTTGCAATTTTAGCTGTTTGGGACATTCTGTTATCAGTGCGAAGGAGAATGGCTTATGTTATTTATGAAAGAGGAATTGGTCCTGTGTTATATATATTAAAGTCTCCAAAGATTTCATACGACACAGTAGTTATTTAGTAAATAATTCTCCGTCTCGGGTATCATTCCCATGCTAAGAATTATAATATTAATTACAACTATGCTTTATTCCATTCTAGAATAACATGAATCCAATTAAGTTATATGTGATGACATTTAAATCCATTCGGCATAATTGATTGGTTGATCTGAATTAATGCCATTCTTGAACTATACTAGGGTTATTATTAATCGATTTGTAATTCTCTAAGTTTCTGCCATGTTACTGCTATCTTACTTCAAACATTTACGCGATTTTTTATTAAAAAATAATGTATATTTATAATTAGATATTATTTGTGCCACTAAGAACTACTTTATTGAACTGTATAAAGGTGTCACCTGGCCTATTTTCAAAATTATTCGTAATCAAATAATATGTTTAAAATATTATCTTTAAAAAGTTGGTGGTTATAATTATTTCTTGTGTAGAACGGTATTTTTAAAATTAAGTTCATTATTGGGGAAAGCAAGCTTATGTCAAAAAAAAAAAATTTTTTTTTTGACATAGTTTATTGATGCCGAATTCAACTTGCAGAAAGAGTCTGTATTATTCCGAAAAGGGTATTTCGTGGAATCACTCTCGAAAATACAATTAATTACGACCTGTGATTGTAAACACAAGGTTGCCATCTATCGGCCATTATGAATACGTAAAGTACTTTTAACCATTGGGGCAGTTCTACTTTTCCCTCTCAGAGCTAGACAAATGCTACAATTTAAATGCTATAAATGCATTCGAAAAAGCAAAATAATTTTACAAGGGTGAAAGTTTCTCTGGAGTTATAATCTTTCCACCGATTTCTGGAAATATTTCTAAATATTTTTATAGGCCTGGAAACTCTTGAATATATCATTGAAATTGCGATATACGTTGCTTTCAAATCCAACCGCTTGGAATTTGAGTCGGCAGTTGTGATATAAAGTGGCTGTAACCCACAATGGTTGGCTGGGAAAGGAAATGCAAAGTGCCACAAATTAATATTGAAGCACGCTACGTATGTTGTTTTCCTTGCAATAATACTCTCTTTGGGGGAAATTAAGTTTTGTAGGAAAGTTTGCTTCCCAGCATGAACAAGCCTAGAAGATGGACCTGGGTTACCAGATTGGTGGTTTTACGTCCTTTGTGACAAATTTAAGGAACTATTATATCTCCTAGGAACCATCTAGAACTCTATGGGATCGACCATTCTATAAATTTCCAAGAGGCCATATAAAGGTCAATGGAGTTCAGAAGTAGGTCAGTGATTGGAATCTTCTTGTACGTTGTATGCGATGAGTCAGAGAGGCTATCTGTCTGAGTCCTTTCAGTGGAACGGTTCTAGAGAGCAGTTTCTGGAGCGATGTAAAGCTTGTTTATAGCGAGTGCGTTTTCCGGTCATTGTAAATTATCTAAAATATTTCTTTGTGTGTACATGGCGATTGGTCTTCGCGTAGTCATTTGTTTCCCTTTTGTTTATTAGTAAATCTGCTATTATTCAAATAACTGGAATCGTTATCTGCTCCTCCACCCCAAGCAAATATGCAACAATATCCAGTAAAGTCGTATTGAAATAATAGATAATTAAAGAATGAAGTAACCATGAAGCTGTTACGTATTTACTTTGCTATATTAGTGGGCTAAATTCATGCGACGTCATAGTCACATGATCACTACAATCACGTGTTTCCTGCCAATCAGTTCATGAAATCATGTGACGTCATGGTAAATGCAATCATGTTTTTCCTTTTAATCAGTTCATGTTCCTCGCTGTTGCCAGATTTTTCTGTTTAAATAAATTGTATTTTAAAAAGTACACATTGGTTAACACTAATAACGCACATACGTAAGCAATATGTACTTGATTTATAAACATACATGAAATTAAAGGGTGTTTTTATAACTTGGAAAAACTTTTTAAATAATATTAATGCACTTAAAGTATCCAAATACCCTAAAATTGTAAATTTTGTCAAGAATCGACAATTTTTTTTTATTATTTTATTTTATAGGCAATCTTATTAGCTTTATAAAAATACTAAGTTTACTATTTTCCGTTTACTAGAACAAAAACGACGTTTTAGTAAAAGCAAATGCCATTACTTTAAGCAAGATATCATACTTTAAAACGCATTACTCGAAATGTGTTTTTTGTAAACGCTCAAACGGGGCTAGGCGATTGTTCAAAAAGTTTTGAAAATAATGAACTGAAGTTTTTTGTGTATATTCTGTATACTAGTAGAAGTGTTTAAACTTTCAGATTTATCAATCACTATTTTATTACAAAATTTACAGTCCCTTACGTGAATATAATCACTGTTGTTTTAAGCAATTTCTTATAATAACCGAGATAAAGTGCTCTAGTTTTTATAACAATTAAAATATCTCTTATCCTGATGGTCATTTCAAAAATGAATAACATAGCAACACATTAGAACTGAAAAATTGAACATTTGTTCATAAACTTTTGGTACAGAATGGGCCACGTTTACTTTATTTTTTGTCAATTTTTACCCATTTTTTCCCATTTTAGTCATAATAATTTATTTTTCTCTTTTTAGTTTTAGCATATTTTTCCTAAAATGTACTAAATAAATCTAAAAACAGCAACAAAAAAAATCCCCCATATCTTCATTTAAAAAAAAAGTTGTCGCAAGTAGTCGGATACCTTAAACATTTTTACTCAACTCTGATTTTTGAAGTTTTATCTAAACTGCATAAGTAGAACAACAAGTACAATTCCAATGTCAGTTTTGAAAGCAATGGAGAGCAAGTGGTTTTATTTATCACGTGATTGTTATGAATTTAGCACGTTGCAATATTAAAAAATCTGAATTGTTTCGTTCATTTATAGAATTGCTTATAATCATAATGTTGTAAAAGATGACATATTATTCATCGAAACAGTTATCTGCTGATGAAAAAGAGAGAAAAAAACCCACTCGGAATTGTCGTTTTATGAAATTCAGTTATTTCCCTCGTTAACTAAGCTCTTTTTCTCTAAATACATTTTTTAATTTAAAAAAGGATTCTTTCATCATTCATTCATTAGAAGAATTTTTTTTCTTACAATTTGGTCAAATAAGAATCCTGAACTGATGTGCCTAATTAGCTGAGTGACTTTTTGTGACTCTGATAACTTAATTTTACACTATTCATTTCTATGAGTTATTCAACCTTTTTTCATGCAGATACATATACGTATTAACTCTAATAAAAAATCTGTTTTAAAAAAAGGGAATTCTAGGGAGGGGGATATTTATTTCCGTAGAGGATTCAAAATCGTTGAACGGGAAAATATTAATTGGACGCTTTTACAGTTTTTTTCTTAGGTGTAAAGTATTTGAACTGTCATGTTTAATTCGTTTTTAGTGATTAAAAGGAACATTTTTGGTAAAGATTAATTATTTTGCATCCACTTTTGAAAAAAAAGTCTTATTATAAAAAAGAAAATATTGTGAAACGTCATATTTTTGGCCCCAAAGATAATATCGTTTCTACATTGTTATTGAAAATATTTAAATCTATTCGCATTATCTGTGCGTCTAATGAAATGCATATTTTAGCATTATTATTAAAAATATTCAAAGCCCGATATTCTAAACTTGAAAAATAAAACTTTTATGTAGTAAATAGAATATTGTTCATATCTTGTACACTTCCACTATTGTCACTTGTCGTGCCCCCCTACAACTTCTCACTTCGACGACTTAAACCATTCTGAATGGACGTACTATACCTGAAATACGAAAGTGCCTCTTTGTGTTATTCTCCTTTATTACGAAATATATTGTTGATACTCGTGACTTCATGTTGATGATAAATAAATCTATGTTTGTTTTGGATTAAAATCCATTTTTCTCTCATTTGAACTTTTTCGAAGTTAATTTTAATGCTTAACCTCGCTGCATTTAGGACTTCCGCCCACTATTTACAAACATAATTTTATAAAGTATATTATGTATCAAAACATTTATTTTAGAGTTTTTCAATTCCTACTATTACCTCACTCTCTTCCTATATATATATATATATATATCGTTCAAATTGTCAATCGTTAATAATATACTTTCTATTCCTTCAGTCAAGCTCAAATAATATTAATTCATTAATTACCGGTTTTTGACGCCAACTTAGATCTTTCTCCGTTGTTGTAACAATGTAACTGTTAAAACAATGACAAAAATTGGCGTCGAAAACCGGTCTTTCAGCCAAACTAGTCAAACCGGGTGTCCATTGTTGCGACAATGCAGACGAATCATGCTCTTTTTTCAATTCCTACTATTAGCTCACTCTCTCCTTATATATATATTTTTTTCAAATTTTCAGTAGTTAATAAAATACTTTCTATTCATCCATTCAAAGTAGGAATTGACTTAATTTTTTTATAATTCTTGTTTTTGTCTCGGATACAAGACAATGGTAAACCATTTTATCGACAAAAGGCTTTGAAATTTATCAATATCTAATCTACGTATAAAATAATATTTATTCTGTAGCAAAAAGAAAATAGTATTTAATCTACAATTTAAGTATCATTTTTTTAAAATTAAATTCCTTTTAATCTATGAGTTGCATACTCTGCAGTATTATTTTTTTACAATAAGCATTTTATTAAGAAATAAAATTAATCGATTTACTTATTTCTAAACCTCATTCAATTAAATTCTATGAATATAATACCTAATAGCGGTATCAAAAGCCTCAAGTGGAACTGACATCTTATTTGAAGCTTAAATAAGACCCCAAGCTATCTTCATGCTACCGCATCTCAATTCATCCTTTAGATAATAAAAAATCCATAACAATATCCTTAAATTGCATTACAAGCAAACGTAAAATCTTATTAATGCTGTGTATAACGTTTCTGTGACTTAAATAAACCATTCGTTTTATGCCTGAGTAAATAATGTATTGCTATACTGATATCGTCCATTTTCCGAGGCGCTTAAAGGTAGTCTAGACGGCCAAATGGGTCTGGAGATTGGCTATAATCATTTGTTTTTTCCAGTTCATGTAGAGCTTATGGAAAGCCTTTCAAAACGACTGATATCTCCAATTTGTCTTCAGTTTTTCTTCGAATAACTGGGGTTACTAAATTCGATTAACTTTTTTTCGTTTCTCCCATCGTTTTGCTGTAATTGGATTTCGAAGGGTTCTTTTTTTTTTTTTTTTTTAAAAGAAAGAAAGAAAAGAAGTTTTAGGACATGTGTGTTTCGATGATGAAAAGTGTTGATCTTCTTTTCTCGGTTTGATTTATTTGAAAAAATATTAAGTGTAGAAAATATTGGAAAGTGTGAGATAATGCTTGCGTGGTAAATATTTCAGATTTACGTGCCTCTCATTTTATATTTTGTTTGTTCATGTATAAAAGTTCTAATATAAATATATTGTTTTATTTTACTAGCCGTTACCCACCCGTTTTGCGGACTATTTTAAGATATTATATAATTATATACTGTTTATAAATTACTGATACCTAAGTCCTTGCATTTTCGGTACATGGAATAGAAGCAAGGATCTACTGTGTCGAAAAAGACCTAAATATATATTTTCAAGGTCAATAATTGGAAAAC
The DNA here is from genome assembly GCA_019973975.1 of Trichonephila clavata. NCBI lineage: Eukaryota > Metazoa > Arthropoda > Arachnida > Araneae > Nephilidae > Trichonephila > Trichonephila clavata. The sequence goes on along the minus strand of BMAO01018777.1, from coordinate 41,654 downwards.
AGTTCCCAAAAGTAGAGATGCATGTTCTTCTGGAGAACTTCTGGAAAACTTGAATTTCTAAAATGGAATTATATTTGCTTTTACGCTCAACTTAACACATTTTGGTGGATCTCTACTCAGCAAAATAAGCTTGCTTGGCAATTTTCAAGTCTATAATAATTTTAAAAAAAGAGAATTTTTATTCATAACGCAACCATAAAACCCTTTCTTAGCGAATCTCTACTCAGCAAAATAAACATGCTTATCAAATTTCATGTCCAGTAACTCAAAAAGAGGGATTTTTTGTCCATCTCATGACACTCTTTCTGAATCCGTTTTCGTGAAACCCCTTTCTGCGGATCTCTACTCAACAAAAGAAGCATGCCTGCCAAATCTCAAGTCTATACACACATATGATAGTTCAAAAACGGGAATATTTATCTACATATATATAATAACCCCTCGCAAACTTCCTTAGGAGTCGGTTTGAGGAAAATCAGTTCTCAGTGGATCTTTACTTAGCAGAAGAAACGTGATTACTAAATTTCAAGTCTGTACGTCTATTGGTTCTGGAGATCTCATGATGAGTGTGTGAATACATCGTATATTCTTGCCTATATTCTTGTTTCGTTTTGTGTTTGTATCATTTAAAGATACATTTCATTTTTTAAAAAAATTCAAATTGTGTACAAAAGAAGCTGACAAAATTTTTCAATAACCCTTTTATTATATAATAGAACACCGTATATGTGATTTCTATGTATCCATCTAGAAAATATTAGTTTTATTTTGTTAGATTATATATTTGTTTTGAAGCACAGTGGCTGAGGTTTTGCGTATCGGGCTTCCACACCACAGTTCCGGGGTTCAAACTCCCGGACTGGGAAAGGTCGACTTGGCCTTTTATTTCTTCAGTAGGTCGATAAAAGAGTACCAAGCTGCTTGGGAACTAAACACTGCGTCAGACTGACCACCTGACCAGAACATTTGCTCATGTAAACTCAGTATCCAAGATCATGAAAACTGAAATGGGCTCAGTAGACCTTTAGCCTTTTGGACTGTTGAGCCTTTGAGTTTAGCTAATAATGCAATTTTTTGTTCTTTCTTTGCAAGTGAATAAATTGTACCTTGTGTTTAATGTAATTAAAAATGTAATTAGTGTTCATATTTTTATCTATAATTGTATATATATTTTACTTCTTTGAAGCTTAGTGTGAGGAACACGCACAACCTTAATTGTATAACTCATTTATTTTGTGAATATAACAAACTATATTGTTCAATATTTGTAGTACATGCTATTCGAGGCACTTTTTTCTCATATCGTATACAGCTAAAGTCAATAATATGCTTTTTTTTGTAAATTCTGTAATTTATTTATAATGAACTATTTTAAAGAAACATCATTATATTCTAAATTTGTTTTTATGTTATTTGATACATTATATTTTATTATTTAAAGCACGAAAATGTGGTTTGAATCATACTTACATATTTTTGCATGTATGTACTCAAAAAGGTATATTTAAATTAAAAAAAACTTTTTGAAAAAGACAAATAATAAATAAAATTAATAATGTAAAGGATAAACTACATATTTTAAAATGTAAAATGAATATTGACATTTGGCTTTTTCTTTACTTTAAATTATATCCCAATAAATATTTAATTTTTTTTTGATAATTTCGTTGTAATTTTCATCGGAGCTATTTCTTTTCAATCGAAATTCTTTCACTATTGAAAAAATTTCGTTTAATTCTTGTTTACTTTATATTAATATTGTAAAATTTCTAACTCGATTTCATTCCAGTCTTTATTAATATTTTATGATGTTTATATCGCACTTTTGAAAAGCGTTTCTCAAAAATTTTCGTGATTACATTATTATTTATGTATTTTAATTTAAAATTCAAAACGTGCTCTTTAACTCCTGATTTCTTTGGAACGCGGTTTAATTTATTTTTCCTCCGTAAATCAGTTTCAAAATGAGAAAAAAAGATGTAATCTTCGCAAAGGTTATTGAATTTTAATGCTTTATTTTGCTAATGTGTTGAAATTTAATAATTTTTTTTTAGTTTTTTGAAATTAAATAAAATTATTTTTGGAATATCAAAATATGCCTTTGTGTTCTTGTTGTCTTATGTTCTAAAGAGCATTTTTAACGAAAAAAATTATAATTGCAATTTTAAACATAATTTCTTTAAGATGTGTTACATTTTAATATAAAGCATTCAAGAAATGTTTCCATCACTATTGATATTGTGATTTTTATATTATTGAAGATAAACATGAAAAAATACATTTTAAAGGTTACATGCATTAAAAAAATGACATAAAATTTTTAAAAAATATTTCAACGAACAAAGTACAAACGTGTGTAAAAAAAAAAAAATGGGGGAAAAAATCATTCCAAAACATTATTTTATTTTCAGTAGTTCATTATGTTATTTAAGATAGAACTAAAAAAATAATACACTTTAAAGATAACATTCATTAAAAAAAAGAACCTATACAAATAGGAAACATTTGAACGTACAAAATAAAATCGCGTGTAAAAAATGAGGAAAAAATTCATTCTAAAAATCTTATTTTATTTTCACTAGTTTATGTAACACATCTTTCCAAACGATTTAAAACTCGTGATATCAGTATAGCCTTGTTATACATCGTGCCTATCAATTTCCACTTTAAAAATATCCCTCCTTCCCCTTAAAAACCAAAAAAGAACAAATAAACAAGTAAACAAATAAAAAAAACCATTTTCAAACACTTGGACCACAAAATATCTTTTCCCTTCTCAGATAACGGTCGAAACTATGCCGAACAAACATAAAAGAAAAAAAAATAGACTACCTTTTAGAGCATTTTTATGAATTCTATCACCTGACACAACGAAAGTTGAAGGAAAGCGAGAGGGAAAAAGTACAGATAAGATGACAGTTTTTTCCCCTAGTTTCTTTATAGCTCAAGATTGAGGAGTAGCCCAGTTGACAGTTTGAGAGGCGTTTATCTGAAGCGAATGGTGCACCCCGTTTTTCGTGAATTCTTCCTCGATTTGTCATGGTGAAAAATGTATTCGCTATTTGGTTGTGTCAGTCAATTATGAGGGCCAATGGGTGTTTTGTCTTCAGCCCGATAGATGGCGTGGCTAGTATTTGGCTTTTAGGGATGTGTGATTCTTTGCAGGCTGGAGATACGGAAGATAAAGGGAAGTAGAAAAAAGGGAAAATAAAAGTGAGAAGGAAAAATAAAATATATTAAGTGGAGTTTTTTGTTTGTTTGTTTTTCTTTTTTGAATATGAATTTTGTTGATGGTTCAAATGCTAACAATTGTTCGAATTTTAACTTGTATAGAAGGAAAAAAAAATTCAAGTATAAAAATAATATCAAAATGAAGGGAAAAATATTTTTTTTTATAAATCAGAACTAGTTTATAAATATTTTTATTAGATTTCCTTGTGTGTTAAAAGAATATTTTTATCATAAAAGATTCACTTGATTAAGCTTTATAAGTATTTGCAAGTAAACTTTATAATTACTTATAATCAAACTTAAAAACAACAATATAAAATTAAATCAACAATAAAATTCTTTGATTTGAAAATTTTTTAAATTTAGTTCGCATTATTTATTTTCATTGCATGTTACGAGTTCATTACATGAACTTTTCATAATTTTTCATATATTAGTGTACATTTCTGTTGTTTATGTTAATATTTTGGCATTTATATTAATTATAATACATAGCGTTAGGAGTCATTCAAAATAGCCCATGAATTGTTTTATTAAAATATTTCGGCGACACTTTCAAAAATGTTTTTAATTATTTATTTTTAATAAATTTGGGTATACTTGTAGTTCTACCTCTTCTTAAACTTCTATTGCTACGCACTTTAAAGTTATTTTTGAGCTCATAATATATATGTATGTATAAATTTTATAACTTATTTGCTGATTTGCTCTCTTTTAAATTTTAAGTCTGCCTCTTTAAACAATTAAACAGTTAGTTTAGCATTTTTTTTTTTCAAAATGTAGAAATACCTTAAACTTTTTCATAAATGTTCCCAAAATCTGTGATCTAAATACGTGTTAAACATCATATTAAATATTTTTTATTTAAATGGACCAATAAATGAAATAGTTCTGTATATATGGAACTTTATGAATTGGATAAATGAATATATTATCAGTTTTTAGGTAGTGAAATTTTCCTGTGAAAAAATGATATAAAATCTGTTTTTAATTCTCATTTCCGGCTCTCCTAGTTAACATTTTCAGAATAATAAATTGTAAGAATAATATAAGCAAAGGTGACCTCCCCCCCCCCATCCTGTATTATCTTATTCTACTTGTTCCTATTGTTTACCTTTATTCTATTATGACCTGTTCTGTTTTCCCTCATTCTATTTTTCCTCTCTAATCTGCTTTCTCTTATATTTTCCCCTATTCTACTTCTCCATTAAATTTCAACTAAGTGAAATGTAATAATATAAGATTATGCATATTCTTTGCAATTTTTATTTTACTACCCATAAATTTTTTTTAAAAAATAGGATTTTTCAGTTAATCTAAAAATATTGTGTACTGCCTGCCAGTATTTTTAAAACAATAGCATAGAAAATTTTGATTAAAATGTTTTTAAAAAATCATTTTAGAACACGTTCCATTTTTTGCGTACATAAAAATTTCGCAAAAAAATATGCGAATAATTTGGTAAAAGGAAAGACAGTTGTGAGAAATTTCATAAAAATTGATTTAAAGTTTTGAGCAAACGTTAAAAAAAATCGAAACCTCCTTAATAAACATGCATTAAATATAAAAATGTATTTATTTGTTTTAGTCAAAAAATTTTTGTTTCGAATATCATTTTAGCATCATTTTAGTTGTTTTAAAAAAAATGCAGAGTCAGTTTCATTTAACGCAATAGTATTATATTTTTTTCAAAATATACTGTTTTTATAATAATTTATCCTGAAGTGCCTTTTACATTTTTTTCCGCCCCTCACTTAAAAAGCTAACCCATCTTTGTTATATATTACTTGCATAAAAAATATTTCCCTGAGTTTTTTAATTTACATAATTTAGAGCTAAGAAGCAGTTTTTTTCTAAATAGAAATCATATTTAAAAATTAAAGCAAACACAAATTTCAGCAATATTTTTCATAAAACTATTGTATCTACGAGGTCATTAAGTTACCTTACTTGTTATAATATTATTTACAATTATTGCATGTTATATATTAAATAAATTACACACACATTAAAGGAAAGAATTTGCTTTTTAATTTACTTGTTTTTAAGCGTAAAAAAACATGAAAGTCTTTTATTGTGTTTTTTTAATAAAGAAAAACAAATTAACTTCTTTTCAAAAATTACTTTTGCATTGAAAGTACTTGATAAATTCTTTTAATGCCGGCTTCTTGATGGAGCGCAAGTTTATTGAATGATGTACAGTACCGTCGTTTAAGAAGAACAATAAAAAAAGTCTTTTTATACTCTCAATAACGATTAACTTTGTTGTAGCATGAATGATGAACCATTTCATTAATCACGACGAGATAATCATTAAAGACAAAAAAGAAGATAGAAAGAAAAGAACACCCCGTAATGAAACATCATCATTTTTCACTTCCCAAAGCCCACCTCTGATCATCCAAATGAACATTGCACCTGATATTCATTAACATGTCACCAAAACCTAGTCACCTTTTGCTGAAAAGAAACTCGTAACTCCCTTTAAAAAATAAAAGAAACATAATTATTTGACGCGCAAAGTTAGTAATCTCATGTATATTTAATCATTCTTTCGGTCGCGGACTAATCCAAAAAAGAACAGAGAAGAAAAAGGGGGGAAAACGGGGGGAAAGGCTTTACAACGTTTTATTAAATGCGACAGCGTCGCTACTGTCTTTTTCCAAACTGCTCTGACGTAATTAATACTTAACGTATCTGTCTTTCATCTACTTAGTAAATACTCGCCAAGTAAAATGGAGAGAGAGAGGGAAAGATGAAGAGAGAGAGAGAGGGGAAAGGGAAAAAGGTTCTGCAGCGTTTTCCTCTCATTTGTGTATTCTCGAGACGTTTTCCTTTGTGTTCTTAAGGCAACTATTTCAGCCGTGACATGAATGGCGTTTTCCCTCTCGATTTTACTTTTTTCTCCCTCTGTTCAAAGTATGGTTGCAGTGAGCATTGGAGAGTAAAAAGATATCGCGCCAAGATTTGGCGGTTTTTTGGCGATGGAGAATAATGGGAAACATATTTTACAGGAAGAGCTTCTACCAGTTATTTTTTTTTCTAATGGACTCCCTCTCACATTTTTTTCAAATTGCCATTTGTGCTATTATCTTCAATTAAATGCTTCAAATTTGGAATATAGAGAAAAGAATGTTGTAAAGTAAAAGTAAAAATTACGTAAACATTTTCTGATTTCTTTTTCAGGAATTTAAAACGAATGGGAAAAAAGTTTTCCTTATTAACTAAATATTCTGAAAAATACAAACATCTTCTACCCACGAATTTATAGATTTCTCTAATAAAATAATTTATTTATTAGTATTATTTTATTCATAATATTTTGTCATGAGTTTCTTATAACAGATCTTTCGAAATTCTCTCTCTCTCTCTTTTTGGAGACCCCTTCAAAGCATATATGGACATCTGAAGATTGAGAAACGCTGTTTTAGAAAGTAATTTTTAAATCTAATGAAGCATATTGAAATAAAAAAAAAATCAGGAAATTTTTCAAAGATAAGATTTTGCTAATGCATATGAGAAAAGTAACTAAAAATAAGCTACTAGGAATAACGTACTGATGTCAAGATGTTAACGAAAAGTACTGGACTTAAACTTTGAAAGATTATGATAATTATTATTATTTCTGGAACTTTATTGTTATTAAACTAACTTTATTCTGTTATTTAGAGATTCTTATTTTCCTTATGAAATTGAATCTAACTTTTGGAAATGTTGTTTTTGCATGTTTACTACACACTGAGTATTTTGTACAAACCAAATCACATCCATTTTTTTCTTTCAAAAGCATTTGTGTACAATCAATTTTATCCCTTTGAATTTATTTATAAGAAATAATTATGAATTGGCAAATAATTAAAATTATGCTTCAGTTCTAAATCAAGATCTATTAATTTTCTAACTTTTTTCTCCTCCATTGCATTTTATGAAACGTCTTTTTTTTCGCCTTGTAAATTACAAAGTTTTTTTTTAAAGAATTAAAAAGTGTCAATTTTTTTAATCAACATACTACGATTTATTTATTTATTTTGCAATTAATAATTTATATCGTTAAAACCTTGCGTAACAGTTTAATTGCACTTCATTTTGAAACCTTTAGAGATTATATCCAAAAATTGGTTAATTCATTAATATTTACAGTATTTGTATTAATAAACCAATTTATTTTGTTAAGGGTTGAACATTGTGTGAGAAAGAAATGAATTTAAAATCTTAAAAGAAAAAAAAATAGTTATAAAAAAATTTAACTCAGCAGATGTATTAGAAATTTGTCCCAGAAATAGTTTTATTTCATTTTATGTAAATATGTGTAGATATTTTAGTTATTTTGATACATTTTTAGGAAACCTATATTCTTCGGAATAAATATCATGTTATTCGAGTGGTATGGTCTTGAACTCGAAGATGGCCGCGGTGTCTTGTAGTCAAGTTCACAAACTCGTGGCTGGTATGTCATAAGTTCGAACTTTGTACCGTTGCAGAGACGGCCTATCCACGTTAAAAATGTCGAGGCTCAAACGTTCTCCCGTTGGTGTAGTGTGGAAATTGGAAAAAAGGGAGGGAGCGCCAGTTCAGGTGTGGTCCTCGTCACTTGTCCATGGTTCAAAACTTCGAGTTCCGTCGCCAAAGATCCTCTTGCAGCTTTATAGTACGATGTAAATATAACTCTCACTCAAACATGATGCTATTGTTATTTCTATTGAGTCGTTAATTAGTGTTCTGATGCGGCTGAAAGATCCGCCATATAAGTAGACTAAAGCACGTTTAGCTTGAAAGTCTTGACGTTGGTGTGGTGTAGAGGTTTAGAGAGTGTGGACCATCTTAAATATCATCCTTGTCACTTGATCATAATTCCGTTGACTATAGCCCTCATATAACTTCAAGCTCCTTCGTCTATAAATAATCCACTAGGCTTAGTTTCTAATATGCAGGCTATTGGGAAAAAATAATAAACAATCCGATCATGTGAAAAACATATAAATTAATAACTCCATCAATACATAAACACATAAATGTATCAATACATTAAACACATAAATGTATCAATACATTAAACACATAAATGTATCAATACATTAAACACATAAATGTATCAATACATTAAACGCATAAACGTATCAATATAGATTCATACAAATGTATCAATACATAAGCACATAACTCCATCAATACATAAACGCATAAATGTATAAATACATAACAGCAGGGAAATAATTAAGGAAAATATATTTGAACTGAGTTCCTATTTTCTCTTTGTTCACTCTAGAATTCCCGGAAGGAGATGGAAGATCTTTTCCGGGAAATTCAGGAGCAGACTTAATTCAGTTTAAAGTATATTACAAATTTAATTAACGTAGAATGAAGCGAGGTATATAATGTTACTTGTCTTTTAAAACATTTTAATAGGAATCTTCAGTCTGTGTAATGTGAAAAATTATTTTGTGTTTCCTGGAAAAAAAGTTTTGTTATAGATGATTGTTTATTGAAGACAAACATTGGTAAAGATTAAAAAAACTCATTTTATTTGAAAATTAATAGATGGAATGAAAGAAAATATTTTATTTATCAGTCTTTTAAAAAAAACTCCCTCAATTTCAGAGTATCAATAACTTTAATCAGAAAATGATTATTGTGAATTTAAATAACTGTTTCAAAATATCATTTATTTTTATTGCGTAATCTGAATTTTATTCTAGTTGATAAAATTCTTTCTGTTTTAGATATTGAGTTACTTAAAATTGTATTAATATCGGTTAAAAATATTAATTATTTTTGTATTCATTATTTATATTATATCGTTTTGATTTAAAAAGTTTTAATTCAAGCACACATTATATTAAGATACTCCTGGATTTACCTGAAATTTTTCTCAAAAATTCAAATTGACTACGATTGCACAACGGAACCCACTAAGAAAATTTTAATTTTAACTTACTTTATTGTGACATTGTCATGCTTTTTTCCCCCTGAAAAGGAATTAATCTAAAAGACTTATGTTTATTTGGGTGATAGAAATTGTTTGGTTTATACATTTGAGTTTTGGAGTTTTGTAATATTGTTTCGATAAGTTTATAAATTTCTAAGGGTGAAAATACGATTCTTTCACACAGAGTAAGAATTAAATAGTTTTTTTTTAATCAATAAACTTATTTACGAAACTTTCAGCATGAGAGACAAAACTAAAAGTTTGCTTTTATTTGTAAGATACTGAAGATAATCAATGTGAAGGAGAGAGATGTAAAATGCAGTTTTTTAACTTGAATTGAACTAAATCTAAATTCAGTCCCAGTGTATCTCAATTTGCATCAGCATTGAAATGAAGTGGGAAAAAAACACATTTATTACTTTTGCGTCTGATTCTTAATCACCTTCAATCTCTTTTTCCCAACTATTTCTGGAAGGAATCTTATACACAAAAGATAAAAGTTGCATTCACTTCAGTTAGTAACCGTTTGTATAATTTTAATTCGAATAATAAACATTTGCTATTTCTAAGAAAAAGAGTCGATATACAAAACAATAAAATAATATTCAAAATGAAATAAAGAGTGTAAAATTGTGACGGGCTGTCTCACGAGGTTTCCTCCTTAAAACTAACTTGGGGTTGTGGAAAGTATTTTTTAGTTTCCACTTGCTTACAGATTAAACGTGATATATATATATATATGATACAAAAAATAATTTGAAGTTGAAGTTATAATAGTAATCATATTGTCGCACTGTATTACGGACCACATCATCTGTTAATTATTTTGAAAAAAATATATATATATCTTCCAAGTTTGCTTCGAGATTATGCGGATGCTTAAGAATGATATATCGGTGACCTGCATCCATTTCTAGTTATGTCAGATAACTTCTTATAGCAGTACATGATAGTAGAGATCCAGTGGCGTAATGGAGAATTTTTGGGCCCCCTGCAAAACTCAAATTTAGGGCTCTATGCCCAAATACGTAGTTAGTGTCAGTCAAGCTTTGGGTCCCTTAGAGTCCCTGCCCCCCTCCCTCGCAATGCAGGGGTTGCGGAGGTCTATGTTACGCCACTGAGTAGATCTTCGCATCATAAAATTTATACTAATTGACCAATAAAATGTCTTTAAATGTTAATTTTTGCCTTATGTAAATGGCTCACGTCCGAGTGAACATCTTAAAGTACAGATTCCTCGGAATTAAGTGATGCTTTCCTAATTTAATGCAACAATGTTACATTTATTTTGTAGAATTTAATTGCCAATTTAATATGTAAATTTATCACCATAACAATCACTGTTTTTCTGTGCAATCTATATTGTTCTAAAATTACTCTGCACATATGCTTAAAGTTCCGTTTCATTTTAGTTAAAATAAATGGAATTTCCTCATATAATTAACCTCCTGCCCAAACAAAGCACACACTTTTGTTTAACTAACTGCAAGGCATCCAAATGGCTTAGAAACAAACAGAGCCCATTATTTATCTCAACACACAAATTCCTCCTCGGAAAAAGAACCAGTTCATTTTGTCAATATTTGTCCCAAACACAGAATGATTTTTTTAAGAAAAAAAAGTAAAAACACAAATTTCATCCATAGCTTTCATCTTTACGACTCACACCACTTTCCATTTCACGCACGGAAATAAGCAATTCTCAACATCCAACGAATCAAAACTGGTTCAATCTGCTAGAATTCGCTGCCCACCCCTTCTTTTTCTTTTCTCCCCTCCCTGCGTAACGTGTAACCATGGCAACCGATTCGGAGCCAAAGTTGTGCCAGCATCTGGCGACGGAATTCCCATCGTGGCGATCTCTCCCAAGCCGCAATGAGTTGGGAAAGGGTCAATAATGGATGATCGCTTCTTTCCTGAGGTGGAAGGGGGTGAAGTTTATCGTCTGCTGTTATCGGAAAGCAGGGGGGGGGGGATGAGACGGATGTCACTTGGATGAGAACACAAATGCGTAATTGAAGGGGATGGTTTGTTAGATTGGAGAGTATTGGCGAGTTGTCTTAGGAACTAATAGTCGACTGAGTTATTTGCGAATTTGCTAAATGCAATGTTTATTCGTGATATGTTTGGTCATTTGCAATCGGTCAGTGCGTCTCAATGTATAGCTTTTTGTTCCAGTATATATTTACATAAAATTCGAATAACGTAAGGGGCAACGTATATCGTTGGTTTGCGACTGATTTTAGCGACGGAAACATATCATTTGATTGATGATACTTCAGTTGACAAACATTAAACTACGCGGCAATTTTAACACCTTGTAACATTTAATACGACACTATGTGATGTGTGTACCTGGCGATGTCAAGCGATTTAGACAGAAAAGCCCAATTCGATTATTTTCAAAACCTAATGAAACATACTGGGAAACAGCATACAGTTATTACCCTATTATTCAGGTAATTGTCTCAAAGGATACGAGATTTCCTCTATCTTCATTGAAGAACACTGATGATGATGCTACTTTTGCACAACATCACGTATCGCTTGAGAGTTGGTCAAGCTCCGACCTTTCGGAAATTTCTTTAAAGAAAGGGTAGGCAGACTGTTCCAGGATACGGGTTCCTTCTAATGTTTTAGAGGTGTTGCGGTCCTCCCAGTGGTGTACGTGTTGCCATTCGGTAATAAAATTGTATGTTTTCTTTTCATAACCCTTTACCCTTCTTTTAAAATGACAGATTACTGTTTTTACTACGAAAACACAAGTAATACAGAATTGTCAAGTTGAATGCTTGAACATCTATGAGCGACTGATAGACCGTAGAGCGTGTACGTATTCAAAGCAGAGAGCAGAGAACATACGTTAACCAATGAATCTGAAACTGACGTATGTACTTACATTTGATCAGTACCGATCCCCGCGCCATCGCGTTACATGTATCAGCTCGAGAATCCACTTCCATGAAACTGCAGAGTGTGGAATGTCTCAATAGCCAATACCGTGCTATCGCGGGAAAAACTGATCATCAACATTTATTCTCTTCTTCAGTCGGCGTGAGGGAAAAAATTCATTTCTGCTCCTGGCATCGCAGCAATCGCTTTTTCCCCTACAGTGGTAGCAAACGTGTTAAGAGCCATAGATTGCTTCTAATGAAGGTACCAGTGTCCTCTACACATTTATCGAATCATTTGCTTAAGTAAATACAGTCGCATCGTTTGTGAAAAGCCGATTTTGTAATCTAGATGGTGTTGGTGTTCCATAAATATGTTTCTTTTACTATTCGCGTCTTAGATCTTAGTAAAGGAAGTTACACCAAAAAGTCTTGGCGATCCATCGGTCGATCGCGATCGACTAGATGCTTATTTATGCTTTAAGGGGACTCGGTAAGTCCTATCTCCGTCATGATAAATTCATCAAATTTGCTTACATTTTCCTTAGAAATTTGGCATCATCGAGTGACGAAAATTTTGAAATAATTAATACATACTTTGAACGAGCCATTTTTTACAAAGAAAAAATAAATTTATCATTTATTGACACTCATTTTTACATAGTATTTTGTTTCGTAAAATATTTCAACGCCTCAAGTAAATATCAACAAATCTATGCTTTAAAGTATGTAATTTGACTTAATATGAATGTAATTAATAAAAGTGAGTTCTATCTTAGGTTACACAGATATTGAGAAAAAGGAACATGGATTTGAAAAATCCATTTCCAAAGTTTTAAGTAAAACTCGTTTAAAAATTTCATCGATACTTTTATTGCTGACAAGGAAGATAAATATAATAAAATCCTGTTTTATATGAAAAATTATGTATTTTTCTGTCTCATGAAATTCTTCTAATTTGGACAGTATTCGATGTATAGAATATGTATTCTTAATGGAAATCTTCCATATTTTTCTCGCAGTAATGACCGAGTAGAATTCTACTATTTGTTGACGTATGGTACTAAGTTGTATTTTTTCATTAATACAAGAAACAACATCGAAAACATCAAGGTTTTTGATTTGAGATAAATATAAGTCCTAATAACAGTGAAAAATATCTCAATTTTCTTAAAAATTGCAGCAATGTAATTCATTCATCTGCTTAAAACACTGCGTTTTTAAAATTTGAATATAATTCATAAATAAGCAACAATTTTTCCTTTTTAACACGCAAAATGAAAATTACTCTAGCATTTAGGTATAGGAGACGAAATTTGGAACATATTTTATCTGACAAAAAAATTGATTCACACTGATAAAAATAAGTAGAGTAACAAAACACATGCTGTTCTGCATAAAATCGTTCAAGCACTTTTGTATCCGATAAAATGTTGGGATTTTGGAACCTTATTCTTTAACATTACGTGATGACTTCTTTAGAAAGGAAAACTTTCAACACTACTGTTTTTCTAATAAATAAGTACGGTACTTCATTGGAACTAAAAGTTTAAACTATATTTGAAGGTAAACTTTTAAAAATTAAAATATTATTTTTGTTTCACTTACCTTGTGGTGACCTGTAGCCACCCCTTACACTACTACCTTCCTGTCTATCTGAAAACCCGGCTGGTGGTGTTGGCGGACTTAAGGATCGTAAGACATGACTCCAATTCAAATTGATTTATTGATTCTTATCAATATATGAAGAATAGACACAACATAATACTAATTAAGATAAATAAACTAGAGTGGAGTGAAGAGGTGGGATCTCAATACAAGCTGATAATACAGAATTTCAACTGAATCTAGGACAGCTTAAACGCGCACAATTACAACTACGCCTCACAATAATAATCTGGTTTCTTAATCAAAGTCACTAACTTTATTTTACTGCTGCGGTTCCTTCGTGACGAACTTCAGGCACTTTATTTTGCTGCATGAATTGATGAAGACTTCCCGCTCCGTAATAGTGAATTTCACTATTTTAAATTCGCTTCTCTTCGCGTTCATCAACACGTATCAGGCTCGCTTAACTTGTCAACAACTACGTGTCGACTTCTCGATCTTTAATTCGCTTGACTTCTCACTTCCTCTTACTTAGCTCCCTTCAACTCGCGAAAACCGAATTTATATAATATTGCTTATTTACATAAATCACGCCGGGCTCTCGGTGAAGATTGGTTGAAATAAATAATTTAATTAAAGGGGGGGGGAGAAGTTAGTGAAAGACCGTATAGGTCCGTCACAACCTGGATTCACCCTTTTGATATAATACACGTGGTAACTGGTAGGTGATAGATCCTAACTGCAAGACGTGTGATCCAACTGTTGCTTTATATTGACGTGAAATAAAATCATATCTTTTGGCATTTTGTCTCTCCAGTTTCAAATGGTGTGATCGTGTGGATGGAAGGTTGTTGATACTGCTCCAACAATTATGCCTCGATTCTCCTTCACCAACATGTTCGCTCGAGCAACTAATTCGGCATCAATTTCGGGTACCTGTCCATAACTAGAGAGGGGAAAAATCGAGCTATCTACTTAAATATGTTTTATTTGAAACACGCTACCTCATATACGGTTTGCATTAAATAACAAATATCGCTTATTGTGTCACATCTGTGATCAAAAACTAAATAGCATCACTGTGTACATGCTTTTGTTAGCAAACCCTTCTGTTACAAATATTTGTTGTGCTTACTGAAATAGTCTACCGAAACTAGCATGATCGGCGAAGTTTCATCATATTGTCAACTTGATTACGCTGCCATCTAGTGGCCAAATGTCAAACATTACCTGGGTGGTTTCACTTGAATCACCTTTATACAAAACTCAAAATTTGTAGCGAGGTAAATAACGGTACATAAGACCTTTTTTGCGCGTTTTTCACGTAAGTTAAAAAAAGCGCTATTAGGACGCAAATTTCGTCTTCGTTCCATATTTTGTCGTACCTTTTTCTCAGCCAATAATTAACCGATTGACCTTGGGTTTTCGGCATTTGGTCGCATTTGTGCCCTAGATAAGCCGAATCATATTTAAATTTAATAATTTTAAAAAAATTTTAAAATTTTTCTTTAATTTTTTTTAAAGTATAGTACACACTATTTTCTGTTAGTAAAAAGTTCATTAGTTGCATTATTGTAAAATACAACGTGTGAAAAACGCGCTAAAATTACTTGGCCATGTCAATGATTGATATCTTGTTTCTCATTGTTTAATTTGAAAGATTCTATCTCAGTATTATCTAGGGTTATATTAACTCTTCAATTTTGCCAAATTATTGCTTTCTGTTCAGAAACAAACAAAATAAAAACTAATAAGCTCATATTTTGTACTTCTAGTTATATACAATCGTTTTGGATAACATTAAGACCATTAAGTCTCGTAAATAGTGTTCAATACCCTGTACTTGTATCCTTTTCTTTCATTTATAGTCTAGACTGCCATTTTATTATTTTTGAATTGTACCTAATCTGTTTTCTTTTTTTCCCCTTTCATATTCTGAAAACTTAGTCATGAATAGTTAACTATCAATTATACGATCTTTAGTTACAATTAAGTTGTGTGTTTTATTACAATATATGCAGAATAGTTATCATTCATTAAACGATATATGTTGTATAAACTACATCTCTTTTAATGGGTCATTATGATGTTGTCTTTTATGTATCTTTTTTAAATACTCTTTCATCTTAATATTCTTCATAGTTTTTTTAAATATTCTTTTATGTTAATAATCGTTATAATTTGTTTTAATTATCTTATTTTTTTATTAAAATTAATCAAAATTATTTATTGTTTCTAAGATCACCTTTAAAATATTTTAATAAATTCATTACAAAATAAAACTAACATCAATTTATTCCCGAAAATGGAAGTTATAGTTTAACATTTTAATTGTGAGAATTACTCTATTTACAATATAACTTGAACATTGTAGAATTTCAGCTAATAATTATCTTGCCGAGATAATTAAATGTATACAATGAGTAAACGGTGAAATTTATAATGGATGAAGTTAATTTTAAACTATTAATTTATATCTGTAGTCATTAATTGATAAACTAATAAAAAGTAAAAAACAATCATGTAGCGAACTAATTTATGTATTTTGGGGTTTGTAATGTGAAAAGTAATTTTTGCTATCTCTCTTAAAATTAAACCTGAAATTATTAAAGATGTGCTTCAAAAAGCTTTTAATTTTTCGGAATTTTTCTCTCATAGGTAAATTACGTTGAGCAATAGTAGCTAATAATTTTTATTAAAGCAAATCTCTCGAAGACTGATACGTATTTTGCTGTTATTCTTCTATTTTGAAAGAAAAAGAAAATTCTGATTTTATTCTATGGGAGTTAAATGTGAAATTTTTATTAGAAAATATGAAACATATCTGGTAATTACGTATTATATCATCGACCCATTTCACCAAACCGAAAAATGTCGCCAATTCGAAAGACAGCCTCAAATGCTGTCATATTGCGTTTTACCATGCTTGAGGACTGTTTTCTCTATTGTCTACATATCACATCATTTGGCGACGTCTTTGATTTGACGGATTGGCCGACTAATAAATTAACTAACTGACATCTGCAATGGTGATTTATGTTTTTACTGGGTTGAAAGTAATGAACAAAAAAATCTCGAGTGTAAAAATAATACATTTCATGAACTAAAATATCACCTTTACAAAATTATCGATTATACAAGACAAATACAATTAAACATTTAGAGAAACAACTTACTGCCAATTTTCGTTAAATACAGTTCTGGAATGGACAGTGAGGTGGGAGATCCAACTGGTTGGGATCCGAGCTCTATCTCTGATGTTGCAAACAGTGGATTCCCAGTTCACAGTACCGACACTCATATGTCCATAGCGTGGGGACATCTATATTTTGACTCAATTGCTCAATTATTAGTTGCTTACATCATTGTTTCAATTTCATTTGTAAACTATATAGAAATAGATTCATAAATTATTAGTTTCAATTTATGGAGGATTAAATTTGATTAAGGTACCCTTAAATTTTATTTTAAAATTAAATGAGTACAAATTTGTTTGATTAAATTCTGATTTATTAATGTTAGATTTTATTTGCGAAAGCTCAGATAAAAGTTTTCCTTAAATAAATATATTTTCTTTTTCAATACTTAAAAAAAAGAAACACCAAAAAATGTGCCCTCACAAATAAGCGAAATATCGCCATGCATGTTTAAAAAGCGTCTCTTTCAAAAACTGAACGAGCTACAAAATGATATGTGACCATTTTTTTTAAAAGAACGGCGCTTTAAAAAAAAGGGGAGGGAAAAAACATGTCTCCTCTGGGAAATTTCCCTGAAAAGAAAGAAACCGACAGAATATTAAGTGATTTAGGAACCTATTTTGGAAAAAAAAGTGACTCTTTTGCGCATTAAAAAAAACAATAAATTGTATGTGTTGTTCTACCGATTTATATTTTGTCAAGATTGCTCTCCTTGCTTGTTTTAAATCTTGTTGGATTTTTATCTGTTTTGCGTTTGGGGGAAAGAGTTGGAAGATAAATTTATATTCCCTTTGTGCTGCAAGAATATGAAATGAAATTGTTTCAGTTTAAAATTTTATTTTACTTTATTATTCGTCGTAGAATTGTGTTTGCTTGGGATCTTATCGAATTTCGACCGTAAGTTTAAATTGTGGAATATTATTTCACTCATGCATCTTTTTATTGCCTTATTATGTGAAAGTGCTTTTTCTTTCTCTTTTATGCTTGGTTTCAATATTTTAAATATTTATAGTGCATTTTTTCTTATTTATGAATTTTAAACGCTTTACATGAAACTACATTTATAAAATCGAATAGTTACCTTTTACCTCTAGATTTCAAAGGTATTTATGTTGTTGTTGTTGCTAATGCCATCTGTCTGACGTAGTCAGATCGAGGCCCATGAAATTCATCATGGCATCGGGCTAGATTGTACGCCTGTCATTGGCAGTAGCTTTGAGTACCATGCAAGTGACAGTACGATTTGGCTTGGTTTCACCTCAATTTTGAGGGAGAGCACCTGGGAGTGGCCAGGAGCATCCCACCTCTCATCCCCTTCCACCAACCTCACGAGAGGACTGGTGGCTCGACGGCTATTTAGAGTACCTCCCTGCCACGAAGGCACTATACATTTACAAACATCCATGCCTTCTCCGGGATTCGAACCCAGACCCTACGGCACAGCAGTAAGCGTCGCTAACCACTATACTGAATGGGTGACTTATGTTTGTTTTTATTAGTTTATCAATTGAAGACTGCAATTAAATTAGGTTAGATTTATTCTGTGATTTGTCAGGTTCTGGCCAGGTGGTCAGTCAGACGCGAAACCCCCACTGTTTAGTTCTCAATCCAGTTTGGTACTCATTTATCGAATGACTGAAGGGATGAAAGGCTGAGTCGACCTTGTTCATCCCGGAGTTTGAACCCCGAACTTGTGGCGTGGAAGCGTAATACGTGACCACTCAGCCACTGGGCCATGTAGAAACATTTCCCTGTATGTAAATATCCTGAGAAATTTGTACTTGCGAAAGAAATTCATCGACTAAAAATGATGTTTATTCGAGAGATATATGCAGCAATGAAAAAAAAGTAAAAACCATTGATCTGAGGAAAAATAGTAAGATATACTAAATACCGGATAAAAGTGAACATGAAATTCGGTGAATGAAAACTCGATATTCAAAAACACACCGTTTCAATTTTACGAGGGGATATTTTCTCAAATCCTGGTATAGTTCCCATTATCTCGATGAAATGCATGTTTCTTCTTTTCGTGAGGATGGAAGTAGAGTACTTAAAAATTATTTCCAACGCTCCTAGTTTTCGATGTTATTTTTTATAAATATGTTCTTTTTAAAGAACATGCTCCGCAAGTGAATAAAACTGTTCTTTGCAATGCAATGCTTAGGTTTCTGTTGTTTCTGTATTATTATGTGTAAGAATTTATAAAATGCATAGTTTATTATTATTTTTTTATTTTCAATTATTGAATTGTAAATTAGGTATGAATTCAATCATTCCGCATTAATTTAGTGTTTTTAAAAAATTAAATAAGTTCTACAAATGATAGGTTTTAATAAGAAAAACTCCAAACTAAAACGAATGAAAAGATCAATATATTTTCTTTAGAGAAACACAGAATATCCAGTACCTAGAAATTTATTTAACCTTCCTATTTATCCCCATTAGTGCAACAAAAACCACTACTTCATCATTTTTTTTTCCCTTCGGTTTGGCTTCTCTTTATCGGAAAAATCTTCAAATACGATAAAAGTCATCATCGATTAATTTACATCGATTCCTATCCTTGTACTCACGAACTTATTTATACAGTAAAGACTGGAAAAGTGCGCGTGCGTAGAACAGTTTAAAATTCACTGGTATTGAGTAGTTGATCATCAGTGTGTTTAAAAGAGGTTTCTTTATATTTAAGTCATTTGGAATATTCATTGGATCGTGAAATATTTAATGATTAAAATATTACTTTTCGATAATGTTTCAGTATTTAGAGTTGAGTTATCTATTTTTTGAAATTGGGATCTGAATGAGAAATTATTTTGGTATCAAAGAATGTAATATTAGAAATTTAATTTTTTTTCAGTTGTCGTATTTGTATGCTTACGATTGTTAAGTGAAAGGTAGTGGCTGTTCATTTTAAGTTCATCGTTCTCTTTCCCCGAGAAGGGGGGGGGGGGTGAGCGAAGACGTTTGAGGATCTTGTTAATGAAATTTTAATAAAATATGCCACTTTTCTGCTATTTTAACAAGATTTCGTTTTGGTTGAAAATAAGATTTGAAGTTAAAAAATAAAAATCTTGAATAAGGGCTAAGATTGTGCGACATCATAGTCACATGATAACTGCAATCACGTGTTCCCAACGAATCTGTTGGCAACGCTTCGCTGTTGCCAACTTTTGTTTTTTGCAGAAACTTGTTATAAAAAAGTACATATTTGTCAACAATAATGACTCACATAGGTAAACAAAATACTGTTGATTAAAAATACACGTATAATATAAAAAAAAGTTTTAATTTTGAAAATTTTTTGAAGAGCCTGTGACGGATCTATACGCGCCCTTCCACTAATCCTCTTGGAAAATCTTTGGACTATCAATCACAACCAACCCTTTTGGAAGAAGTAACCATAATGTTTGCAGATTAGGTCAGTTATATATATATATATAGGTTTGCTTGCTAGTGAGTTAGATAGAGGTGAATAGATGAATAGACAGAGTTGCCTGGAGATTGAAATATTGAGAAGCTGACGCTAAGGAAAGATATCCACCGATCAGGTATTTGTAAACATTGATAGCGCGCTTCGGGCATTAAATAGTTCATGATATTTAAGTGACGATTGGTCAGATAGCTAAATTAGAGTAGTTGATTGATTCATAAAAGGAGGATCAATTGAATAGAAGTCTTCTCAGAATTCACGTCTCTGGTAGTTAAACCTTCTCTGCTCTTTATTGGAACATCTCATCTTATTTGAATACTTGAATTATGTCTGTTAATTTTAGTGTGCTGAATAAATAGTTGGAAAGTATTGTGGTGAGTCGTCCTTCACTTCCTCCCACACCTCCAGCCGGGTCCGAGAGTGAGTCACGAATGTTACAAACCTACTACTTGAATATATTTAACCAACTATTAAATTTGAAATTTCATCTAAATTTTACTAGTATAACAACAAGTCCAAGGTCAGATCTGAATTCAATGCAAAACATATTGTTAAATTTCTAATGCGGTCGTCGTGAATTAAACCTTTTAAAAATAAAACATGGTATACTTTTTTGTCTTTGCTTCGAAATTTAATAGAAAGTTGCTGCTTTAAACCCATAGCTAATGCTCTTTATATTTTTGAAAAGTGTATGAAAATTAAATTCAATGTAAAAATGATTTATAATTTTATAAATTTTTTTATGTAAATTATTTAAGAAATTTCGGTTCATTTAACATAATTTATTCTGATTAAAAAGTGAGAGTTATTTGATAGATATTTTATGTGTTCTTTTTCATCCGGGGTTCTCGAATAACTTTTCCATCAAAAACAAGTACATTTAATGCTCAGTTATCTACCGAAATTGCCATTTTATTATCCGCGTTAGAAACTGTTTTACATTTTAATAACTTTATTCCACAATATAAAAATGAAGCTTACACAATTCATTTTTATTGTTATTCCCTATGATACTTTTTCAAAAAATTATCCCTGCTTATTCAATTTCTGCTAAACACTCTCCACCGCAGCACCTCCCAATACTTCTCTTCCGATTTGTATTTTCAAAAATGCTGGAGTCGTGCTCATCTCTTTCCGCTTATAATCCGATTAGGTAAATGTTTATGGCTTGATAAAATAAAACAACTTATTTAGAATATTTTACTCTGGAGATTGAAATAAAAGACTCTTTTGATACATGCATATTTCCTAAGCTGAAGACGTTATTAAGGTAGTATATTTTTTACGATGCAAAGTGGATGCGTTTTTAAATTCCTAATGCATAAGTGAATTCCACAGTTAATAGAATTTTTCTCAAAATAAAAGTCACGAAGATGCATTTCCATTTTTTCTTAAATTATTATTTTTGTATAGTAAAATTTTAGTGTAACTTATGTTTAGCTGCTAATTTTATTTTTATTTGTCTGGTTAAAGATAAATATTGTTTTCCCTTGGGGTATATGTAAACATAAAGCAAAGGTAACGAATTAAAAACTCTTGATAATAAATGTAAGGAATATTAATATTTATGTAAGGTTATATGGAAACAAAGTACTCGAATTTTGCGATTTAGGGATGATCAGATAATATAAATGTTCGTGAAAAATATTTATTGTTCATGTGATTAAAAAAGTATGGATGTATTTTAGCTATATATATACATATATATATATATAGAATTCTCTAAGTGATTGAGTATGCAATGTTTTTCTTTCATTGATTAAAATACGTATTGGATGAATACATTTCGTCGTTAAGTAGTATTTTTGTTAAGTATTGTTGATTGATACATGCAATTTATAATGTGTGTAAGTATGTTTCGCACCAGTACATTACAGAAAAGGAATATTGAATGATGCATATAAAATATTTTAAACCAATTCTTTTTAATTAATTAGCCATGTTTTATTTTTATTCCACTGTTCCACTTTTTTTTTAAATTTTACCTCACCAAAAATTTATTGTGTAAAACCTGTTTCATCAACCAAATCGTTAAAAAAAAAAATTTTAAAAAACCCTAAAACAGTTGTAATTTTTTATTTTTAGCTTTTTATATATATGTTTGTTTAAAACTACTTGCAATGGTAAGTAAAATCACAAAAGAGAATTATAAAATATTTTAATTTAACGAAATTGTACAAGGCAGAAAAAACGTAAAATATTAGGAGATCAGAAAAAACAAACAATTCAACAAATGAATAGACGCTTCAAATTTTCTCTAAATGTAGATATAGCATTTGCGTACAACTTTTCGGTGCAAAATAAAAATTGGTCGAAGCTCAAAGTTCAATTTTGTCGTGGTGTGGAAGTTTGGAAAGCAGGGTGCCAGCCTGGGTTCTGTCTTCGTTATTTGATTCTGGCTCAGAATTACAATATTCGTCTTCAGTAGCTCTCGTATAGTTTCAGACTACGATGTCAATAGACAATCATTAAACCAGTGCAAAAAAGTTTCCTACATTTCATTAGCATCACCACATGTTAAAACCCCAGTTCATCGACCTCTTGGCGATGATTATTCCTGCCAGAAAACTGTTGTAACCCTCACCCCTTTGCTTTTGTCAAGTGTTTACACTTATTTAGATGCATGAGCCCCTTTGAAGCGAGTGGTTGGCGCTATATCCATCTCTGAACCAATCTAACAATTGATAATTTATAGATTATTACAGTTGTTATTAATTTTAATTGAGTTATTATTTGAGATGAATTTATTGACTAAATAAAACAAACCTGCGCAAATACTATAAAGCCTCAAAACTACAGGGGCAAAGTCCATTGGTCACTATATTAAACCCCAACTGGTCACTATAATAATTAAAATTTTAGACTAGTTATAAGTTAAAACTTGAATTAGAATTTAAAGTCGTGTAAAATGTACTTACTCTTTGAACTGTTAAAAATGGTTTTGTCCGCAGTATATTTAACAAAGCAAGAAATTAAGCATCCCTATTCAAAACATTTTTTCTCTTTAAAAGCCCTTTTTATGACCTCTTTACCACATAACATAAAGTAGTACTCATATGAACTGTAATCCAACATTTATTTCATATCACCCCATGTGACCAAAGATGGTGGCTTCCAAGTACCCTGCATTTCGCTTTGGTCTAAGAAATCAAAAAGCCACCAAATATTTCCACTCGCGGTTTAAAATCATTTTGATAACCTCTGCAATTGAAATAATGAAAGAGAGACATAAGTTTACACACATTTCTCCGCTATCTCTTCCAAAGTAAATAAGAAGGTTAAAGTTGTAGGGTTTATCAAATTACACGCATTATTGAGTGTTTAAGGAATTTATAGGGGATGCTTTTCCGTACTTTTGTGGGGGTGTTTGCGACGATAATTGCTCGAGTGCACCTTCTCTGTGAATGGTAATTGAAGAATCGAGGCTGGGGGGATTTAATGGATTATAATTGATTAAGCTCGTTTGCAAATAAATATGTGAAGAAATTTGGTTGGCTGTGCAGTAATTACTTTTGATATTTTTATTGGTTCTCGAAGAAAAAGTTTTTGACTTGGAATTGATCGAAGCAATTAATGTGACAAAGTGTGTTTGAATAACTTTAACGTGAGTTTGATCAAACAATTTCTTAGATGTATCAGAGATTCTTCTTACATTTTATGCTCTTTTTATATATTATTTCTTTAACGAGCGTTTATTTCACAGAACTCTGAGACAATTGTAAAATTGTTTTAACCAATTAAAATCCATTTATTGTTTTTTTATTTCTTAATTTATTTTTCATTTGATAGAATTAAATTTTCATTAATAATTTTTTTTAAATTTCAAATATTGTCAGAAAGGAAGGGAAAAAGATAATTTTAGATTAAAATTTTACAAAAATATAATTTTATCTTTAATCCAAATATAGAAGGAGGAGGTATATTTTTATTGGTATATTTTGTTTGTTGTTTAAAACTTGACTATCAACATTCTTTAAGTGTGATGATTGTCACAAAAAATATTTTTAAAAAGATGCTCAAAATAAATTTCTAAAGTGAAACTAAGTGGAGAAAGGAGGAAAAGTGAGAGCTTATATCTAAAAAAAAATTTTTTTAATTACTCTTAAAAATTCATTGATATGAAACTCTAACATAGTACAAAATATTTTTTATAAAAAAAAAATAATAAACATTTTGAGCTTTAGTTTTTTTTTATGAGATAGGGCTATGTATTATTAATTAAGTTTTGCGTTAGAAAGTTAATTTTATGAGAATGAAATACGCAGTACTTTTAAAGAGCTTGGGTTTTAACCTATATGTGTGTGTTACAAAAGTAAATAGGGAATTTACATTTAATATTAATATGCCTCATTAATGGAATATTTAGTTTCTATCTATTAAATTTGAATTAATTTTAAAATTTAATGCATTTGTAAGTTTTTAAATAAATGTATTTAAAATTTAAAGACCTTTCACAGCGCGAGTCAAAAGTAAAAATATCTATAATAAAACTAGAATGGAAATCATCATGCTACGCTTCCTAGTTGGTTGTTATTGTTTCAGGTAATCATTGTTCTTAATTGCGCATCCAGTTTTTTGTTTTTCTTAAAAAGCTATGCTTTTTTTATTTATTTTAATTAATATAATAGTTATAATTTTTAAATTGGTTAGAATTGTAATAATTTTAAATTATAATAGTTATAATATAGTTTACAATTAGCTAGGATAGTTATAATTTTTTTTAATTCTAGGATATTCTTTTCACACCAAGTTTAATTTAATTTGTTTTTTTGTTTTTCTGAAATAATTCCTGCAATTTTTGAGAAAATATTATTCAAACACTCAATTCTGGTTATAACAAAAAAAAAGGGTTTTTTTTATTATATGTAATAAAATATAAAAATAAATAATAAAAAAACTTTTCATATGTTAAAGTATTGAATGATACAATATATCCAATGCATTGAAAGTTGAAAAATTGAGCTTCTCTTTCCCAAAAAATAAAACATTCTTTCAAATTTGTCCTTTTTATAGCCAAAGTAATGATTTTTCAATGCATTTGGCGATTTTGGCATTAAATTTGGTGGTATTCGAACAGATTGGTGAATTTAGCATTATACTTTGTATATAAATACTAAATATGTAGCCAATAAAGTTTTAATTGAGTGAAACAGTTAACCATACAAATGATTAAATAGCGATATCCATTATTCAAGGGGATCATCTCTTTATGTCTTTATGAAATTCAAAGGAACTTTCATTAAGTATTTAATTCTCGTGTATAACTCTTTCATATCAGCTCTCCAAACTCTTCTCATTTGGACAGATAATCTTCACATAACCTAACGCAACAAATGTTCTAATTGTTTTTTTTTTTTTGCTAGAACAAGAATTCCCATTTCCAGTTCTATTTCAACACGCGATAAAGCTTGGCGACCTGTTCCCGGAATCCGGCAACCCTGCTGTCCATTAAGGCGCAGATAGATTTGGCTCCGGAAAAGCGAACTTGAGGACAATATTTCTCTGTTCCACGGCGCCATTATTTACCCATCCAGTCAAATATAAGGCTCTGGCTCTTTTGTGCGAGTTTGTGTCATTAGTCAAGATCTAGGAGGGCCATTTGTAACTTTTCTCACTGCTCTTTATAGAAACATTTTCCGGGCGATAGTTCTACGCTGTATGAAATTCGCATTCTAACTTTTCGATGGCAATGCGGTGGCTTTTCAGGAAAGGTAGTCGGAAATGTAAGGAGGAAAGGTGTTATTTAAAAGACACGGTTTTTCGTTTCATGTTGGATATGGTTTTCCGGTAATAATGATGTCGTTAGATTTCGCTTTATTTGTTAGGTTGGGGTTTTCTTTCGCATTTGTGATAGGATTTTACTTATTTTATGAGTGGTTTGGTTATTTTTTAACGAAACAGAAATTTCTTTCTTTGAATTTCTTCCTTTTAAACAAAAAATTTCAAGCCTAAATCTTGTCATATTTTAGTTTATGTAATGTGTATTTGAATAGTTTGCTTGTTACATAAGGGTTCTGTTTTATTTACAGTGCTTGGATTGAGTATTTCTTCTTATCTAATAAAATGTTGAATATATATATATATATATAGTATCATGAAATGAAAAAAAATACATAGTATAATAAAATTGATAGCACCAAATTATACCTTTAACAAAAATAGAAAATTTAAACCAGATTTCAAGAAACACAATATAAAAAATGATGGAAAAGTATATTGTACAACATGAAACAGAGTTAGAACTTTAAAATGTAAGAAACCAGAATAGTCAATGGACTAAAATGAAGACCTATTATGATTTCTAAAGCTGTTGCTGAATTAGGACCAGCAAAATTAGGGTTAAATATATTTTACGGATCCAACATTTCCCCGTACAACAGAAATTTTCGACATAATAGCAAAACATAACCATATTGAAAAGTTAGGCCTTTATATATATATATATATATACATATATATATATATTGCTTTAAAATGAAAAGAAAACTATATATATAAAGGCCTATTTATATATATATATATATATATATATATAAAGTTTTTTTTTCTTTTTTCATTTTAAAGCAAGTTATGAAGGATCTAATAATAAAATAAATTAAAATAAAATAAATAAATTATATTACAAAATTTAATAATAAAAGTACCTTTTGATTTTTATTTAATTATCTGATTAAGCATTATACTAAGTTTCACCAATTTTTTCTCTCTAATGTCAAATTACACTAACGAATATTGTGTCAAAATGTATTAAATTTCTTTCAATATAAAAAGACTAAAGTCTGTCTATTTTAAGTAAGTCTGTTAGCCGGGAAAAAATTTATAATTTTCCTATTTATTTCTTAAAATATTTTTTTGTTTTTAATTTATTGTTTTTATTGTTTTAGGAGATTTTAAAAAATTCCAAACCTTATTTGTTGAACATTTTGTCTATAAATTTAATCTTATTGTATAGATTGTATCCAAATTTATTTTATGCGAGTTTTTTTTTTATCAATATTACTGTCATTCAGATTAATATTTATAGATATTACAATAAAAAATGTATTTAACGTATTGAAATTTTCTAGATGCATGAAATAAATTTTTAAAGTCAAAGTAGTAATGTTTTATATTTAAAAATATAAAGAGCAATGTGTGTGTTTTAAGCTTTGCTGTTCTTTTAAAATGTATGCAGTATAAAACTTTAAACTACTAAAATTTATTAATTTTTTTATTAAATTAGAATTTGTGATTATACTATTTGTTTCTAAAATTTCTAATATCGTAGAACATGGTGTTATCTATGCTCGCGAACTTATTTTAAGGTATTGGTTGTAGTTTTTAATTTTTGGATGTTTTGAAATACTTTAGAATTAGATCTGATAATTTTATGTAAAGTAGGAGTAGAGTCTAAAACTAGATAGAAATGACACATTAATAATTAGGTACACAAACTCCTGTCCAAAAATATTAAAAATGGAACATTTTGCTTGTGATTTTCCTGAATGCATTCATACATTTTTTCCGCCACACGGGACAAATAAAATATGACTCTTGCTTTTAAAAACTTGACTAATTTTGCGTATAAAAGACATAGACAAATGCCAGCAGCTTTGTGCGACGTGAACCTATCGTAGCGAGGGACAGTACAGGAACTGAGCATTCCACACAGAGGTCATGTTACACAAACAAGTCGAAGCAAACAACTTGTTGCCATCGCGCAAAAGATAAATACAGTAGATGGTGTTGGTAGAAGACATGATAGTGTAAAACTAATTATTACACAGAAAATACATATGAAATACAAATAATAATAATTATAATTGAATAGAAATTAAGTATAGCATAAATGAACATACCAAGCACATTGATAATAAACATACAGTTTGAATAATAATAAAAATAAAGTTTGAATAAAAATGAAAATATAACTTGAATAATAACGAAAATACAATTTGAATAATAGAAAGACACACAATTCCATCCAAACACATTTTGTTAATTTTAATCATGTTTTTTTATGGAGAGCTATTACATCCTTTTCTTTTGAACCTATTTCTTTTTTTAACTCATTCTTTTGGGAAAAACATATTTTCTCCAACCCGTAGCACAATTCACTCTTTTCCCTTTATCATTTTTAACCCACAATAGAAAAAAAAAGAATTCTTTTCTATCGAAAAAGAAACCGCTAAACAGACCACTCAACACAACTAAAAGTTCTGTATATATATATATATACAAGCATTTATTTTTTAACAACTATTTCTTTACCTTATCCTTACCTCCCTGCAGCTACTGAAATTTTCCCCCAACCTGGAAGAAAAAGAAAGGGGGAAAATGAAAGAAATAGAAGAAATGCCTCTGCAGAAGTGTCAACATAGCTTATCTTTACTTGCGAAGTTTCCTAAATGCATACTCTGTTGAATTGTGTAGTTTTCCCTTTTTTTTCAGTATCTCCGCCCCCCTTCCCCCTTTTTTTTGCTGAAATAGTATTTTTATACCGTTCGAGGGGGTTTTCCTAGTTCAAAATTGGGGAATAAGATGACTTTTTTCTTCCATTTTTTTTTCCAGCTGGGATATAAAATACTTATTGGATGATGGTTATAGGCTGAAAAATGGCTATCGTTCATACATGATGCTTTTGAAGTAAAAAGAACAGCGGAGTTGAAAAGTTTATTGATGATTTTGTTCCGTTAGAACATCTGATTTAAAAATAAACTTCAGTGAATTTTATTTTGTAATAGGTTTCATGTGACTTGCGGGAACGGATTTTTATTTTTATTCGCGTGAATTTTTTTATAGTTGCTTGAAACAGGCATTTTTGGTGTAATCGTTAAAAAGAAAAAATTATGTCGGTTTAAGGATTGCTTTATATATATATATTTAAATTCATCCATTTTTAAAAGCTTTTTGGAGAGGGAGATAAAATGAATTTAAATAAGAGAAGTAAATAATTTTTTCCCATCTTTTTGGAATGTAAAAGACCTAGAGAATACTGAAAAGTGGGTACGTGAACGCATTTGTAAAGGAGCAGTTTTTTGTTGAGAAGTATAAGAATATCTGATTTAAAAATGGTTTCAACATAAACTCATTTTTCATGATTATTTATCGCATTTTTGGGGAAAAAATTTATTTATTGCTGCAGTTTTTTTTATTCGATTATTGAGTTATTTGTTTTAGATTTTTCAAAAAAATAATAATAAATCGGCAAATTTATCCTTTTTTAAATTTTGATTCACTTGTAATACTTAGAATTTACTCTTTGCGTAAAAAATTTACTTGTGTTTTAATTTTACTAGTGATTTCAGCAATTTTTTTTTAAATTCTTTAAATCTATTAGAGGGAAAAATAATTTATATATATATATATATACAGTGTGTGTGTGTGTGTGTGTGTAATATATATATATGTGTGTATATTTATGTGTGTATAAAATATATATGTGTGTGTATATATATGTGAGTGTGTATATATATATATGTGTGTATATATATGCATATATATATATATGTATATATATATATTTATATGTATGTGTGTATATGTATTATGTATGTGTATGTATATGTATGTATACATATAAGACGCATTTTTTGTCTGTCTGTTTGTCTGTTCCCTTATAACTCAAAATCCAGACAACCAAATAACGTGAAATTTGGTGCACGTACACAAAATTACATGGGGAAGGTTCTTAAACAGGCTTCGTTCCATCCCAACCTCACTCTGGCCTCCTCCAGCCAAAAGTAGTGCTCCATGTGCGTGTTCTGAGCCATGTGGTAATGAACCAAAAAAAAAGGGAAAAAAGGAAATCATGCAAGTTGGTCATTGAGAGTGTTTTTGTTGTGATGATGAGGCTGTAAGTAAAAGTGATGGTCATACATGTGTAGGGTGGGAGAGGGGAGGGGACGGTGGTAGGACCCCCCCCCACCTCTTCCTCCCTCCAGACCCATGTTTGTAGGATGGACCTCACCTCCAGCAATCATCTATGTACCCTTTTTTTGCATGCAAATAAACAGTTTTGTACGCTTCTACAGAAAACCTTATTTTAAACCCGTGCAAAGCCGAGTACTTGCAGCTAGTATATATATATGTGTGTATATATATATGTAATACGACGATGTAGTAATGATGGATTTTTTGAATGGAGCTTGCAGTGGCATTCTTGTGGTTAATTAAACTTTTTATTATACATCTTGAAAAACATTTAAGCAAGACAGGGACGACACATAGATGTACGTAATCACAAATAGACACACACAATACACAAACACTAGATGCGGCAGACTACATGATGACAAGAAGAGAAGAAGCGCGCGTAACCGTGTGTTCAGAGCTTTTACAGTGGCGGTGAAGGTCGTACGACTCTTTTATAACAGGAGTCGTGATTGGCTGCAAATGAGCGGGAGCAATTAGATTAAGATTAAGATTATGCGGTCGTACAAGTAGATTAAGATTATAACAGTCAGAGGCGAAAGAACTAGAAAATAATTTCACGGGGTACAGTTAAGGAGAATTAGAAGAAGTCATTACATTTTCCCCCCTCCGTAAGACGCGTGTATGCGCCAGGGCCCTTGACACACACAAGTATCTTACAGAGATTTTAAATTTTAAATTAAATATTATTATTAAAAAAAATTCCTTCACACCAACCAGCAGACATAAAAACTCCAACACAGAAATAAAATATGATAACAAATATACACTAATATAACTGTAAAATATGGGTACCCATAAATAACCTTCAAAATGTATTAAAATTCAAAGTGTATTAAATTCAGAAATGTAATAAAATTCAAAATGTAGCAAAGTTCAAAATGCATGGAAGTTCAAATTGTATCAAAGTACAAAATGTTCACTTTTTCTTGAGTGGTTGAAGTAATACTGGTTACCACTATAAACGTTGCATCATAAAAGTACACTATATCAAAAATAATAACAATAAACACTTGAAATGGAATGTAAACAAAAATAAGATTCAAAAACATAATTGTAGTATAAAATACCATCAAGGACAAACATCAAAGGAACATCTAAGTTTGTTTCAAAATAAAATAATCGACTTTGTCTAAAAGTAAACTTAATAATCTCAGTATATTAGACTATTAAGGAAGGGGAATTTAATTCAAACTCTTCCCTGTTTCCATCCAAGAGTACACACTTCTCCAAAACTGAAACAGAATACTGAGATGTAAACAGGAAAAATTTGAACTGGATTGGAAGGTGGACCCATGTTTCGCACATTTATAAGATCTGCATTCATTTCTCATTGTGATATTTCACAACAACATTTTTTTTAAAAAAAGAAAAATTATCCTAAGAGTGGAAAGAAGGGGGTCCACCTAAGAGGGGTAAAAGGACAATGGTCTGGTTTTGTGTAGCTGTGTGTGAATTTTTTTTTGTGGTTATTAAAATGATTATCATTCGTGACTTAATTTTAATTCTTCAGGAGAATAATAAGTTCTCAATTTTGACACGTGAACAATTTCAGTAGGTTTTTTGGTTAAAGCATTGGGTTTGATTATTTCATAATTTACATCTGACAATTTTTGTACTATTTCATAGGGCCGGAAAAAACTGGGGATAATTTTCTACGATTTGGATAATTAAATTCTTCATACATTACAATGTCACCAGGTTCTAAGGGAGAATCAATGAAACGAGCATCATATTTAATTTTGTTTTTCTCATGATATTTAATAGTGTTTTCTTTTGCTAATTTTCTGGCTTCTTCAACTGGAGGGTAAAATTGATTTTGAGCTAATGGAGGTGTATATGGTAAACTGCCAAAGAACAAATATGCAGGAGGGAATTTTGTGACTGAGTGAGGTGTTAAATTATATTCATTAATTACTTGTTCTAAAAGTTTAGTCCATGGAATTTTGGTAGGAGAAGAATTTACTTTACATCTTAATTTAGTTACAATAGACTGATTAACACGTTCACATTTTCAATTTGTCTGAGGATGATGAGAAGTAGTTAATAAATGTTTCACACTATAATTTCTTAAAAAGCGTTTAAATCTAGATGAGGTAAAAGCACCATTTCTATCAGTTAACAATTTACTGGGTATTTGAATTTGGAAAAGTTGTTTCAAACAATTTGCATAGGTTTCTGTTGTTTCACTTTTGGAAGGAAAAGCCCAAACATAACGAGTTGCATGATCTATTATTAAGTGGAGAAATGTTTTAGTAGAATTATAATAATTAAATCCACCAACAGTATCAACAGAGATACACTCAAAAGGTTGATCTGTGGGAGGTACAGCCTGTAAAAGGCCAAATCTTTTTTGCCTTTTCTTCTTATTTAATTGACATACATCACAATGTTTAACAAATTTTGAAATATCTAAGTTAATATGAGGCCAATAGTATTGAGGAGTAATTAAATTTATCATTTTTTGCGTACCTGGGTGTCCAAATTGTTCATGAGCATTTTGCAAAAGTTTTCTTCTTAATGAAAAAGGTACAACAATTTTAAACAGATTTTTCTTTTTAAAGACAATGACATCATCAACTTTCTTATATTTAGGTCCATTTACATTGTCTAAATTTTGATATGTTTTTATCTCATCTAATTCAAGTAAATGTACAGAGTGTTGGATATATTGAGCAATAGGATGTCTCGACAACATGTCAGCTTCAACATTATTAGTCCCTTTTAAATATTTTACTTCATAATCAAACATTCTTAGTTTTAAAGACTAACGAAATAACCTACCCCTTAAATTTTTCACATTTTTAAGCCAAACAAGAGCAGCATGATCAGTGTGGATTATGAATTTTTCACCATGTAAATAATAATAAAACTTATCAAGAGCATCTACTATGGCCAAACATTCCAATTCTGTGATACAATAATTTTTTTCATAGTCACGTAAAGTTCTAGAATGATAAGATATTGGGTGAAGAGTACCAGAATTATATCTGGCTGTTTTAAAACTGCACCAATTGCACTTTGAGAAGCATCACAGAACACATGAAGAGGTAATTTAGGATCATATAATTGTAATACAGGTTTAGTTGCTAATTTATTTTTTAACAATTCAAAGGCGGTTTGACATTTAGCAGTCCAATTCCATTGTTTATCTTTCTTTAAGAGTTGATTTAAAGGTTCTCTAATTTTAGCATATGAATCAATAAATTTGTTATAAACATTTACAGAACCAAGAAAACTTTGAAGTTGTTTAAAATTTTTAGGGGGCTGTAATTTTTTAATAGTTTTAATATTTTGATTATCTGGTGTAATGCAACCTTCTTTAATTTCATAGCCTAAAAAATTTATTTTATTTTTTGCAAAAACACATTTTGAGAATTTTAGTTTAATGTTTTCCTCCTCACAAATTTTGAATACTTTTCTTAAATGAGCATAGTGCTCCTCTAAAGAATTTGAAAAAATAACTATATCATCAAAATAGTGACGAGCAATATTTGAACATTTATGTTTAGTTAGAATTTTACGAATAATGCGATTAAAAATTGCAGGGGCATTTCGAAAACCAAAAGGGAGAACTTGAAATTCATATAAACCTTCAGTTTTAATAAAAGCTAATTTTTCTTTATCTTTATCGTGAAGAGGAATGTGCCAGTAACCACTTGCAAGGTCAAGAGTAGAAAAAATTTTAGCATTATTTAATTTATCTAGCAGGGAGTCTATTCGAGGTAAGGGTTCTGCATCTGTTTTACAAATTGCATTCAGTTTTCTGTAGTCAATGCATAGTCTTGTTTTTTGTTTTTCGTCTCTTTTATAAGCCAAAGTAACAGGGGAAGAATAACAACTAGTTGATTCCTTAATTAA
Organism: Trichonephila clavata; assembly: GCA_019973975.1. Taxonomy (NCBI): domain Eukaryota; kingdom Metazoa; phylum Arthropoda; class Arachnida; order Araneae; family Nephilidae; genus Trichonephila; species Trichonephila clavata. Next base: position 7,595 of record BMAO01018777.1, on the reverse strand, counting down.
ACCTGCAGCTAGTAAATTTTGAATTTGTTTATTACTCTCAGCTTCTGAAGTAGCTGATGTTCCGTATGCTCTCTGAGAAATTGGGAGATCTGATGTTAAATTAATTCTAGGGGGTTCCATTCTTATTTTATCTACATCATATTTATTTTTTGAAAAAACATGGAAGTATTCTGAAATAAGTTGCACCAGGTTAGGAGATAGTTCTTTAAGAAACAAATCCATATATCAAAATAATATCAATCAATATATCAAATCAATTTTAAATATTATTTTAGAAAAAATAGTACTTTTAGGGGTTAAATATATAACTAGTAATATAAACATTTTAAAGTCAATTCCTACTTAGGTCCACAAAAAAACATTTTTTTTAGCTACTTTTTATTAAATATTACAATTAAAATAAATCTGCATATACATATGAAAGAACACAATATTTAGTGGCAAAACGCCTTTTAAATTAACTTTAAAGTTTTTTAACCACATTAAATTTGTAATTAGATATTTTAATAAAAGTTGAATGTTGTAGAAAAACATTTATCTTAAAACCAGTGTAAAAGGAATGATGACGTCTTACTAGCATATGATTATTCAAGTTAAGTTAATTCTTCATCACAAATTTAACAAACGCTATTTTATCTAACGGTGCTGCCATCTAGAGGAATAATATCGACTGAAATATTTCTCTTGAACTATAATGTAATAATTAAATTAATAAATTAATATTTGAAAAAACTGTATTAACATCAAGTGCCATCCACTACAAGTTTAAAAAATGTATTTGAACTTGAGTGGATGAATAAAAAGTATTTTATAAACGATTGAAAATTTGAATAAGATATATAAATATATATAAGGAGAGAGTGTGTGAACTATAATAGTAAGAATTAAAAAAATATATTATCAGATTCTTGAATATTATTAATACACGACACAATTATTTTCGTTTAAGCTGTTAAAAAATTGTAAAAATTCTATTATCCAATCGAGTAATGATAAAAGTTCTCTTGCCCAACTACTGATCATTCCATTTCTGGAAAAATAAAATGATTAAGAGCCAAAGCATCGATTCGTTCTCATAATTCCGCTTAAACTCCAAAACTAAAGATCACATTCCACTTCATTACTTTTCCGAATCGCGCCAACATGTCTCCGTGGAATTTCATTTTGTTTTTAAACGATCCTCTCTCTCTCTCTCTCTCTCTCTACTAATCTACCTTTCGAATCATTATAAATCTATTCAAGCAATTTCGCAGTTACGCCGAAAAGTGAGTTGACTGTGATAAATGGATCCGAAGTTGATTTCCTGGAGGGAAAAGATATTTCAGCGCTTGTTTTGAAAGAGAAGATAAATTGATTGGAATCATTTCCTCTCCACGAATTTATTACTTCTCGCAGCGTTTTTAAGTCATTTCGGAATTTGTTAAGTAAGGAATCAAATTTCTTGGGAAATTTTTAAATGCAAAGCAGAAGTTTTAAATCTGTGTTCGAATTTTTTGTTCTTTTGATGTAATTTTTTTCTTTGTGTCTCTGAGATGTGATGAGAATGAAAGATCAGAAATTTTAGAATCGTGATAATTAATATTTAACTGAATATATTTTTTCTTTAGAATGCTTTGAAATATTACAGAAGTTAATATTTATTTCAAAGCGACACAGATTTGATTTCTTTTAAAAATTATCTTACAGATGGAAATCTTGTTGAAAAATATATAAATTTCTTGTGTATAAATTCTCAAAGCAATGATGTTTTTCAATCTGATAGAACTATACTTTTAACTCCAGATTTAATCATATAATTTTTATAAAGATTCTGATCGATGTAGTTATTAACTTCTCATTTCGACCTGCGTTGTCGAGTCTGGGGATCGAGTCCTAATGCCACTGAAGAACCGTCTTGTAGAAGAGCTGATGCACATTAAATCTATCGCTGCTGTATGTCCTCACGTCGGCGAGGTGGGGAAGTTTGGAGAATGGGGTACCAGCTCAGGTGTCGTCTTCGACGTTTCACTCCAATTCAAAATTATGTGCTCATTCGTCAATAGATTTCGTGTGAAGTTATGAAACACTCCCTCACTTGAAATAACACGTGGGATAATGGCGACTGTCCTTGAAATTTTGAACTGCAGTCAGATGACGAGAACGACATCTGAGCGTACTTTTACACCACGCTATGTGAGGATTTTGGTGGGTACTTGCAGAAAACTTTTTCGGATCGAGACTTAAAATCGAAATATTATATTAATCGAAATTCAATACATAATCAAACGAACTGTATGCATGAGATAACTTGAGGGATAAACTTTAATTAAATATTTATTCACATTTTTTGTTTAGATTATTAGGTCTTTTTTTCAGTCTTTTTTCATTTGAATTAATATTTCAAATTTTATTCGAAAATAAAAATAAAAAACCAAAAATGGAAAAAAAAAATTGTTTAATAAAAAATGTATCTATTTAAAATGTATTAAACAGGGTTGATAAAGAATTAAACAGAAAGACGGTTAATAAACGAGTTTTTAAAAAAATTTTGAGTAAATTTATCACGATATTATAAATTAATGTTTGATGTGTATTTAGTGTCGATATTTTTTTTCATTAGATCCACAATACCTTAATATTTTCGTCTTATTATTTATCCTTACCAATTGTTAAATTATGCAACTCATATATACTTAAATAAAATTCTTAAAACTCAATTTATGAAACGTAATATATATATTTCTTCAATGTCCTTCCCTTCACTTATTTATACGCCATCTGTTCAAATCATTCAAGAGCTTAATTCATGTTTAATTATGTATAAACGTAGTAAAAAAAGCTGTTTTATTTCTTCAATTTTTCCAGAATTTTATAACTAATTTTGAAAGATAATATATCTTAATGAAAGAATTATTGAAAACTATAAGCAAACAATAATATCTACACAAGTTTTTAATTTTTTTTTTCTATTTCTGATGGCTAAGCAAATACAAAGTTAAAAATGTTCAAGAAAATAATAAACAACAAATATATAGCTGATCAAAAGTTATGAAGCTCACCGGTAGAGCACCGTTTCATAGTAGTTAAAAAAGGATACACTTATTTCAGTATGTGTATCATTTTTTAATCACTCTTTTTACACACGTTTATGTCCAGAAAACTTATTTACAATTTGTTCCAGAGATCTGATGTATAATTCAGTATTATGGGACTTAAGATACATTTATCTATTATAAGTAGGACATTTTATGATTGATAATCGAAATGTTCTTGTTAAAATAAAGAAAGATAATTTCATGAACATTTTACATGACTGTACACGTTACTGCTCAACGTAGATATTTTTTACAATATAAAATATACATATATAATCGCAAGGGTCACACACACGCACATAGAAAACTGTAGCTTCAAAAATAAAAGTTTCGAATAACTGAACACAAGTATTACACAGAATGGGAAGATAAATTAGAGTAGGGAATAGAGAGAGAGATATTAGGCAAGATACAATGTCTGGTTCTTGAGACGGATTTATTTTTCCTTGTGGCCTTTTCTTTTCTGGATAATACATCATAATAGATTGCGACTTTGTTATTCTAGACGCTTAACAATCTTCTCTATTCTTGTAGAAGCTATAGATTTTCCTGGTTTCTATTAACACTAATGGAGTATAATTTGGTTTATTGATAAATGTTGTCAGCATTGAGTGGCATTGTTTCAGACGCAAAGATAATCAAATTAGGAGGAAAGTTTGATTTATATAATGAACTAATAGTTTATTCTAAGGTTATTAATATTATTATCTATGTACAAAAAGGGAAAGTTTAAAGGGATAAATTAAATAATTTCTTTTATAAAATTCCTTTTCGTGATATTTTAGTTTTAAAATTATATTACATGTAGTACATAATTTAGAAAACAACTATCTGTCGGGAAAAAATTAGTTTTTGTATGGAAAATTTAACTTCTTTAATAATTATATGTAAAAAATATTTTTTTAAATTTTTTTAAAATCTTTTAATTGTTTAAAACGAACAGGTTATGTTAATAATATTTAAATTCGCGTTATTGCTTCTGTAAATGTGTCTTTTTTGCAATTAGATATCGTAAGCAGCGTAGTCAACTATTCATCCGTTAATGAGGGAAAACTAATTGTGTTTTTTAGAACGGTTTTTTTTTTGCTTTTTGTGAGAGGAAGTATTGATAGATATCCTGATGCACCTATTTATTTTTTTATGAAAAATACGTTGATTCATGAATTTTGAAGGGACTAATGAGACATGTCAAAAAATTTGCATGAAGAAAATGTGCTAAAATTTTTTTTTGAATTATTGGTTGTAACGTTTGAAAATTTGACTGGAAATGGTTGAAGATCTAGTTGTTCTAATTATTGGATTTATTCAGTTTTCTTAAAACTAGCTACCGAGAGGGGGTGGGGCTCAATACCATCCTATTCTTGATTTGTTGGAGCGTAATTCTTCAGCGAACTATATTATTACTTTTATAATTACTTCTGTTAAGAAATTATTTTAGTAGCGGGAGAAAATATCTTTTGTTATTATTGTGCGTATTTGAGAAATAAAATATTTGATTTATACGCAATGTATTAAATTCAACAAAATAATTTTAAAAAAAATATTTTCCCATCATTGGCTTAGCAGCGTTTCTCAACCTTTTTTGGCCCGCGGACCGGTAAAATTTGTAAAAAAAATTCGCGGACCGGTGATATTTTTTTAACAACAAAATTTTACTAGGTATTAAAGAACTACTAAATACGTTAATTGGAACATGTTTATTATCATTTGCGTACACTAATATTTAAATGTAAATATATGTAATTATATTACATACATATAATATATATAACAAAACTTTAACGAAAATCACAGAAAATTATAAAAAAAATCACAAATTCATGGACATAGAAACACAACAAAAATATCACTCTTACGATTACTAAAAAATTAAATCAAAAAAATTTGTAAAACAAAACATAATTTATTGACTTGAAGTAGTTCTAGTCGGGCTTAAAGGCCGTCGTTGGTTGAAATTGCTTCCTGACGTTTCGCTGGCACGAGTGGCTAGCTTTTTCTATGGTGTTTCCATCTCAAAGGTTGGATGCAGACTGGATGGCATAGAAGCACCTCAGAAAAAGCTAGCCAACGTGCCCACGGAACGGGAGGAAGCAATTTCAACCAACGACGGCCTTTAAGCCCGACTAGAACTACTTCAAGTCAAAACAACGGCCGCGAAAGCCTCAACCATTTTAACATAATTTATTGTTTGTTTGTAATAATAATTTTTAATAAGTAACAAACCCCTGAAAAAAATTACAACAAAAAATATCAGAAATTATAAAAAAAATCACAAAATCATTGCATATGAACACAACAAAATAATTCAACATGTGATACTACACTAAATTAAAGATCTACAATTTTTTATTGTTATTTATTGTTAATGAGAAGATTGTGGCTGCTCTTCTTCAATCAACTTTTCAATTGTGGGTTCTAAATTAGTCAAGCTAAGTCGGAGCGGCGAAATAACCGAAAGACGATTTCTAAATTTATTTTTTATTACCGTCATAGATGAAAATCCCGCTTCACATAAATATGTAGTTGCGAAAGGGACTAACATTTTCATTGCTTTCTCGTATAGAGATGGATATTCATTTTTCAATTTGATCCAAAATTTATCTAGGGACATTGTTGAAAAACTAGCTTTTAACATAATATCTGTACTAATCTCAAGGAGGGATTCATATTCTCTGTCACTTAAATTTAACTTACTACTCTCATATGGTATGAAGGGGTTTGTTATCCACACATTTCTTTCACACGTGGTATTTTCAGATGGGAAATATTTTTCGAAACCATTTTTTAAAGATTGTAAGTGATGCCCAATGATTATATTTAATCTTGATACGTTTAAATCTTGTTTGTAAATTAATAAAATCAAAATAATTACTAAATACATCAATATTATTGGTATTTACTTTATCCACCCAAAAATTAATTTTTTTCTTAAATCCATCTATTTTATTAAATAAATGAAACGCATTTGTAGAAGTTCCTTGTAAACTCAAATTTAAATCGTTGATATATGAAAATATATCACTTAAATATGCTAGTTTTGCAACCCATTCTACATCAGAAAAATGCATACTTAAAGGATTATTTTTTTCTCTTAAAAATATTTCTACTTCCGTCTTTAATTCAAAAAGCCTGGTTAAAATCTTACCCCGCGAGAGCCATCGAACTTCTGTATGCAATAATAACTGCTCATGTTTGGCACCAACCTCCTGACAAAATATTGCGAATAACCTACTGTTTAAATCGCTTTTTTTTGATAAAATTAATAATTATTATATATTCCGCTAAAACCTCATGTAATTCTGTGGATAAACTTTTCGATGCTAAATGTTGTCTGTGGATTATACAGTGGGTAATTAATAAATCAGAATTAGCTGCTTGCTGAATTCTTTTAGTAACACCACAATGTCTGCCAGCCATACTAGCCGCCCATCGGAACACACACCTACGCAATTTTTCCATTCTAAAGAATGTTTAATAACATAAGAATTAAGTGCTTTAAAAATCTCATCAACTTGTTGTATATGAAACCAATTCTATACAACACAAGAATTCTTCTTTTATTTCTTCCAAGTAAATCAATATATCTAACATAGCAAATTAATATGGCCTTTTTAGAAATATCGCATGATTCGTCGATTTGTATTGCAAAAAGTGTTGATTCCTTTATCTTTTGTATTAATTGGTATTCCACATTCTCTGATAATTTTTCAATTCTTCTTCTTATAGTATCATTAGATAAGGGAATCGATTTGATTTTATCAACAGCAGAGAGTCCAAACATTTCTAAACAGACGTCTATTAAAACTGGTTTTATTAAATTTTCCCCAGTAGTAAAGGATTTTCTTGTTTTAGCAATCCGAAGGGCAACTAGGTACGAACATTTTAATAATGACTTGTTGTGAATAAAATTTTGTTTAAATGTTTTTGTTTGTAATCCTAATTCTTGTTTTCTACGCTCAAAATATTCACGCGGCTTTTTTTCCAGCTCGGAATGTTTAGCCTTCAAATGTCGTAACATTTTCGCTGGTTTCATAGCATCATTTACTAAAACTTCATGGCAAATGATACACATCGGACGTATATCTTCTTCCGTAGAATTGGGCCAAAGAATAAAACCATATTTTATATATTCGTGGTTGTAGTGTCTGATAAATGGTTTTCTCTTTTTTCCTGGTACTATTCCTGTTTTGTCGTCATTTTTTTGAGACATTGAACTGGTATTCAAAAAATTGAATAGCGTGCCTTGTTTACGGTTCATCTTACTAAGGGTTAAAAAATATTTTTTTATTAGCGCCTACATACATACATACATACATACAAGTATATAAATAATCAATAAACTTACTGTTATATTGGTCCAATCCAGTTAAACAGATATATAATTATTATAACAATGTTTCGTTTAACAATAACTTAAAAACACCCAGACTATACAACGATAAAACTGTACCAGATCACACATCAAATCTATTAACCTTCTGTAAGAACTCCTTCAATCAACGCTTCCGTGTTCTGTGATCA